>JARTUT010000896.1:0-529849 GCA_030674115.1 Micraspis discolor
ACATGATAATTTGCTCAGGGTGGGTGGCCGATTGCAGCACTCTTTTCTGGAATTCGGAGAGATGCATCCTTTGATTCTACCTCACAATTGTTACTTTTCAACTCTACTTGTAAAATTTTTTCATGTCAAAACATTGCATGGAGGTATGAAGTTAACACTTACCACTCTGCGATCGGAATATTGGATTGTCAGAGCGAGACAGTTGGTTAAGAGTGCGATAAATAGTTGTAACTCTTGTTGGCGGTACAGGGAAGTACTGTGTATCAGAAACTGGCTAATTTGCCTTCATTCAGAACAAGACCGAGTCGACCATTTTTGAAATCAGGTGTGGACTATGCTGGTCCGTTCAATTTAAGAGCTTCGTCTGGTCGCGGACAGAAATCATCAATATAATAATAGCAATAAGATCGGGAACCAGAGAAAAATCGAAAATGGTCCCGTCAGGGACCCGCGAGGCGTAGCCGAGCGTGAGACCCGCAGGGCCGAACCCGGGGCAATCTTAAAACAGATCGAAAAGGCGTATCCTCTTCTAGGAGAAGCGACCCCGAAAACCCCCCCGGGCGCTCTTAAAGTGCCCGAAATTTTCAAACGAAAATCGCGAAATCGGCCATTTTCGCGAAATCGCCGAAAGTGTCCCCAAGGGGAAGATCTCACGGACGAACGGGGCCATTTCTCCGGCCGAAATCGGTCGCTTTTTCAAGAAAAAGACATTCCTCATAATGTGGTACCGGTACGGACCGCGGAGCCCTCGAAATCTATACGAAAATTATGCATGTAAAACGGCAATTTTTCGACCCGCGAGTACCGAGAAACGTCAAAACCCCTATGATGCTTTCGCTCCGCGCGAGCGCTACGAGCCTCTAAACGCATTTTCGGCGGTAGAAAATGAAACTTGAGGAAATTTCCAATCTCCGGGTACCAATTTTCATATCCAAGTAGCGAGTCAAGGCCGCGAATTCTTCATTCGAAATTCGGCAATTTACTCGGTATTTCGAGGAGAAGTGTCATAGTTTCTCATACGATTCCGATGATAGCCGAACGCGAGCTCCAAATTTGAAAATACGGGATCAATTTTTCGCTCGATATGGGCGGTCAAAGATATTTCAGGCCTTCCAAGTGCTCGATTAAGAATCTACAGGAGATTCCGAATCTCTAGAGACCACTCACGTTTCACGAATCGCGAGAAAAACACCTCAAATATGCGTTTGAAAATCGTCATTTCAGGCTCTATTTTCGCGCTAATTCATTTTCGTCCTTGAAGAATGCACACAGATCGCGATGAATCGCTATACAGGCTGTGCTATCTCGAAAAAAATCGCTATACAGGCTGTGCTTATGGAAAGCACTGATTTTCACCAGATTCTTTCTTCGAGAGATTTTCCGTCTGAATTTTTTATGAAAAAGCACCCACTGCGAACCAATTAGAGAGTGGGATCTAATTTCGATAAAATGTCATACAGGGTGTGCGATTTACAATGAATTTGCGATCATGTGATATACGAGGTGCTCAATTCACAAGTTAATTTGATTTTTTCGCGCAAATTCGAGTTTTTGTGTTCCTTCGGTGTGTTTTGGTTCTGAATTCGATAAAATATATTCGATTCATATACAATGTGTCAGATCTGAGTAGCGCTGACATTCACCAGAGTTTTTCTCTAGCTTTCGTGCTTTTCCGCGTAAGGGAGCTGATTACGATAAAATGTCATACAGGGTGTGCAATTTACAATGAGTTTACGATCGGGTGATATACAGGTGTGCAATTTAAAAGTTCTTTCATTATTTTTGCACGCTTTCGGTTTTTTGTGCTCCTCGGGGTTTTAAGCTTTCTTTCAAATTTTTTGCGCGCTTTCGTTGATTTTGTGCTCCTTCGGGGTTTTTGAGTTCATTTGGATTTTTTCGTTCTTTCGTGTTACTTTGGGTTCTATCATGTTTTTTCGTATTTGGTCGGGTACTTTCTTGGTGGAATGCACTGAACTTGAAACGATAGAGTTATAAACGATATTCTTTCGGTTTGTTTTTTATGATGAAAGCACCCACTGCGAATCAATTATATACGGGGTGTCCCATATGCATTTTTCTTCAGGTTTTCTCGCGAATGAGAGCTGATTTCGGTATAATGTCATACAGGGTGTGCGATTTACAATGAAGAGCCCTCGAAATCTATACGAAAATATGCATATAAAACGGCAATTTTTAGACTCGCGACTTCCTGAAGCGTCAAAAACCACACCTACGTTTTCCTCCGTGCCGCTCGAAAACGATATAAATCGCACCGCGATCGGTAGAAAACGAATCTACGTGAAATTTCCCATCTCTGGGTACCAATTTTCACATCCAAGTAGCGAGTCAAGGCCGGGAATATTCATTCCAAATTCGGCAATTTCTCGATAATTCGAGGAGAAGTGTCATATTTTATCATACGATTCCGATGATAGCCGAACGCGAGCTCCAAATTTGAAAATACGGCATCAATTTTTCGCTCGATATGGGCGGTGGAAGATTATTTGCGTTTTCCAAGCACTCGGATAAGAATCTACAGGAGATTACGAATCTCTAGATACCATTCATCCTTCACGATTCTCAAGAAAAATATCTCAAATATGCGTTTGAAAATCGTCATTTAAGGCTCTATTTTAGCGCTAATTCATTTTCGTCCTTGAAGAATGCACACAGATCACGATGAATCGCTATACAGGCTGTGCTATCTCGAAAAAATCGCTATACAGGCTGTGCTTATGGAAAGCACTGATTTTCACCAGATTCTTTCTTCGAGAGATTTCGTGTTACTTAGGGTTCTATCATGTTTTCCGCGTTTTTTCGTATTTGGTCGGTTTCTTTCTTGGTGGAATGCACTGAACTCGAAACGATAGAGTTATAAACGATATTCTTTCGGTTTGTTTTTTATGAAGAAAGCACCCACTGCGAATCAATTATATACGGGGTGTCCCATATGCATTTTTCTTCAAGTTCTCTCGCGAATGGGAGCTGATTTCGGTGTAATGTCATCATACAGGGTGTGCGATTCACAATGAATTTGCGATCGGGTGATATACGGGGTGTGCAATTTACAAGTTAATTTGATTTTTTTGCGCAAATTCGAGTTTTGTGTTGTTTCGGGAGTTTTAGATCTTAGTTCGATAAAATATATTCGATTCATATACAGGGTGTCAGATCTGAGTAGCGCTGACATTCACCAGAGTTTTTCTCCAGCTTTTGTGCTTTTCCGCGTAAGGGAGCTTAATTCAATGAAATCCCATACAGGGTGTGCCATTAACAATGATTTCACGATCGATTGATATACAGGGTGTGCAATTTAAAAGTTCTTTCATTATTTTTTGCACGCTTTCAGTTTTTTGTGCTCCTCGGGGTTTTAAGCTTTCCTTCGAGTTTTTTTGCGCGCTTTCGGTGATTTTGTGCTCCTTCGGGGTTTTTTCAGTTCCTTTGGATATTTTTCGTTCATTCTTAGTACTTCGGGTTCTTTCAAGTTTTTCCGTGTTTCGTCGGGTTCTTTCTTCGTGGAATGCACCGAACTTGAAACGATAGAGTTAAAACGATATTCTTTCGGTTTGTTTCTTATGATGAAAGCACCCACTGCAAATCAATTATATACTGGGTGTCCCATATGCATTTTTCATCATGTTTTTTCACGTGTGAAAGCTAATTTCGGTAAAATGTCATACAGGATGTGCGATTTACAATGAATTTGCGATCGGGTGATATACGGGGTGAGAAATTTACAAGTTCTTCTGTTTTTTGCGCGCTCCCAAGTTTTTTCAAGTTTTTGTGTTCCTTCGGGTTTTTTTACGGAAAAATTATCTTCGAAACATATATACGGGTGTTACATAGGAGCTCCATAGAATAATTTTGATACTTCCTTCGTGGTAATTACTGAACTCGAATAGATGGAGTTACAACGATATTCTTTTGGTTTTTTTTTCACTGCTAATCAATTGTATACTGAGTGTCTCATATGCATTCTCCTTCAAGTTTTCTCGCGAATGGGAGCGGATTTCGATAAAATGTCATACATGGGTGTGCAATTTACAATAAGTTTACGGTCGGGTGATATACGGGTGTGCAATTCACAAGTACTTTTGTGTTTCGGGTTTTTTCAGGTTCCTTTAGATTTTTGTGTTACTTGGTGTTCTTTCGTGTTTTCTCGCGTTGTTTCGTGTAATTTCGGTTTCTTTCGTATAACTTCGGTTTCTTTCGTGTTTCTTCGGATTCCTTCGTGTTTTTTCGCGTTTCTCCGTGTTTTTTCCAGTTCTTTCTAGCTTTTTCGCTTTCAACGGGTAATTTGACGTGTTTCGTGTTTCTGCGCGCTTCATTGATGTATGGGCCCTATTGATCTGCGATCTATATTGATCTATGGTCTATATTGATCCATGGGCCAATTGAACTACTGGCCTATTGAACTACTGGCCTATGGATCTACGGGCCTATGGATCTACGGGCCTATGGATCTACGGGCCTATGGATCTACGGGCCTATTGATCTACCCGCTTACTAGTCTATTATATTAAAATGATAAGATCGGGGACCAGAGAAAATTTTGACAGGTGGTCCCGTTAGGGACCCGGAAAGCGTAGCTTTCGAGCAGCCCGCAGGGCCGCTCGAGAGGGAATCTTAAAAAAATCGAAAAAGCGAATCCTCCTCTAGGAGAAGCGACCCCGAAACCCCCAGGCGCTCTTAAAATGCCCGAAATTTTCGAAAGAAAATCGCGAAATCGACGATTTTCGCGAAATCGCCGAAAGTGTCCCCAAGGGGAAGATCTCACGGACGAACGGGGCCATTTCTCCGGCCGAGATCGGTCGCTTTTTCAAGAAAAAGACATTCCTCATAATGTGGTACCGGTAAGGACCGCGGAGCCCTCGAAATCTATACGAAAATTATGCATATAAAACGGCAATTTTTAGACTCGCGACTTCCCCTGAAACGTCAAAAACCACACCTACGGTTTCCTCCGTGCCGGTCGAAAACGATATAAATCGCCCAGCGATCGGTAGAAAACGAATCTACGTGAAATTTCCCATCTCTGGGTACCAATTTCCACATCCAAGTAGCGAGTCAAGGCCGGGAATATTCATTCCAAATTCGGCAATTTTCTCGATAATTCGAGGACAAGTGTCATATTTTATCATACGATTCCGATGATAGCCGAACGCGAGCTCCAAATTTGAAAATACGGCATCAATTTTTCGCTCGATATGGGCGGTGAAAGATTATTTGCGTTTTCCAAGCACTCGGATAAGAATCTACAGGAGATTACGAATCTCTAGATACCACCCGGGATTCACGACTCTCAAGAAAAGTACCTCAAATATGCGTTTGAAAATCGTCATTTCAGGCTCTATTTTCGCGCTAATTCATTTTCGTCCTTGAAGAATGCACACAGATCGCGATGAATCGCTATACAGGCTGTGCTATCTCGAAAAAATCGCTATACAGGCTGTGCTTATGGAAAGCACTGATTTTCACCAGATTCTTTCTTCGAGAGATTTTCCTTCTGAATATTTTATGGAAAAAGCACCCACTGCGAATCAATTATAGAGTGGGTGTCCCAAATGCATTTTTCTTCAGGTTTTTTCGCGTATGGGCTCTAATTTCGATAAAATGGCATACAGGGTGTGCGATTTACAATTAATTTACGATCATGTGATATACGGGGTGTGCAATTTACAAGTTATTTTGCTGATTTCGATAAAATGTCATACAGGGTGTGCAATTTACAATGAGTTTACGATCGGGTGATATACGGGGTGTGCAATTTACAAGTACTTTTGTTTTTTTGCGCGCTTTCGGTTTTTTTATATTTCTCCGGGGTGTTTCGCGTGACTTCGAGTTTTTTTGCGTGCTTTCAAGTTATATGTATTCTCTCGGGATTTTTTCAGGTTCCTTTGGATTATTTGTGTTACTTGGGGTTCTTTCGTGTTTTCTCGCGTTGTTTCGTGTAATTTTGGTTTCTTTCGTGTAACTTCGGTTTCTTTCGTGTTTCTTCGGATTCTTTCGTGTTTTTTCGCGTTTCTTCGTGTTTTTTCCAGTTCTTTCAAGTTTTTTCGCTTTCAACGGGTATTTTGACGTGTTTAGTGTTTCTGCGCGCTTCATTGATGTATGGGCCCTATTGATCTGTGGTCTATATTGATCTATGGTCTATATTGATCTATGGTCTATATTGATCTATGGTCCCTTATGATCTATGGTCTATATTGATCCATGGGCCTATTGATCTACCCGCTTACTAGTCTAATATATTAAAACGATAAGATCGGGAACCAGAGAAAATTTTGACAGGTGGTCCCGTTAGGGACCCGGAAAGCGTAGCTTTCCGAGCGGCCCGCAGGGCCGCTCGAGAGGGATTCTTAAAAAAATCGAAAAAGCGAATCCTCCTCTAGGAGAAGCGACCCCGAAACCCCCCGGGCGCTCTTAAATGCCCGAAATTTTCGAAAGAAAATCGCGAAATCGACGATTTTCGCGAAATCGCCGAAAGTGTCCCCCAGGGGAAGATCTCACGGACGAACGGGGCCATTTCTCCGGCCGAGATCGGTCGCTTTTTCAAGAAAAAGACATTCCTCATAATGTGGTACCGGTAAGGACCGCGGAGCCCTCGAAATCTATACGAAAATTATGCATATAAAACGGCAATTTTTAGACTCGCGACTTCCCTGAAACGTCAAAAAACCACACCTACGTTTTCCTCCGTGCCGGTCGAAAACGATATAAATCGCCCAGCGATCGGTAGAAAACGAATCTACGTGAAATTTCCCATCTCTGGGTACCAATTTCCACATCCAAGTAGCGAGTCAAGGCCGGGGATATTCATTCCAAATTCGGCAATTTTCTCGATAATTCGAGGACAAGTGTCATATTTTATCATACGATTCCGATGATAGCCGAACGCGAGCTCCAAATTTGAAAATACGGCATCAATTTTTCGCTCGATATGGGCGGTTGAAGATTGTGCGCCTTGCAAGCACTCGAATAAGAATCTACAGGAGATTACGAATCTCTAGATACCACTTATCTTACACGACTCTCAAAAAAAACATCTCAAATATGCGTTTGAAAATCGTCATTTTTCCAGTCTATTTTCGCGCGAATTCATTGCCCTCTCCGAACTCGGACCCAACTTACGATACTCTATGTCAAAATCCGACACACTTAGTTTATTCAGGAAAGCACTCTGTTCATGAATACACGTTCAGACCTTTTCGAATAATTTTCATTTTCCTTTGTGAAATTGATGGAGTTGAAACGATATTCTTTGGGTTTATTTTTATGGAAAAATTATTTTCGATTCATATACAGGGTGTTACATAGGAGCTTTATCGAATAATGCTTATACTGCCTTTGTGGAATGCACCGATTGCGATCGATTGATATACGTGCTGTGCACTTTGGAAGCACTGACTTTCACCAGAGTCTTTCTTCGAGAGATTTTCCGTCTGAATATCTTAGGGAAAAAGCACCCACTGCGAATCGATTATATAGTGGGTGTCCCAAATGCATTTTTCTTCATGGTTTTTCGCGTATATAAAATAATTACGATAAAATGTCATACAGGGTGTGCGATTTACAATGAATTTGCGATCGGGTGATATACGGGTGAGCACTTTACACACTGTCATACAGGGTGTGCAATTTACAAAGAGTTTACGATCGGGTGATATACGGGGTGTGCAATTTATAAGTTCTTTTGTTTCTTTGCGTGCTTTCGTTGTTTTTTTATTTCTCTGGGGTGTTTCGCGTGACTTCGAGTAGCGCTTTCAAGTTATATGTATTCTTTCGGGTTTTTTCAGGTTCCTCTGGATTTTTGTGTTACTTGGGGTTCTTTCGTGTTTTCTCGCGTTGTTTCGTGTAATTTCGGTTTCTTTCGTGTAACTTCGGTTTCTTTCGTGTTTCTCCGGATTCTTTCGTGTTTTTCGCGTTTCTTCGTGTTTTTCCAGTTCTTTCAAGTTTTTTCGCTTTCAACGGGTATTTTGACGTGTTTCGTGTTTCTGCGCGCTTCATTGATGTATGGGCCCTATTGATCTTTGGTCTATATTGATCTATGGTTTATATTGATCTATGGTCTATATTGATCTATGGTCTATATTGATCTATGGTCCATTATGATCTATGGTCTATATTGATCCATGGGCCTATTGATCTACCCGCTTACTAGTCCATATAATAATAGCAATAAGATCGGGAACCAGAGAAAAAATCAAAATTGGTCCCGTCAGGGACCCGCGAGGCGTAGCCGAGCGTGAGAGATCGCAGGGCCGAACCCGGGGCAATCTTAAAACAGATCGAAAAGGCGTATCCTCTTCTAGGAGAAGCGACCCCGAAAACCCTTCCGGGCGCTCTTAAAGTGCCCGAAATTTTCGAAAGAAAATCGCGAAAATGACGTTTTTCGCGAAATCGCCCAAAGTGCCTCAGAAAAAAGGAAATAGGCTCCGAAGCCGAAACGCCCAGCGTCCCGGGCTCGCCACATATTCCGAGAGCGAGGACGTCCGGTTTCCTTAGAACCCATTAGAACTCCGGAGCCTCCCTATTTCTAGGCTAAAATCCCGTAAGTAAAACGGCAATTTTTAGTTTCGCCAGCCCCGCGAAACGTCAAAATGACCCATGATGCTTTCGATTCGTGCATGCGCTACAAGCCTCTAAACGCATTTTCGGCGGAAGAAAATGAAACTTGAGGAAATTCCCCATCTCTGGGTACCAATTTTCATATCCAAGTAGCGATATAAGGCCGCGAATTCTTCATTCGAAATTCGGCAATTTCCTCGATATTTCGATCAGAAGTGTCATAGTTTCTCATACGATTCCGATGATAGCCGAACGCGAGCTCCAAATTTGAAAATACGGCATCAATTTTTCGCTCGATATGGGCGGTCGAAGATTTTTCAGGCCTTTCAAGCACTCCAATAAGAATCTACAGGAGATTCCGAATCTCTAGATACCTACCACTTTTCGTGAATCGCAAGAAAAACACCTCAAATATGCGTTTGAAAATCGTCATTTCAGGCTCTATTTTCGCGCCAATTCATTTTCGTCCTTGAAGAATGAACACAGATCGCGATGAATCGCTATACAGGCTGTGCTATCTCGACAAAATCGCTATACAGGCCGTGCTTATGGAAAGCACTGATTTTCACCAGATTCTTTCTTCGAGAGATTTTCCGTCTGAATTTTTATGGAAAAAGCACCCACTGCGAACCAATTAGAGAGTGGGATCTAATTTCGATAAAATGTCATATAGGGTGTGCGATTGACAATGAATTTACGATCATGTGATATTACGGGGTGCTCAATTTATAAGTAAATTTGATTTTTTCGCGCAAATTCGAGTTTTTCGTGATTCTTCGGTGTGTTTCAGTTCTGAATTCGATAAAATATATTCGATTCATATACAGGGTGTCAGATCTGAGTAGCGCTGACATTCACCAGAGTTTTTCTCTTGCTTTCGTGCTTTTCCGCGTAAGGGAGCTGAATTCAATGAAATGTCATACAGGGTGTGCCATTAACAATGAATTCGCGATCGATTGATATACAGGGTGTGCAATTTACAAGTTCTTTCGGTATTTTTGCACGCTTTCGTTTTTGTGCTCCTCGGGGTTTCAAGCTTTCCTTCGAGTATTTTTGCGCGCTTTCGTTGTTTTGTGCTCCTTCGAGGTTTTTTGAGTTCCTTTGGATTTTTTTCGTTCTTTCGTGTTACTTTGGGTTGTATCATGTTTTTTCGCGTTTTTTCGTATTTGGTCGGGTTCTTTCTTGGTGGAATGCACTGAACTTGAAACGATAGAGTTATAAACGATATTCTTTCGGTTTGTTTTTATGATGAAAGCACCCACTGCGAATCAAATATATACGGGGTGTCCCATATGCATTTTTCTTCAGGTTTTCTCGCGAATGAGAGCTGATCTCGGTATAATGTCATACAGGGTGTGCGATTTAAAATGAATTTACGTTCGGGTGATATACGGGGTGAGCACTTTACAAGTTCTTCTGTTTTTTTGCGCGCTCTCAAGTTTTTTGTGTTCCTTCGGGTTGTTTTACGGAAAAATTATTTTCGAAACATATACGGGGTGTTACATAGGAGCTCCATAGAATAATTTTGATACTTAATTCGTGGTAATTACTGAACTCGAATAGATGGACTAACAACGATATTCTCTTGGTTTTTTTAAAGCTAATCAATTGTATACTGAGTGTCTCATATGCATTTCTCTTCAAGTTTTTCTCGCGAATGGGAGCTGATTTCGATAAAATGTCATACAAGGTGTGCAATTTACAATGAGATTACGTTCGGGTGATATACGGGGTGTGCAATTTACAAGTACTTTTGTGTTTCGGGTTTTTTCAGGTTCCATTAGATTTTTCGTGTTACTTGGTGTTCTTTCGTGTTTTCTCGCGTTGTTTCGTGTAATTTCGGTTTCTTTCGTATAACTTCGGTTTCTTTCGTGTTTCTTCGGATTCCTTCGTGTTTTTTTCGCGTTTCTTCGTGTTTTTTCAGTTCTTTCTAGCTTTTTCTCTTTCAACGGGTAATTTGACGTGTTTCGTGTTTCTGCGCGCTTCATTGATGTATGGGCCCTATTGATCTGCGGTCTATATTGATCTATGGTCTATATTGATCCATGGGCCAATTGAACTACTGGCCTATTGAACTACTGGCCTATGGATCTACGGGCCTATGCATCTACGGGCCTATTGATCTACCCGCTTACTAGTATCTATATAATAAAGTAATAAGATCGGGGACCAGAGAAAATTTTGACAGGTGGTCCCGTGAGGGACCCGGAAAGCGCAGCTTTCCTTGCACCCGCAGGGCCGCTCGAGAGGGAATCTTAAAACAGATCGAAAAGGCGAATCCTCCTCTAGGAGAAGCGACCCCGAAACCCCCTCCGGGCGCTCTTAAAGTGCCCGAAATTTTCGAAAGAAAATCGCGAAAAACGTCATTTTCGCGAAATCGCCTAAAGTGCCTCAGAAAAAAGGAAATAGGCTCCGAAGCCGAAACGCCCAGCGTCCCGGACTCGCCACATATTCCGAGAGCGAGGACGTCCGGTTTCCTTAGAACCCATTAGAACTCCGGAGCCCCCCTATTTCTAGGCTAAAATCCCGTAAGTAAAACGGCAATTTTTAGTTTCGCCAGCCCCGCGAAACGTCAAAATCACCCATGATGCTTTCGATTCGTGCGGGCGTTACGAGCCTCAAAACTTATTTTCGGCGCTAGAAAATGAAACTTGAGGAAATTCCCCATCTCTGGGTACCAATTTTCATATCCAAGTAGCGAGATAAGGCCGCGAATTCTTCATTCCAAATTCGGCAATTTTCACGGTGAAATGAAGCAAAATGTCAGAATATCTCATACGATTCCGATGATAGCCGAACGCGAGCTCCAAATTTGAAAATACGGCATCAATTTTTCGCTCGATATGGGCGGTCGAAGATTTTCAGGCCTTCCAAATGCTCGATTAAGAATCTACAGGAGATTCCGAATCTCTAGAGACCACTCACGTTTCACGAATCGCGAAAAAACACCTCAAATATGCGTTTGAAAATCGTCATTTCAGGCTCTATTTTCGCGCTAATTCATTTTCGTCCTTGAAGAATGCACACAGATCGCGATGAATCGCTATACAGGCTGTGCTATCTCGAAAAAATCGCTATACAGGCTGTGCTTATGGAAAGCACTGATTTTCACCAGATTCTTTCTTCGAGAGATTTCGTGTTACTTAGGTTCTATCATGTTTTCCGCGTTTTTTCGTATTTGGTCGGTTTCTTTCTTGGTGGAATGCACTGAACTCGAAACGATAGAGTTATAAACGATATTCTTTCGGTTTATTTTTTATGAAGAAAGCACCCACTGCGAATCAATTATATACAGGGTGTCCCATATGCATTTTTCTTCAAGTTCTCTCGCGAATGGGAGCTGATTTCGGTATAATGTCATACAGGTTGTGCGATTCACAACGAATTTGCGATCGGGTGATATACGGGGTGTGCAATTTACAAGTTAATTTGATTTTTTTGCGCAAATTCGAGTTTTTGTGTTGTTTCGGGAGTTTGGATCTTAATTCGATAAAATATATTCGATTCATATACAGGGTGTCAGATCTGAGTAGCGCTGACATTAACCAGAGTTTTTCTCCAGCTTTTGTGCTTTTTCCGCGTAAGGGAGCTTAATTCAATGAAATCCCATACAGGGTGTGCCATTAACAATGATTTCGCGATCGATTGATATACAGGGTGTGCAATTTAAAAGTTCTTTCATTATTTTTGCACGCTTTCGGTTTTTGTGCTCCCTCAGGGTTTTAAGCTTTCCTTCGAGTTTTTGCGCGCTTTCGGTGATTTTGTGCTCCTTCGGGGTTTTTTCGGTTCCTTTGGATATTTTTCGTTCATTCGTGGTACTTCGGGTTCTTTCAAGTTTTTCCGTGTTTCGTCGGGTTCTTTCTTCGTGGAATGCACCGAACTTGAAACGATAGAGTTAAAACGATATTCTTTCGGTTTGTTTCTTATGATGAAAGCACCCACTGCAAATCAATTATATACTGGGTGTCCCATATGCATTTTTCATCATGTTTTTCACGTGTGAAAGCTAATTTCGGTAAAATGTCATACAGGGTGTGCGATTTACAATGAATTTGCGATCGGGTGATATACGGTGTGAGCACTTTACAAGTTCTTCTGTTTTTTTGCGCTCTCAAGTTTTTGTGTTCCTTCGGTTTTTTTTTTACGGAAAAATTATCTTCGAAACATATACGGGTGTTACATAGGAGCTCCATAGAATAATTTTGATACTTCCTTCGTGGTAATTACTGAACTCGAATAGATGGAGTTACAACGATATTCTTTTGGTTTTTTTCACTGCTGATCAATTGTATACTGAGTGTCTCATATGCATTCTCCTTCAAGTTTTCTCGCGAATGGGAGCGGATTTCGATAAAATGTCATACAGGGTGTGCAATTTACAATAAGTTTACGGTCGGGTGATATACGGGGTGTGCAATTTAAAAGTTCTTTCATTTTTTTTTGCACGCTTTCGGTTTTTTGTGCTCCTCGGGTTTTAAGCTTTCCTTCGAGTTTTTTTGCGCGCTTTCGTTGATTTTGTGCTCCTTCGGGGTTTTTGAGTTCCTTTGGATTTTTTCGTTCTTTCGTGTTACTTTGGGTAGTACTTTTGTGTTTCGGGTTTTTTCAGGTTCCTTTAGATTTTTTGTGTTACTTGGTGTTCTTTCGTGTTTTCTCGCGTTGTTTCCTGTAATTTCGGTTTCTTTCGTATAACTTCGGTTTCTTTCGTGTTTCTTCGGATTCCTTCGTGTTTTTTCGCGTTTCTCCGTGTTTTTTCCAGTTCTTTCTGGCTTTTTCGCTTTCAACGGGTAATTTGACGTGTTTCGTGTTTCTGCGCGCTTCATTGATGTATGGGCCCCTGTTGATCTGCGGTCTATATTGATCTATGGTCTATATTGATCCATGGGCCAATTGAACTACTGGCCTATTGAACTACTGGCCTATGGATCTACGGGCCTATGGATCTACGGGCCTATTGATCTACCCGCTTACTAGTAAAGGTTATATAGCCGTTTTCATATGTCTCAGTACCCGAGCTGTGCATCTGGAACTCGTATCAAGCTATGCCAGTAAAGAATTCATCGCGGCATTCAGAAGATTCACCTCAGACGAGGTTTCTGTTCTGACTTGTATAGTGACCGTGGAACGACATTTATTGGTGCTGACAAAGAACTGAAGCAATTGTTTGAAAAGTCTACCCCCTTCTTACTTGAACTATCTGAGTCATTGGCTAATCAGGGTACAAGCTGGCATTTCAACCCCCGGCAGCTCCACATTTCGGCGGTATATGGGAGGCTGCGGTGAGGTCTGCCAAATATCATTTGAAAAGGGTTATATCTTCTCACACTCCTACGTTTGAGGAGTTCTACACATTGCTTACTCAAGTTGAGGCATGTATGAATTCTAGACCGCTTATAGCGTTGGGTGATCACATTAGTGATATTCAACCTCTCACACCAGCCCATTTTTTGATCAATTCACCATCGTACATTGTACCTGATACAGATTACTCAGAATTAAAATTCTCACCTATTGAAAGATGGCGATTGATGCAACAAATGCTAGCACATTGGTGGAAGAGATGGTCTAGGAATATTTACAATCCCTTCAGGCTAGAGATAAATGGCGGACATCACAGCCTTGTCTTCGAATAAATGATGTGGTTCTGATAACTGATCAAAATAATCCTCCTGGCTAGGTGGCCGTTGGCCAAAGTTGTTAAAGTTCACTCTGCTAGTGATGGCCTAGTAAGAGTGGTAAGATTGCGTACATCTACCAATGAGGTAGATAGACCTGTAACTAAGCTTATCTTGTTGTCCAAGACTTCTTGTGAGAGAACAGTTTGATTTGATCTAGTATCCTTTGTATATATATATATATTTGTATATATATTCACCTTACAAGTATTAATTTTTAGATGTTAAAATTGTTGCTCTGTATTTAGTTGTGAGATTGTGATCATTTATGTTGTATTCTGCATGATTTGAGTTCATTTTCTTAGAGAAAATAAGGTGGGTGGAATGTTAGAATATATCTATGTTGGTTTTCCTATTCCAGCCTACTAGCGCCATCTCTGATGCTCTTTTGTTTATTTCGATAGCACATTCACTCTAAGAAATCTGTAAAACATTTTATGTTCTATAATTTAACACATGTATAAGCCTTGTCGAGGTGACGATGACATATTGTAATACAGTCTGCTGATGAATACATGTTAATAAATAGCCTAATGATTTTATTTCACCAAAGAACAAAAATTCCACATATTTTCTCATGATAAACCAGCTTATAATCGAACAGGATGAGAGATAGTATAAAGCCAGCAATTTCACCTACAATTGTACCTCAGGAATCGAACCTAGTAAATTGAGACTATTATCGGTTCGATTTTAGATAATTACAGATATTTGGATAAAACGATAGCATGCTGTTTCAGAAGCAAAAGGCGCATAAGAAACATTCTTCAGGCAGTATAACTCTTTCTACACAATCAAGAAAATAAAGAAACTTATTCAATATATCATATTTTCTTCCACTCATTCTATAACATCCATTTTCGATGGGCAGATATAGGAATCATCGATTTGTAAAGTCTATTGAAATGTACTACGGAAGGTCTTCTTGAAAATAATTCAGCCATGTCTGAATTCAATTGAAATGATTTTCGGATGCTTCCTTTGACATCTTCCAGGATTCCTTTGCTCCTAAAGTTGGTTGTGCAAGGTACCTGGAGAATTGGAGACAAGACGTTACGCATGTTTCGGATCTAACAAAGTTACGAATCAGTATTAGTTGGAAACTTGGGCGTTTGTGTGTCCCAACGGAATTTTCTTTTCCAACCATCCCGAATTAGGAAAATTCATGTTGTCCTTCATGCTGAAACGGTTTGGGAGATGTTGTTCCTGATTGAATTGGTGCCAGGATTATCAAGACCGGAAATTCTACTGTACCTTTTGTGTCGGAAAATATTGGGGGGTTTGATTTCTATGAGATCAGTTTTTTTATAACTGGAAATAATTCCGAGTTATTTCGATATTTTCTCAGAGCCACTCTTTTGGAAACTAGGTAACAGAAAATAAGGAGAAATTATGTTCTGGATATCTATATTTATGAAGTTTTACTGTAATATTGATAATGCTTTTCAAATAAGTTTCAATATAGTTTATGATGGGTCTAGGTTCTTTATACTCAATAAAATTTGGAAATCACTGACCTGAGTTCAGATGGATCTACAAAGAATCACATCTTTGAAATACTTGTTTGTCAGAGACGTGTTAACTGTTCAAGTGAATAAGCAGGCCGAAATGGTTGATCTGATAACAAGGTATGTCGTATCCAAGCAAAAACTTATGAGTGTTAAGAATGAGTGGACTGTATATTATTTGCTGGGGCGGAGGCTGAATTCAGAATAATAATTTAGAGAACCATCAACAAATAAGAAAAAATCTTACCTTGAGATGTTGGGGCTGCTGCCTGAAACCCGCAGTTCTCCGAAATCCCACTGGCCAGAGGACGGAGTTCCGCAAAGAGATCCTTGTACAGAGAGGGCCCAAATCTCCTATCTCAAAGGGGTTATTGATGGTTCTTTCTATAGTTTCTTTCTCAAGAAGCGGAATCAAGACAGCGAAACTTCACTATCAGAAGCACTAAATTTCGTAAAGTATTCGGAAACTGAGTGACTTGAAACGGAAAAGGCAAAACAAATAACCTCTCTGTTATTCTGATTCTTTTTTCATTCAGCTCAACAACACGTTGCGATATCGAGAAAAATTCAAACAACATGTATACCACGACATCTGCCGACATATCAGACAAATTAGGAGCACGAAAACGTGAAACCTCAAGAAATCTATCTTTGGCGTTAACACACCGCCCACCAAATTTATAATTATAAATTTAAGCAAATGACTGGAAGTGACAAAAAAAAACAATGGATGCCGCGAAAATGAAACTCCACAAAACAAAAAAAAAAAAAAATATAGAGAGGCAATAAACTTAATTTAAAGAAAACTATTCGCCTGTTAACGGTATAAGACAGTTAACAGGACGACAAATGCTGGAGGTTGCAGTCTTGACCACAGCTACCCTTGGAATACCGTCCGGGGAGTTATTTAACTCTGAAATACGTCCCATCGGCCAACTTAATGGGTTGGTATGAACATCCCGGATGTAAACGACATCACCTATTTTAGGGAGTGTGGAACTGGTCCACTTGTGTCTCTGTATTAAAGTGTTCAGATACTGCTTTGACCAACGTGTCCAAAAGGCTTGCACCATTTGTCTCAGGCGAGTCCACCTATCACGGACCGTCATTCTCTCTGGCAAGGGAGATTCAGGAGCGGCCAAAAGTTGCGTACCGACCAGAAAATGTCCCGGAGACAGGTATTCACACTCTGATGGGTCATCTGACAAAGGACACAATGGACGACTGTTCAACACCGCCTCGATTTGACAGAATATGGTACCATATTCTTCGAAAGTATAAAGCTCCCTACCTATCATGCGTAAGAGAAGGGATTTAGCGGACTTCACCCCAGCCTCCCAAAGTCCGCCGAAGTTTGGGGCGTAGGGGGGATTGAAACGCCATCTAACCTCTCGTGTAGTAAGAAAGTCCGCAATTTCACTTTGGTGCTGCAATAAGAAGCTATATGCTTCTTTCAGTTGCTTGAAGCGGCGATAAAGTTGCGACCCTGGTCTGAAAGAATTTCAGATGGTAACCCTCGTCTAGCAATGAAACGTGAGGCAAGCCAGAAAGGCGGAAGCAGTGAGCTCGGAAACAAATTCCAAATGAATTGCTTTGGTTGATGCGCATACAAATAAAGCGAGATATCCTTTAGTGGTTCGAAATTTTCTAAGCTTAGTGTCGCGAACCATGAAGGGACCGGCAAAGTCAACACCGGTAGTGTTGAACGGACGGGAGATGTTGACTCGGGAGGCTGGAAGATCTGCCATAGTTGGTTGGAAAGAGGACGCTCGAAACCTGAAACATGTTTTACATTGTCGAATACACTTGCGAATTAGGGAGCGAGATGAAAGAATCCAAAATGTTCTCCTCAACAACGCCTGAACATTGTTGGGTCCAGAATGGAGGGAGGCCACGTGAAAATGTTTACAGAGAAGTGTAGACAGAAAACATGATTTAGGAAGCAAAAGTGGCTGCCTCGAATCAAAATCCAAGTTAGAAAACTTCAATCTACCGCCCACCCTGAGAAGACCACGTGAGTCTAAAAAGGGAGCGAGAGATTGTAGGTGTTTGGAAGGAGGCTGGTTTTTACAAAGGGACTTCAAGTCTGCGGAAAAATGAACATGTTGAACAATACGAACCAGTGACACTGTGGCATCATTCAACTCATCCACAGTCAGACTTTCTCTCCTCAGTACAGAGGAAGTTTTTCTACAGCGACAATTATGGATAAACCGATGTATCCATCCCATGACTCTAAGAAGTCGAAGATAACTAGAAAATTTGACTCAAACATCATGTAGATTTCAGTAGGCTCTATTTTGTGAGTAAACAGAGACACTGAAATATTTTTCGTTTCAGGTAAAGTCTCCGAAACTTCGGCAACACGGAAGGGTCCAGGCCAGTCCATGTTAGAATCCATTATCATTGAGAAACCGTTTTTTCAGATTTTCTTCATTCAAAAAATAATCAGGATAGCAACCCCGGGAAGCTAAGTCAGCTGGATTTTCCAGACCGGAAACATGTGACCAAAGAGCGCTCTTTGTGTCTTCTACAATTTGAGTCACTCTGTTGGCGACGAAGGTCTTCAACAAGTGAGGGGGTGTATGGATCCATGATAAAACAATTTGAGAGTCACAGAATAGCCGGACGGTTGAAATTGATAGCGGTATACTCTCTGAAATTCGTTTGACCAACTTGGCTAATAAACAAGCTCCGGACAGTTCAAGACGAGGAATACTCAAGATCTTTAATGGAGCGACTTTACTTTTGGCTTGCCACAAATGGGAACGACGAAAACCTGTTGATTCAAAGCACAAATAGACCACTGCTGCGTAGCCAGTCTCGGAGGCGTCACAAAATCCGACAATTGAAACGGAATCATAAGCTGAGGGGGTGACAAAACGAGGAATTTTTAATTGATTCAAATAAGGTATTGAAGATACAAATTTCAACCAAGTCGTTTCTAAAGAGGGAGGAACAGGAAAATCCCAATCTAATTTAAGCAACCACATCTTTTGAAGTACAGACTTCATGAAGAATGTTATAGGAGACAAGTAACCTAAGGGATCAAAGGTTTTCGCAATGAAAGATAAGATGTTACGCTTAGTACATGGGGAATTGAAAGGTTGGACATGAAAAGAGAATGCATCTATAGAAGGTTCCCAAGATAGTCCCAAGATTTTAAGGGATTCGCAGCCATCTGAGAACCGTATAGGACTTTCTCTGTGATCCTCTGGAAGACTAGAAAGTAATTCAGGGCGGTTCGTTGACCACTTTCTGAGTTCGTAACCTGCTCTACTCAGCAATTCACGCAACTCACTCCTTAACAATTCGGCAGTCTCGACATCTTTGGCGCCACTGATCACGTCGTCAATATATATTTGGTTCGTTATAGCATATGAGGCCAGAGGAAAGCATTCACCGTCATCTTTCACCAACTGTTTAAGTACTCGTTGTGCCAAATACGCTGAAGGAGTCATTCCGTAGGTAACGGTGTTCAGTTCAAACTCTGCGATTGTGTCCGAACCAGGAGGACGCCAATAAATATGTTGGAATCGTCTATGTTCAGGAACAATAAGGGTCAGACGATACATTTTTGTATGTCGGCACACAAAGCAATTGCTTGCAAGCGAAATTCAGAAATAATGTCTTGGATGTCAGATTGCAATTTTGGACCCTTTAGAAGACGCTCATTCAAAGAAATGCCTGTCGAGTCTGGATCTGAAGCATTGAATACCACTCTCAATTTTGTGGTGGAACTTGTCTCTTTCATGACAGCGTGATGGGGAATTATGTATGAGGATGTAGAGGATGTTATGGACATGTGACCAAGATTACGATATTCTGTCATGAAATTTTGATACATGTTGAATTTTTCTGGTTGCTTTAAGAGTCTCTGTTCAAGACGTTTGAATGAAGCGTGTGATCTAGAGCAATTTGATCCGAGGGGAGCTGCATTTGGTTTAAAAGGAAGTGCTACGATGTAACGCCCATCTTTGTCCCGAGAATGGGTACTAAGAAAATGTTCTTCCACCAACACATCCAATGGATCGAGCGGGGAACTAGGTGAAACTTCCTCTGTTTCCCAAAACTTTTGGAGAGCTGAACCGATGTCACAATGTACATGGAGAGAGGTGGCAATAGATTCCGAAGTTTGAGATGACGTGGGACCAACCAGAACCCATCCGAAGATAGTATTCACCGCAGTTGGGTTACCAGGAATCGACTGAATACCATCAATCAAAAGTTTAGGGAGCAAATCGGCTCCAATCAGAAAATCCACTGGAGAAGGTAAGTCGAAATCATCATCCGCCAGCTGTAAATTCGCAAATTTGGAACGCACTTCCAGAGGGAGTTCCGAAGGAGGAAGCGGATGGGAAATTTTGTCAAGAACGACAGCATGGCCCTTGACCATCCGAGAGGAATGCCGTGAATGTAACGAAACATCAACGGACCCAAATATGCGTAAGTTAGATTGACCTAAACCTGAAACAGAACAAGTAGAGGGACAAATTTTCAAACCCAAGCAGGAAACACTGGACTTAGTAATGGCAGAAATGTGAGAGCCAGGGTCATACACAGCTCTAAGTATGTGTTTTTGACCTGTAACATCCTCAATTAGAGACTTATAGTACCAAGAAGAATTGGTGAACAACCAGAGGATGCGATGCATGATACAGACTGAATGGGTTCAGCTTCAGATGAGTCACGACCATGAGGGGGGCAGGTTACATTAGGTGAATTTTGGGTAGAGAAGGGAGACGCAGTAACCGAAGAGGGGTGTAGAGAGGTATGATGTCTATTTGTTTTACAGTGGCGGCATACAGAACGAGAATTACAGTTTTCTACGATGTCGACCTAAACAGTTGAAACAACGTGAATTTTCTCTGAGATATTTATATTTTTCATTCAATGTCATATTCCGATACCGTGAACATTGATGTAAAAATGTGAACTTTTACACAAGGGACAAGCGAACGTTCTACCATCAGAAGGAGAAGAATCCGTAGAGTTCACCAAAAGAACATTTGAGCTGTGCGATCTTGGTCTCGGAGAATTGCTATCAGCGGTTTTGGAAAGTTCCATTATACGAATCTGCTGCGTTACGAACTCAATTAATTGGTTATAAGTGGGAATGCCCTCTGATGGCAACTTATTTTCAAAGGCACGTTTGGTGTTCGAATCTAAGTTATTCAAAGCCAAAGAAAATAACAGAAAATCTGCAAGATCTGGAATTTTCAAAGATTTTATTGAATTCACGGATGTTTCATGATTATGTAAAAAATCCTTGAGCGATGACAGTGAAGGATGAGAGAGAGACCTGAATTGCAGTAATTTCGAAAAATAAACAGAAGCAAGACGTCTAGGGTTTTGGTAACGCTGAAATAAAGCATCATACGCTATATCGTAGTTATCAGGAATCAACTGAAGACCACTGATAACAGCTAGGGCTTCACCCTTGAGTGTGGTTTTCAAATATTGAAATTTTTGTGTTTTGTCTATCATGGAATTTTTATGAACCAATGAGTTATATAAGGAAATGAATTCTACCCAATTATCTATTTTGCCATCGAATGAAGGAAGTTCAATGGTCGGAAGCATCTGTGGTACTGGTGTAGTGCTAGGGGTGGTATCAGCTGTGGTCAAAACTGCATTTTGTTTCGCTAAATCACACTGTATACTATGAATGGAGGCTAGTATCTCCTCAAAGGAGGCTTGTACTTGAGAGATCCCGACTTTATCCTTCTGAGGCATATTCTCGTTGAGTGCCTCAATTTCATTTTGAACTTCTTCAAATTTATCAGAATATTTAGGAAGTTGATCGACAAAGTAGGCAACTTTAGTAAGATCATCAGAAGAATATGTTTTGCACTTATTAAAAATAGATGTAACGGTCGCGAATATATTATCCTCTGAGACAAAGTTTACTCTGAACTTTCATCAGTTCAGGATCAATCGATTCCGGTTTAGCTTTTGAAGTCATTATAAACGAACTGAAATCTCCGAAAATTCACGGAAGAAAAGTTAAATCTGGCAACGTCAAATGAAAGATTTCCTTTCAAAAGGAAATTATTCTTACACCGGCAACGTCGCAAGGAATTCAAAATGAAGGATGCCTTGCACAAAAACCGAAGCTGAATTTGAATATTCTAAATTACAAAACTCGGCACGATAGGACCATGTTAAGAATGAGTGGACTGTATATTATTTGCTGGGGCGGAGGCTGAATTCAGAATAATAATTTAGAGAACCATCAACAAATAAGAAAAATCTTACCTTGAGATGTTGGGGCTGCTGCCTGAAAACCCGCAGTTCTCCGAAATCCCACTGGCCAGAGGACGGAGTTCCGCAAAGAGATCCTTGTACAGAGAGGGCCCAAATCTCCTATCTCAAAGGGGTTATTGATGGTTCTTTCTATAGTTTCTTTCTCAAGAAGCGGAATCAAGACAGCGAAACTTCACTATCAGAAGCACTAAATTTCGTAAAGTATTCGGAAACTGAGTGACTTGAAACGGAAAAGGCAAAACAAATAACCTTGAAAAATCACGCAAATTCGTCAATCAAAGTCGGAAGCAATCTCTGTTATTCTGATTCTTTTTTTCATTCAGCTCAACAACACGTTGCGATATCGAGAAAAATTCAAACAACATGTATACCACGACATCTGCCGACATATCAGACAAATTAGGAGCACGAAAACGTGAAACCTCAAGAAATCTATCTTTGGCGTTAACATATGAGTATGATGAAACAGTAATAGTGAATAAATATATGAAGGCTCTACTTTCAGAAGCCTTGGTGCGCATGTTCCAATTCTTTTTCAGGATTCTGGTACAGCATCACAAATTGAAGAATCAAGAAATCTCTACCATAAATAAAAATTTAGAAAGAACTGACGTGAGGTCAGATTGCTTTGGCGCTCTTGCTGAGCTACTTGCGGGTAAATATTCAAACCTTAACAAATCTATGAGCTCTCTGATCGGGTGAACTAGGGGACAATGTGATGTAAATATGAAAGCCTAATGAATAAACAAACCTTTATCTCAATTTGAAAATAACTACTCCTAATTTTCACCAAATTTTGTTCTATGCTTCTAAAACTTACGTCATTACTTTTCTGAGTTTTGACAACGCCATCAAATTCTTTCTCTATGACAAAAAAATTTTTGATTATTATTACGTCTGTGCTTTTCTGAATTTTGACAACGTCATCGACATCGAATTATACCTCTATGAATTCTATGAAAATTTTGATTGATATTACGCCAACTGACACTGATATCTAGGTCCGCAAGTTGTCAAACGAATATCGATCTGTGATGGCAAATCTTTCAATGACAAAGCTCGGACTTCATGACATTTCTATTTTCTCTTGAGTAAATGAAAAAATGATCATATCTTCAGAAGGAGGAAAGCCACGACAATGAAATTTGAGGATGAGTAGGATATCGGTAACCTCAATATATATACGGATTTTTATTTAAATCTAAATGAAGTCTTAGGAGATATTGAGTATTGAAAATTTTTTTGGGAATTTTTTCAAAATTTTCTAGCGTGACGATTTCTGAGAAATTTTGCAAGCTGTTTTGTTTTAGCCTCCCTCAATAATATTCCAAGTATCAACTTGATCGGATGGATATCCTAGTAGTTATTGAGGAAACAAAATTTCAGATGCTCATAACTACTGAACCATCCGACGGATTTGGCCCAATAACGAACTTGACCGAGATATTTGGACAATTAACCTATTCTCAAAATTTGAAAATTCTAGCTGATTCCTTTTGGATGCTAGAGAGGATACGGCCGTCCGGCCGGACAGACTCAACTTTCGCCACGAATTTTTCATCAGGGAGTCGAACCCAATCGATGGAGACCATTTTCGGCTCGATATTCCAAAATTACAGACATTCGGGCAAAATGATAGGCACTCTGTTCGGGTGAACAAGAGAGCCAAAAAATGAGTACTCATATTTTTCCATGTATTATTTTTACGCTTATTTGCTCGAGGGGATATCACGTTTCGGGAATCAAATCGAGGACGTGTTTCAACATTTGATGTTTTTATTCTGGCACAACGCTTCATTCTGCAGCTGAATGTGAGTATAGTCGAAAACAATACGCAGAGGCTTTCAGATTTGCAAATTGCCTAGAGTGTTTGCGACTTTGAGCAATTGAGTAGGTTGGTAAATAAAAAAAAAAAAAACACATAAACAAATAGATTAGAGATATTTTAAGAAGCCCAAAAATTTTCGTGGATCATAGTTTTGACAATTGTCAAAAAAATCTCGAGCTATAATGTATGTATAAAATGGCTAATAGTTTGCAACACCAAAGCAAGCGCGCAAATAGAAACTCCTTTATCTTCCCGTGGATGTTTGCTCGATAGAAATTATAGAATATGCAATAATAAATCAATAACTTTCAATAATGCTTGGAAATGTCAGAATTGAAAAAATATCTAGCCAGTAGATTCTCACAGAATTTAGCTGACCTCATTCGCTCGAAGATAATCGAATAGATTCTATGGACATTATATCAGTTATGGAGGAAACGAAATTGTAAAGATGAATCGAATATTTCAAAAAAAAAAACAAAAATTGGAATTTCGAAGAAATTATCAGTGAAATTAATTTCAATGTCGAATTTCGTCTGGAAAATCCTTATCCTTAGTTCTAAAGAAATAATCTGTCTTGCGAATTTCCACAAAAGTTGGCTGAATTCTGGCTGAGTTCCGCAGATGATTCTTGAGTTTCAAATCAATTCATTGGGATTTGAATGAATTATGTAGGGAACCAAATTTCATATCCTCAAAACTACTTAACCTTCCGACGGATTTGGTCCATAAACGGAGTTGACCGAGAAATCTGAAAACTTACCAATTCTGCGAATATAAAAATTTCAACTCATCTCTTTCGGATGATAATAAGTAAACTGCCGGGCATACTCAAGATTGACCCAGAATTTTTACCTGAAGGCAAAACCAATACATTGAGAGGATTTTCGGGTCGATATCAAAAATAACCGATATTTGGTTCAAATGAAAAAAGTTCGCAAAACTTCATATGAACACAAAAACTGATGAGAAAAATCTTTTCTTCTTTCCTTAAATCTTCTGGGCCGATTCGACCCAGAAACAAAATAAGCCAAGATATTCAAAACTTTAAATCTACACTCACATTTCAGTTCATTCTGTTCGGAAGACACGTGCTAAAGGACGGGTTGAATTGATCTAAGCTGAGACGATTGTTACCATTTCTGCCCAGAAACTGGCAAAATACGAATAGATCTTCAAAAAGTTCTTTGACAAACTTATTTATATATCTCTTTAGAGTAAAGCGAATAATATAATAAAATTTTCAGATTTTCAATAGTTCTAGTTCTCAATAAACGTCAGATTGGCACCTGATCTTGAAACAACCTATATAATGTGTAAAGAAAATGTATCATCTAAAAACTACAAAAAAGTTTCTCGCCACATTATATCTATTTGAATTTTTCAAATCATTCTAGTCACATTAGTGAATCAGCAGTAGAATAAGCAGTATGCCTATTATCTATTTTCAATTCAAGTAAAAATTTTTCCAAGTTCAAATAACAGTGAGCGTAGTTTATTCATTCTAATCTTGAAGCATAAACCTACTGAAACTCACCCACAAATGCTAGACTTGAAATTTTTTAGTCCCCGGGTGCTCGAACCCTGATCATTCTGCGTCAATTACGAGAAGCTTATGCTTCATTAAAATAAGTATCCCGGAAAGATATTGAGAAGAGCAAAACTAGCTCTACCAGCATCGTTTATCAAACTTATAATGCCATGTATAATAGTTGACGTCTTTCATAAACATATTTCAAGTCAAAATTATACTGCAAATTGTTCTGTATGCAAAGAATCGTGTGTTAAATGGAGGGCGGGGAGTTTGAGCTGTTGAAAGAGGCGGGGGATTGTGGTGCTGCATAGCCTTTTTACTGGCGAACGCCTTTGCGCAGTAGTGCTGCTGGATCTCGTACTAAGCCTACTTCAATTCCTAGAAGTCAGCCGACACAGCCCGATCCATTCGTAATTAATGTTACTGTTGAACACTTCGAGCTTTTGATAAACGAGATGCGTGAGAGGACTGCTTGCATAGAGCGTGTCGAGAAGAGTGAGGACGAGCTCATGAAAGACACCCAGGCTGCGGTCAGTGTGAACGTTTCATCTTTGTCTGATGAAATCCGTGGTTTGGAATCGAGGATTACTTCTACTAACAACGCGAGGGATAATATTATTCTTGAGGTTTTCGAGAGAGTTAACACTCATATTTTTCCAACGTGCCCGAATTCGGCAAGGCAACGAATACTGCATCTATTTCTAACATCTGTAAGATAATAAGCGTCCTTCCTGTCAACATAGTACCGACGTAGTTCGGATGCCATTACGGGACAAGAGTCGACCCCGTTGGATGAGAGTATTGTTTACGAGCCCAACCATAGTCCTCATGATTCTCCGGAAAAAGAACTCTATACTTGGCAGTTTCCAGTACCGTGCGGTAAAAATACTAGATCGCAAAACAGGGGAACAACAGTTCCACCAGTTGAAGGCAGAGATGGGGAACAGATCAGCTGCAGGTGAGACTGATGTCACCATTGAGTATGTCAAAAGAAACCCGAAAATCGTCAGAATTCCATTCTGAACACAGGGTGGAAGGCCTAAAAGCTAGATAGTCTGAGCTCTTGGCCCATCATTCATACTGATGCACAGTCTTTACCATCTAAGCACTCGGAGATTCTAGCTTACGCGCAGCTGCACAATTCGTTGTTAATTTTCATTGATGAATCATTGGCCGTTGATCCCAGATTCAGTAGTTCACATACATGGAATACTATCTACAGGGCTGACAGTCTCTGGGGCACCGAGGCGTTTGCATATACCTTCACAAGTGTCTAAAAGATTCTTTTAAGGTGAAAACCAAAATCAATAATGGGGCAGACATCGATGACATATTTCTCGAAATTTGTAGTAGTCAATTTTTTATCCTTCTCGGATGTGTCTATAGACCGCACCTTTGTTCTTTCGACCTCTGTTGTGCCGATTTCCTCGCCTTGGCTAGAACGATGTTCTGGTTGCCGGGGACTTCAATTATCTTGACCTCATGTGGACGATAACTACGCTACGCCGATGTCTTCTTCATCCTATCCATACGCCGAATTACTTTTTTCTTCCCGTTTGTTTCAGATTGTTGATCAGCCATCTAGATTCCGGGTTGGTCAAACACCTTCTCTCCTGGACCTTACATTTCCCTCTGATCCTCTACTCATTTCAGAACTCCGCTATCTGCTACCGTTCGGTATGTCGGATCGTTGCATTCTCTCCACCAATCTGCAGTTTTGCACGTCACGTGCCGGTCTTCATGTTGAAAAAGGCAGAAGGATACTCACGATGGCGTAGACAAGGTGTAGAAGACGTTTTCGGATCGTCTCAATCAGATAGTCACCTCTTACATCACCATAATGACAGAAAGACGGAAGCCCCTGGATCAACCATCATTCATTATTGTTTATCAGAAAGAAAAAAAAAAAAGGCAAAAATGCTTGCCTAGATCCCCACTCGACTTTTTCGTTCATCGCAACTATTCCAATTATGTTTCATTTTTGTTACAGAAATTGAAAAGGAGCTTTGACAACAAATTAGCCTCTTCCAAGAACAAAAAGAAATTTTTCAAATACGTGAGATTTTCCTGGCGTACCAGTGTGAGCATTCCTGTTTTCAGGGGTGACTCCAGCAGTCTGAGTCGTGGCTTCGAAGAGTCGACCGACATCCTCTTAAAGTTATCCTTTCAATTTTTCACCCCAGAGCCACCAGGTTCGCTTCCGGCCCCTCAGGGGTCTCGATGCTGTCGTGGACATCGAGATTGATGGCACCATCTTTCTGAGCTTAATAATTTCTCTGCTCCTGGTGGTAACGGTATCACTCCATTTCATCTCAAAAGATGTGCCACTGCCCTATCCGCCTAAGTCTCCCTCATATTTCGTAGATCCATGGCGACCCAATCACTTTCTTCAGACAGGCTTTTTGCAGCTGTTACTCCAATCTACAAGAAGGATGAAAAACGCTTCCCTGACAATTAACGCCCCATTAGCTTATTGTCATCGGTTTCGAAGGTTCTAGAGAAAATTATTAGCGAACAACTTTCGACAGGGCTGATTGATCCCTAACGAACAGCATGGTTTTTTTCCATGAAGATCTACCACAACAAATGTTCTCTCTTGCATATTCGATTGGAAGGAGACACTTGACTCGGGTCAGCCCACAGATGTCATATACCTTGATTTTTCCAAGGTGCCGCATAAGTATTTATTGGCAAAACGGAGCAAGTTGGAATCTGGGGAGGGCTACTTCGCTGGATTAGAGCATTTTTATCTAGGTGGAAGCGTTCGCGACATGTTCTCTCTGAACCAAAATAATTTGTGAGGGCATATGTACATGCTGAGAAGAGAGAACTTTCACTGTACCTAACGTCAAGACTTCCTCCCCAATGCACAAGAGCAACGGATTGCCCGGGACGTTATCCGGTCCTCTTCCATCAATGCAATCAAGAACAGGTATGATAGGTGGAGATCCCCTCAGTGAAGACCTACTTGTGTGCTAGCAGTGTGTCGAATGTGTGTGAGCGGGAGTATTCGGGTGTAGTATTTGAATTGTAATTTTCTTTGCACTTTGAATCCTGGGACTTTCTTTAGCCGCGCCCATTTGTGCGCATGTAAGATGTCACTTTTTCTAATTCTGTAGCCTCGAGATAATAGGTTTATCCTCAACTCGAACTGATTGTTAAATTAATAAATAACAAAAAATATCTTCGAACTCAATATAACAGAAGAAGATATACAACGAACCATTAGAAGTGTAATGTCGTATTTAAAAGGTAAATAAGGAACAATGAGAAAAATTGAAATAGATACGTTATAAAAACCACCTTTGAGACACAAGGTACCATTAGAGCTAATCTAACAAAAGTTAGACCTGCTAACTAGAATCAAAGAACGAAGAATTGCATGTATGAGATACCATACAAATGGGAAAGATCTTATATCGGAGAAACAACGCGCCCCTTGAAGGTGTGAACAGAAAAACATCTTAAGTTCTCTCGAATAATAGACATCGATAGATCCAAGTTCGTCCAACATGCTGTAGATAAAAATCACCTGAACGAAACATCTATCATATCCAACGAAGAAAAACCGTCAAGAAGAATAATCAAAGAGCATGCTCTCAATCCCATAAGTGCACCATCAATTGAGTTGCTGAAATATGCAGGTAAATTGTTCGAAATAATTTGAAGAAGTCTTTTAACCACATCACACTTATCTAGTTTTTGAAGTTTGCCTATTTGTCACGTAATAGTGAAAATTGAAAAATGTTCTGAACTGCAGCTTCTTTAAAATTTTACCTTGAAGGCGACAGGAGATGTCTGTTAGAACGTTGGACAGATGAACAATAAGATATGATGGTTTGGCTATTGCTCAAATAGGAATTCTTTATGAGTAGTCATTCTAAATTTGAGATATAAGTTTGTTCATAAATCGAGGCGGCTATCTTAGGCTCACATTGTTTCCGAATACACACACTAAAGGACTCTAGAGCAAGCGTGCAAAAACTCCTAATCTTAAGGCTATGCATTTATATTTTTTTCAATTCCGTTTGACTCATAAATGAAATTCTGTCTTATATATTAGTTTCTAGAGGTGTACTCTTCAACTGCAAATTTTTTCCTGAAAATTCCCTAGAAGTGCATCTCAGGGCTCGAAGTGTTATTTGCTTGGAACCTTCAAAAGATAAAGTGGCCGTTTTATATATAGTTGATAACGACTATTTTTCGAATGCCGTAAAAATGTTTCCATTTTAGAATATGTGGATGTTAACTTCAAGGATCCTACAAGAAACAATAAGCGTTATTGGATCCTGGCACATTCGCCATTCTGAAACATACTAAATGGCGAAGGTGTAAGTCGTTTAGGTACTATTCTATCACGGATGTCATACTCCTGATCCACTCAACGGCTTCTTCTAAATGACAACCCAAAGAAATTTGGAAGAGATATTCATTCAGTAAATATGAAGACTGTATTCCACCTCGTTGCATTATTGATCAGTATACGGCCGGCCGGACTCCTGGACATAGTCAAATTTGATCACACATTTTTATCACAGGGTCGATCCCAATCGTTTGAGACCATTTTTGAGCTGATATTCGTATAAAGCGAACTACGTTGTTCAGTAGCAAAAAGAGTGCAAAACATAGTTCTATGTGAATGAAAAAGTTTTGTAATTCTGATATTTCACATAGGTATACCTAATATCGACTTCGAACAATATGAATAATTACTCTACTCACTGAAATATTCACATGATGAATCATAATTTTTTTAACTAATAAAAATGGAATTTCAATGAATTTCCAAATTTTTTCAAGATAAAGCATGAGTACATATCCCATATAGTAATATCAGAATTTTTCGAACGATCAATAGATGTTTTTATCAATAATGATAAAATAAGCATTTGATGAACTTTCACCTGGAGAATATAACCCCCTGAGTATTTTGTGATATATAGTAGCAATTACTTTCTTTTACCCTATATAATGAGTATGAAGGTATACATATAGTCGAATTGCATGAATGAAAATAAGTAATTTCATTTGAAAGAAATTTAAGAGTTGGTACCTTGCAATTGAAATTATATCTTTCTGAAGCAGATAATTATAAATTCATAGACATAGACTACCCAAATCTGAAAGACAAAGAATTCGAGTAAATGAATATTACATCTTAATTCTGACAACTGCAGGAATCAGTCATGAGGAATCCTAAAAATGACGGAATCTCTCTTAATGGATTATGAAGGTCCAAATCGCTTTTATCCATCAGTAAGCATAAAAATTTCGAACAAAATAAAAGATATTGAATAAGGGAGTAGGTTTGAAGAATAAATATCTTGGTAAATTTCATTATTTGGTCAACTCATCCCAGTTGTTTCGAAGAAATGTTTTTTTCGAATAACTCTTCGATTTAAGCATTCCTTAAAGAGCAGTTTGACCCTATAGATACATCGATATCATTCTTATCTTCGAAAATAATAAGAGTTCTGAAAATATGTTTTTTCGAAGTTCAAATATTTATCCGCTGAATGCTGCCAAAAAACCAATCTATAATTAATTAGTTTCGTAGCTAAGCACCATGGCGCAAGGATCTTCACGATCCGAAAACCCCCATTCGAAAACCAGTCGTAACTTATTTCAAGATTCTATTTTTTTTTGGTAACATTCAATAGCTTGCAACGATTTGCACGCCACTGACGTTATTCCGTACGCGCACCCGAATCATGGTTGGAATTTGAAGTAGCTCTCCTGCAACAGAATAAAGATGTGTTGTACGCCGGTTATCTCTGTTCCGCGGAAACTAACCTCGAACGGTCAGCGTAGTTTTTTCTCTCTGTCGAGATCAGATGCCGGTCATCTCTGTGTAATTATTGAAATCAATATCTAAAAGTGAATATCTTAGGTCAGAGATTTGCGAGGAATACATAACTATTCTCGGTAAGTGTTTATTTCCTCCCAGGAACCGAAATTTTAGTTCTTTTTGGCAGTTTAACATGAGAGCACGTTTTTGCATTGACTGCTCTCAATTATTCCCAAAACATGACTTCTTCTTGGTTCAATTTGTTAAGATAAAGTAATTTTACTATGATTTGTTCAATATTTGTCTAAATCGAGAAGGAACCTTGTGATACATGCACTTGCACTTTATAATATTCTTTCGTTCATCCTGATATAGCTCCTCCCTGGGGGCCAAATTATATCCTATTACAAGGCCAAAGACATATGCTAGTTCCAGATTGAGATGCATTCCACGATGAGAAATTAAATCATGTCCAGTCCCTGGTTCGAGCACTACATAATTGGAGCTTGTGGCATAACCACCTTGCTATGGAGCACATTCTTCAACTGGGATGAAAATTGGAGTCATGAGTCGCTGTCTGAATGATCCGTCTGGGAACTATACAAACCATTTCTGGTCAACTGGCAGGCCATACCCTCTGGGACTTTTATTTTTTATCTGGGAGCTTTGAGGAAGCTATCGTCTCAAATAACCTCAAGATAAGTCCCTAGTGTTCTGTTTTACTTGGAAAGTTGTACATTCCTTAAAATTGCTATCTGTAAATTGTATTTATAAACCTCATTATATTTATCAAAAACCGAAGGGAGTTTTGTTGCAGGGATAATTGAACCCACCCTGAGAGAATTAATAGTAGAGTCTCATACTCATTATTTAAAGTGGCACTTTGTCATGTTACAAACAACTCAAAAATTCAGTGCTGGTTTACCAGGTTTGGGTATAATCATAACCTCAGCATACTTCCATATGGTGGGATAATAGGATATACTCATCATTCTATTGAATAATGTTGTGAGCATAATGTGTTACATAATTGGAGCTTGTGGCATAACCACCTTGCCATGGAGCACATTCTTCAACTGGGATGAAAATTGGAGTCATCGAGTCGCTGTCTGGAACATCTGTGTGGAAACTATACTACCCGTTTCTGGTCAAGTGGCAAGCCAAACCCTCTGGGACTTTATTTTTATATTTTCATTCTGGGAGCTGGAAGGAAGCTATCGACTCAGATGACTTTAAGATAAGTCCCTAGTGTTCTGTTGTACTTGGAAGATTGGACATTTCTTGAACTTGTTATTTGTGAATTGTACTTATACACTTCAATATATTTGTCAAAAACTGAGGGGAGTTTTGTTGCTGGGATAATTGAGCCCACCCTGAGAAAATTGAGAGTAGAGTCTCATGCTCGACATTAAAGTGGCACTTTGTCATGTTACAAGAGGCCGACTGCTTCCAAAAAACATATTCTCATGGGTTAAAATATAGGTATGAATAATGCTCATTATCAGATCAACTAATTTGGCATGCTTCTCAACTTTAAAATTCAACACGTCCTTGACAAATACGATGTGATTCTTCTTGATTTCAATTAACACTCGACCTCACGTCAGTACTTTCTTGATATCTTGTACTGATATTCCTCTCACTCTCCACTTCACTGCGTGGTTAGTTCTTTTTCTCCTGTTGGCTTCTACATTTCTCGGTCTGGCAAAAGCGTAATCAACATGAAGGAATTAAAGGTGAGTTTATTGAATTGAGCCATTTTCTATGATATCTGCATTACTACTATGGAAACCTGTTTATTAGGGATATTTTTTTTTTATATTTCTTTCACTGGTCTGTTAATTTGCCACTCATTTAACCCTGTTTGGAATTCAGCAAATCGAAAAAACCTTGTCAATCACTTTTTGTACTAAAGTAATTCTCTAATATAAATTTTTGTTACGTTGAAACGTCTATCGATAGAAATAATTCAGCATCCAGAAATTCACTAGACATTATATTCAATTCAAAATTGAAAATACGGTGCGAAAATCTAATTCAGTTCAATCCTCTTTTCTGATCTGGAAACCTCTAGTGATTCCTCCACTAATAAATTATGAAAGAATTTTCCATCTTTCACATTTCGCTTTCCATCTTATTGCTGTTCTAAGCTGTTTAACAACGCCCAATCTTCAATTTGACTTGAGATGAGCCGCGATAAACATCTGAGAAACCTATTTTGTATCCAATTCAGGCCTTCATATATTAAGGAGTGAACCCCTCAGGCTCAGAGGAAGGGATCGTTTTGTGGATTCTCTTGTGTTCACAATTTTTTGGGCAAGTTGATTGCTTGTTATCCATTGGCCCTTTTTCGGCTGATGAAGAAGGTTGATCTTGTGTTTCGAGCGAGATCAGAATAAGAAATGATTGGTTTTATTGATATGCTTCTCTATCGTTTTGACCTATTCATTAATTACGTTTTCTGTTCTCCTATAATCTTTACTAATTATTCTATCAATTCTGTTTTGGTTCATGTTAATAATCGAATTCGCGACCTTCACATTATTGACCACGAGTTGAATATTTTAGTAGAAAATACTTACTTGGAGAAGGTCTTATCAAGAAATTTAGAAAAGCACTGAAGAGAAGTATGGAGCTTTTGCGCGCTTGTTCTTGAATTTCTTCTCATACTCTGTAAGGAACATTGGGATACTAATACAACCGAAACATCATCTGAAATCATTCAATATTCTCCCTTTCACTAACCTATTGCACTTCGAGATACCTTCTTTCTTCAAGTCGAATATACAGAGTGTTTTAATTTTTTTCAGACAAACTGAAATGGATGATAGATTACATTATTGTAAGCGAAAAAATCCTATCAACAGTGGTCCCAAATGCTCCGTTTCCGAGATACAGGGTGATAAAGTTAAAAAAATTTCGCGTTTTCTTCAATATCTTCTGACTGCTCCGAAATCCTTTCATGAAATTTCGTATACAAGGGTTCTTTGGGACGACAAATTCAAATTTGTGGTCGATTCAATTTAATTCTCTCATATTTTTTACTTGAAACAGTTTTACCTCTGCAAGTCACTAGGAGCAACCATTTCAGAGAAAAATGCATTTAAATCAAGGGGTCTCAAAACTTCTCCAAAAATTATTCTCATTCAAATATTTAACTCAAACTCATTTTGAATATTTCTAAGGTGAAATGCATGCGGATTTTCCACTACTAATACTACTAATAATTGGAAGTGGTATGCTATGTAATTGTTGTCTTTGAGTGTTCTGAATATTCTGTTTCCTGAAATATTGAGGTGTTGGGATGCTTTACCAATACTGAGTTTTTTAATTTCTTCGAAGATCTGTAGAATCCTATTTCTCTGTAGATGATTTCTTCTTTCTTTGCTTCGTTTATGCCTTTGGTAATCTATATCATTTTCTTGTATTTGTTGATCCCAATATATAAAAACAATAAGGAACATTTCTGTGGTAATCGATGGTTCGATACAGGTAACCACCGAAGGAGATCAAAAAACTTTCGGTCGGCGAGGGGTTTAGATATTTCGATGTAGAAAGGGGAAGGCGATCTTGCGAGCGAAGCGAGCACCGTAAAGTTCTCAAGACGGCCTTTCGTTAGGTGCATTTCACATGCCTTTACGGCCACGACAACATTTTCAGAAACATTGATCCAAAACACCGATTTCCCGGTTTTTCGCGAAAGATGGTCCGGTAAAATTGAAAAAGGCTTTTTCCACTGACACGATCAAGAAAAGCTGTTTTCATGTGTGTCTTTCCCGAGAATCGGACATTTGGATAGGGCTATTCATATCTTCCAATCGCAAGTAAAAATATTTTAAATTAATTGCTGAAAATAGCTTACTTCGGCTCAAACACAAATTTCCACATCATCAGTCACGTCCGACGTTCACAGAACTTTGTCAGATCATTACAATTACAATATTAACCCATATCTCGTATAATATTTTGAAATTTCTTCAATTCATAGGATTCGTAAGAGCCCTGGTAAGTTATTCTCTTATAGCTAATCAGTCTACGATATGTATCTTTGAAATTCAAAAATTTACACAGCACTAGTTTTGCAATCCCTAGCCAATTCATTTCACCCCTGTCGATTCCTACTCTGAAATGACAATTGTCGTCAACATTCTATTCTTATGTCATATTCTAGACGTAAATCGGATCCACTTAGTTTATGCGTGAACGAATGGAACGAAATTCGAAGTAATCGGCGAGGCACTCGGTTCATGGTTACACCTTTAGACCTTTATCGTATAATTTTTATTTTACCTTTGTAAAATTCACCAAACGCAAATCGTTGGAGTTGAAACCATATTCTATTGGTTTTTTTTGTGGAAAAGCACCCACTGCTAATCAATCATATATAGGGTGTCTCATATGCGTTGCCTATTTCTAACAGCTACCTTCGATCGAATTATTTCGGCTGTTTTTGCTTACGGCTTCTTAATTCGATAAAATATTTTCAATTCATATACAGGATGTCACATATTATTTGCGCATTCCTAGCGCTGACATTCACCAAAGTTTTTCTCAAGTTTTCGTGTTTTTCCGCGTACGGGAGCTAATATCAATAAAATTTCATACAGGGTGTGCATTTTACAATGAATTTGCGATCGATTGATATACAGGGTGTGCAATTTACAAGTTCTTTCGGGATTTTTTGCGTGCTTTCGGTTTTTTTGTGCTCCTTCGGGGTATTTTGGGTGCCTTTGATTTTTGCGTTCTTTCCTGTTACTTCGGGTTCTTTCGTGTTTTTTCGCGTTATTTCGTGTTTCTTCGCTTTGTTCCGTGTTTCTTCGCTTTCTTTCGAGTTTCTTTGATTTTAAAGGATTTCTTTGCTGTGTTTCGTGTTTCTGTGCGCTTCATGGATCTATGGTCTATATTGATATTTGTCTATGGGCTCATGGAACTACTGGCTAATGGATCTACTAGCCTATAGATCTACGGGCCTATGGATCTACTGGCTTACTAGTAAGCTATTAACTCAGTTAACTATACTTATAATTAATGACATCCAAGCATAACACACTTTAAATCGGTCATTGTGCATAGAAATTTTAAATATATTGTAGTTGCCATGTAAAACAATAATGATTTGGTCGAATTTAGATGTCATTAACTATAATTACAGTGTAATCATAACTTAATATAGTTTTACTAATTTGATACAATTTTTTTAAATGCCTTTTATGTATGGTAATGAAGAATATGCAGACATCATATTTGTTTATGGTTTCTGTAATGGAAATGCAAAAGCTGCTGCCCCTTAATATGCAACACGTTTTTCAAATCGTTAACATGAAGTGTTTCAAGCGGCTTATCAACAAATGTGGAAAAATGGTTTTGGTGACCGAAGGCCTGAATGAGGCATACAAAGAAGAAATTACCTACAGAGAAGTGGGATTTTACAGACCTTCGAAGAAATAAAGCATCCCAACAACTCAATATTTCAGGAAACAGAATATTCTGAACACTTGAAAACAACAATTACAAGGCTTAACTTAACTCCTGTTAAAGCCCTCCATCCTGGTGACGACATGAGAAGGGAGTAATTTTGCAGATTCAATTATTGCAAGACATGAACAAGAACCAGAGTTTTTAGAAAAGGTAATTTGGACTGATGTATCCACTTTTACTCGAAGAGGAATAGTTAATTTTCACAATTTGCATGAGTGTGCAATAAAAAATCCACATGCATTTCACCCTAAAAATTCTCCAAATGAATTAAAATTAAATATTTGGATGGAAATAATTTTTGGAGGAGTTCTGGGACACATTGAGCACCTCAATATTGTAAATGGTGAAATATTTCGAAATTCTTCAACTGGGAACCTCCCCACTGGCAAATCTGCCAGTAAATATTAGAGATGATGTATTTTTCCAGTTGGATGGGTCGCGACCAGTCATAATTTTACTAAATGGATCTCGTGAAAACAGATAGATTAGGAGAGGTTGCCTGTAGGCTGGCCACCGCGCTCCCATAATTTAAAACTTGTTGATTTTTTTGTTTGGGGGACAATAAAAAATCAAGTGCTACCCTATTTAACAGCCGGGAAAAATTACTCCTAAGAATTTGAAATGCAGCATATGTGATTACGCCGCAACAATTGTTGAAAGTGAAACAATCAATCATACGAAAATGTTATTTGTGCATTCATCAAAACGGTTGACATTTCGAACACCATCTTTGAAAATTATTGTTATTTTGTTTTGTTCAAAATTATTACTTCTAAAAAATATTTGATTTAAAATTATTACATATTTGTTTCTACATGTTTTAGAGAATACGCATTAAATAGCCACTCAGTACTTTTAGATATGAAATTTAGTTCTCAGAAACTTTTTTGGAGTCACTTACCTCCTTGAGCCAGTAAAACCCGTTACCTTACTTGTATTGTTTTATATTATATTTGTTTCTCATTTGTAAAAAGGTTAGATAAATTCCAAAAAAAAAACTCAATAATTTGCCGCAAATGTTGTAAGCTATGGAAGCGTTGCCATGAACATGTCTGTTTATTTTTCTTTACATTCGTTTTGGCGAAAGCGAAAATGAATGTACCAAAAGGAATTATTGAGGCAGCCAGCAGTGTAGCTTCAAGTTCATTACCTGCAAAATCAGCTTCAAGGTACCAGCGAGAATACGACGACTACAAAAACTGGCAAAACAAAAATAGTGTGATTGGGGTAACTGAGGATTTTTTCGTGGTCTACACTCTTTTCGCAGAACTGGAGCCACTATGGTTGATGATTCGGGAGGAGATATTTTTGCACTGAAGCGTGCAGGAGGGTGGAAGAGTACCGAAATTGCGATGAGGTATGGCGATGATTCGGTCAACAAAAAAATCGAAATGCCTAGCAAATTATTTGGTAGTAAGTAGAGTACAAATTTTCCGCAGTCCTCGAGTTCAGCAGTTTCTCAGTCAACAGATGGTTCATCATCATCAGTATCGACTCTTTTATCATCAACATATGACGATAAAACAAAATTTTCTAATGTAAATAATACTACTAACTTGTAAAAATTTCGCAAGTTAATTGTCAGTTTTACAAGTTAGTGACTTGATAAAATAAACTTTCTTGATTAATATTGTTTTTTTTGGACTCTGACGTTTACAAATGAGAAACAAATAAATGAAATATTCGAGTGTAACCCAAGGAAATGCTCACCTTTTCAGCCACTCAGATGAATCGGGATCTTGATGACATACTTGCTCGAGCTCGGAAAAAATCTATCATATAAGATTCTTGACGGCACGGTTCTTCTATTGTTGGTAGACTCGAATATGGGCTTTCAATGCAAATTATTTTGTGTGAGATTCGGTTTGGAAGCAGTATACGATTTCTGAGATGAAATGGTGAAATTTCATAATGAATATTTCTCTTCACGTGTGAATAATTTTCGATGGAATCAGATGTGCACTATCGAGAATTCAACTTCGTATTGATCTCAAACTACTCGTACGTATGTCATCTTGAGAAGTAGGGTAAGAAGAGGAGAAATAAAATTAACGAAAGACAGTAACAGCTACAGTTCACAAACAATATGATAAAGGAAAAAAGAACATGCAGAATTTTTTGAACGTTCACATCTTTAACATCCAAATGGACTGACTGCCGACAAACGTTCACTTGGCGTAAACACTAAGAATTAACGAGGTTCCCTTTTTGGCGCTCTTGTTCACCCGAACAGAGTGCCCATCATTTTGCCCGAATGTCTGTAATTTTGGAATATCGAGCCGAAAATGGTCTCAATCGATTGGGTTCGACTCCCTGATGAAGAATTCAGGGCGAAAGTTGAGTCTGTCCGGTCGGCCGTCCGGCCAGCCGTATCCTCTCTAGCATCCAAAAGGAATCAGCTAAAGTTTTCAAATTTTCACAATAGGTTAATTGTTCAAATATGTCGGTCAAGTTCGTTATTGGGCCAAATCCGTCGGATGGTTCAGTAGTTATGAGCATCTGAAATTTTGTTTCCTCAATAACTACTAGAATATCCATCCGATCAAGTTGATACTTGAAATGTTATTGAGGGAGCTTGAAACAAAACGGCTTGCAGAATTTCGCAGAAAATTTTTTAAAAATTCCCAAAAAAAAAATTTTCAATTCTCAATATCTCCTAAGACTTCATTTAGATTTAAATAAAAATCCGTATATATATTGAGGTTACCGATATCTTACTCATCCTCAAATTTCGTTGTCGTAGCTTTCCCCTTCTGAAGATATGATCATTTTTTTCATTTACTCAAGAGAAAAATAGAAATGTCATGAAGTCCGAGCTTTGTCATTGAAAGATTTGCCATCACAGATCGATATTCGTTTGACAACTTGCGGACCTAGATATCAGTGTCAGTTGGCGTAATATCAATCAAAATTTTCATAGAATTCATAGAGGTAGAATTCGATGTCGATGACGTTGTCAAAATTCAGAAAAGCACAGACGTGATATTAATTAAAAAATTTTTTATCATAAAGAAAGAATTTGATGGCGTTGTCAAAACTCAGAAAAGCAATGACGTATGTTTTTAGGAGAAGCATAGAACAAAATTTGGTGAAAATTATGAGTAGTTATTTTCAAATTGAGATAAAGGTTTGTTTATTCATTAGGGTTTCATATTCACATCACATTTTCCCATAGTACAGAAAAAAACTTATTGTTCACCAGATCAGAGAGCTTATAGATTTGTTAAAGTTTGAATATTTACTCGCAAGTAGCTCATCAAGAGCGCCAAAGCAATCTGACCTCACGTCAGTGCTTTCTAAACTTTTTTCATTTCGGGATTGGGCAACCCTAGTGTTGCAATCTGCCAACTGACAGCTCGATCGTTAGCTCTACATTTTGGAGGTTATACGTAGTCAGAACATGTCGACATACGAGCGCTATTAGTGCTGTCACGGCCGTCTTAACACATGGCCCGGCTATTGGTAACAACGGCAACACTGTACTGGGGTATCATACCCACACGAAACGCAGTCTACTTCCCGCGTTTTTGTAATGTCATCTTAGTTTTGTTTGTTTTTTCGGGTAATCTATGTGAAAAATTAGCGAATTTTCGCGATTATTCGATTGCCGTGAACAGTGAAAGTGTTTGTGATATCAGTGTCAGTAAATCTACATTGGAATAACTTTTTTAAATTGGTCTTTTGGTAAATATCTAACCTAAATATTCAATTGGACTTGAGATCATTCGCGTCCAGAATGGTCAAAACGTGTTGTATTTCATCCTGTAAAAGTAATAATCCGTCTACAAAAAAAGAAGGATATTTTAGTTGTTTTAGTTTCTCGAAAGACGAAAAACTTAAGCATTTATGGAGGAGGGCCATTCTGCGAGATTTCATTCATTAATAGTTTTGTTTGTGAGAACATTTTGATTCCGACGATATAATTAAATTTGATAAACATTTGCAAGCCGATGGAACCATTAAATTACTTTCTTTAAGATTCCCAAAATTGAAAGAAGGCGCTATCCCAAAAATTTTTCCAAATTTACCGTCATACCTTTCGAAACAAAATCAAATAAAAAGGACCGATCCTCAATGTAGAAGGAACGCAATTTCAACTAGGAATAATAATAAAGTAGAAGCTTTTTTGAGTTCTGATTTGATCAAAGATTTTAAAGACTTTCTTGAAAATTATTCGGCTAAAATTGATATATCTGGTTAGGAAATTGAAAAATGCGATAACGCAGTCTATTTATATATTTTAAATTATGAAAAATCATTATCGGTTGAAATTTCTATACAGATTAGTGAAGCTCTCGAGATTAAAATATTTCATAAAAATTGTCTAATTTCCGAAAATGACCTAAAATGGATACTTCCTCCTGATCTAATTCTCAGCAGATGGTCTCAAATTACAAATTTGCTCTCGTTATAAAAAATGTGTCTAATGAGAAAACAAGTTAATTTACATCAGATTTATTGAGAGATTCCTTGACCTCATTAGAAGCATTTTTATCAGATGAGAATAATGAAAATTTTGACCAACTACGGCAGCTAGAAATTGTTACTGATCAATTGAGGCAAATAAGTTATATATATATATATATGTATAGAGAGTTTTATTTGAGTTGATTTTATTTTGAAAGTTATATTTGAATTCACATTTTATGGCGAGAGATGGTCCTACACCTCCCCGTGGTTCTTGCTGGACAATAAATTGAATAAAACATCATCCAATTTGCTTTAATCTCAATTTTGATTTGTATTTGTATTCAATTTATTGACTGAGTAGGGCATACTTCCATCCTATTTTCAGATATTCATCGAAAAACACATTTAATGACATAAGAAAATGAAATGGTACGTTCGAAACATCGTATCTCTCAGCTAAGCGTATACCTCCCTGACGTCGTCTATTGCGGCGTTGCCGCTTCAGGCGCCAGGCCATGTGTTAAGACGGCCGTGGTGCTGTGTTCAGTATAACTTAAAAGATTCATCTCCCCCAAAAATGGAATCGTATAGTGAACATTTTCGTGCGATTAATTTTCATAACTTTCGACGTGGATCAATTCAACAACATTGCATCCATGAACTTTGTTCAATTTTTTGCGATAGAGCTCCATCAAAAAGTTTATCGATGGTATGGTTAATTCAACCGAGTTCGTAGTTCACTCCAAGACGAGTTTCGTGAGGGTCGTCCAAAATCAGCTTAACACCATTGATCCTGTTCGTCAATTGATATTGCAAGATCGTCATGTGACCTATCGTGTGATTGAGACAACCTTAGGCATTAAATATTGCATGAAAATTTGACGGTAAAAAAAATTTTTTGCGTTGGGTCCCACACAATTTGTCAATTGTTCAAAAAAAAAAAAAGGCTCGTGTCGATTGATCGAAAGAAATGCTTCAGAAATACGATGGCGGACCTTCAAAGCACATCTATAACATCGTGACAGATATTTACGCGTATGAGCCCGAAAGTAAACAGTAGTCGACTGCAGGGGTGTGTCAAGTTGAGCCAAATCCAACAAAGGTTGCTCGCGCACGAAGTCCTTCCAAGCAAATAGTCGCCTGTTTTTTCGGAAAAAACTGGACATGTCGCAATGGCACCACTAGAACCATGCAGAACAGTTAATTCTCAGTGGTACCCCTTTGGTTACCAGTTGTCTTTCAAGAAATCAGGAAAACACATCGGCTCAAGCAACTGTATTTTTGAGAAATCAAAACATCGATTTGATGAGTCATCTGCCGTATAGTTTTGACTTGGCACCGAATGATTTCTTTGTATTTCTGCATGTAGGAAATAAAATGAGAGGTCAACGTTTTTCGACACCTGAAGAAGCGGTTGATGAGTTCAGAATGCATGTTTTGGAGATACCTCAATCAGATTGACAAAAGTGCTTCGACAGTTGGTTCAAATGCATGAAAAAATGTATAGATCTTAATGGCGAATATATTGGAAAACAATAGAACGAGTTTCGACTATTAATATTTGTTTTTGTTGTCGAATCCCGAAATATAAAAGGCTACCCTCGTATCTTAACACTTATTCCAAAGATAATAATGGTCTGAAAAGGTACTTTCTATATTGAATATTGACAGAGGCGATTAACTCTAGCATTTCAATTCATTTTATCATCTCGCTCCTCAAAACACATATAAATGCTCCTCTACTGTTTCTACAATCATAGCAATAATCGATAACCATTTTCTTCAATATATAACCGGCTTCATGACACAAGTAGGCACTTTCGGGTTATAATCATATGTAGAACAGTGATCAATACAAACTTAATAATTAGTGTTACGTGTTTTAACTGATAAAGCAATCCTGTTTCTATTTTAAATGTAAAATATAATAACTTCTTTAGATCAAAATAAAGAAATGAGATGAATAAATTTGAGTTGAAATGTTGCAACCCACCCAATCATATGGTTCAATAGGAGACAGCTTCTTGTAACATTTGTAATCATTTCACCATATAAGTATCACATGTTTTCCAGGTCTCAAAGGATAAGAATCAGATGATTAAAATGAAAACACAATTTTTAAATACCTACTACAAAAAATTTCAAGTTGAGAACAAAGTTGGAACTCAGCAAATGAATAGAAGAAAATGAATCGTTACTAGCACTTGTTCTTCATTGTGGCTCACATAACACTGGTCAACAATGGTTTTGGTGAGAAAATTTTGGAGGTGATTTCATATGAATTTGATGCCTTGAATCCAAATATGCTATCAGTTTTCGCCTGTCAGCTCGAATTTTTAAGATATCAACATTTTTATTATACATTACACTATTTTAAAAGAAAAACCATGGTTTAAAGAAACAAATTAATGAAGGAATTTTTATTATATTACACAGATATTACAGATATTATTCATCATTACTATAAAAATTTAAAAAGCACTGACGTGAGGTCGGATTGCTTTGGCGCTCTTGTTGATGTACTTGCGAGTAAATATTCATACCCTAACAAATCTATAAGCACTCTGCTCAGGTGAACAATAGTCTTTTCTCTTACTATGGGACAATGTGATGGAAATATGAATGCCTAATGAATGAACAAACCTATATCTCAAATTATAAAATAACTACTCATAATTTTCCCCAAGTTTTGTTCGAAGTTGAATTCCTTCTGAAAACTTCAGTGCTTTTCTGAATTTTGACAACGTATTTTATTTCAGCTATCGAGGTTGAATTCTATCTCTATGATTTCCAGTTATGAAAAATTTGGATTAATATTACGCCAACTGACACTGATTAATGAGCCCGGCATTTGTCAATCGAATATCTATCTGTGATGGCCATCGTTCAGAGCAAATCACCGAGACTTCATGTCACATCTCTTTTTTCTTGAGTAAAAGAAAAAAAATGATCATAGCTTTAGATGGAAAAGAGGTATGACAATGAAATTTGAGGATAAGTAAGATATCGATGACCTCGACATATTCACGATTTTTTATTGAAATCCGAGAAATGTCTTATGAGATATGAAGTGTTGAAAAATTTTTTTTGGGTTTTAAAAATTTCTGCGAAATTTTGCGAGCCGTTTTTTTTTAGTCTCCCTCAACAATATTTCAAGTATCAACTTGATCGGATGGATATTCTAGTAGTTATTGAGGAAACAAAATTTCAGATGCTCATAACTACTGAACAATCCGACGGATTTCGCCCAATAACGAACTTGACCGAGATATTTGGACAATTAACCTATTCTGAAAATATGAAAACACTAGCTCATTTCTTTTGGATGCTAGAGACTCAACTTTTGCGAATTCTTCATCAAGTAGTCGAAACCAATCGATTGAGACCATTTTCGGCTCGAAATTCCGAAATTACAGACATTCGGGCAAAATGATAGGCACTTTGTTCGGGTGAACAGGAGCGCCAAGAAACAGAAGAAGTCATCATCTGAACCAATTACTCACTTAACATTTCGGAATCTTCTTTTGCGCGACATTCTTGAATGTATTTTAGAACGATCCCGTTTTAAAGACCAGCAGTAATCTGCCATCATGTGAGTATCCCATCTTCCTTGATAGCGATCCTCCATACATTTGATATCTTGGTGAAATCTTTCATCTTGCTCCTCACTAATGTCGCCTAAATTATCAGGAATACGGTCTAAGTGGCTGTGTAAATAGTGCACCCCAATGCTCATGTTACACCCAAGTGATCTGAAATTATTCAGCATGTCATTGACGAATTCAACATAGTTTTCAACTTTGTGTTTATCCAGAAAATTTTGGACAACTGAAACAAGTGAATTCCAGGCATTTTGTTCAATCTCAATCATTGAATTTATGAAGTCAGGGTCTTTAATCAGTCTCATTTCTGGGCCAACAATTATTCTTGCCTTAATCTTTTCCTTAGTCAGTTGAGTCATTTTTCCCCTATATATGCAAAGCATGATCCATTCTTATCAAGAGCCTTTACGAACTGCTTCATTAGACCCAGCTTGATATGCAGGGGTGGAAACATGATTTTCTCTCGCGGAACTAAAGGATCATTGATGATATTCTTTCCCCCAACATCCATGTTTTTTTTTCTAGGCCACTCTTTTCTAACCCAGTGTTGCGTTTTGTCTCTGCTATCCCAGAGGCACAAGAAACAAAGATACTTGGTGTGACCACTTTGTAGTCCAAGGAGAAAGTTTACCATTTTTAAGTCTACACAAATCACCCAATGGTGTTCATGATACTTTATTTTTACCAAAACCAAAGCTATGATGTCATATTGCTCTTTCATTTTCGTTGAATGCGCAATTGGTATTGAGCCTTATTTCTTCCCATTATGTAGAAGCACACATTTCAAACTTCGCTTTGAGCTGTCAATGGATGGGCGCCAATCATCCGGAAAATATTCAGACCCATTTTCATCAGGAGTTCTCTAATAGCATGGCAAAATACAAGATTTTGTTCTTCAGACAAAAAAGGTAGCAGATCTTTCTCCCTTGTGCGATAAAATGTAATTTTCGTTTCTGATTCAAGTAAATTTTTTTCCTTCAACCTGGAAGCTAGTAATTCAGAAGCTTTTTTCGACAGGTTGAGATCTCTAGTAAGGTCATTTAACTAATCTTGGTTGAAACATTGGGGAATTGATGACATCGTTTCAAAATCACTGTCACCTTCAGTAGTGTCAGAATTCTGATCACAGAGACATTTGTCCACACAGAGTTCTGGTAGCTGCTGAAAAGTTGGAATTGGCACTTCTTCTGAGGACAGCTGGACCTCAACATCTCAACAACGGAAGAGGAGAATTGATGAAACAATCTATCAAGCTCAAAGAAATTTCAGATTTTAATTGAATAATATTATATACAAGTTGGAAGAGATCAATTATGTCTGGAAAGAGGAAGTATACCTAGATTATGAGGTTATTATTGATCACTTCTCAAATAATGCGTGATAAGATAATAATAAGATAAATTTCTTCTTCAGAATTCTTGATTTTACTTCGAAAAGTGTTCTCCTCAATATTCACTCAATAAGATTCTTCAAGGCATTTGTTGGAAATGAATGTAATGCTCACATTTCATTATCTATACAGAAGTAGATACTTATTATGCTAACTGATAAAGATAAAAATCCTGATGAGAAATGACATGAGCTTTTGTTATACAAATACAACTGCCATGATGATGAACAAACCTGTATCTCAAATTAAATATAACTACTCATAGTTTTCCTTCAGTTTTGGGTCTCCTAAAACTCTATGACAATATTTTTATGAAATTTCAAAACGAACATTATTTCACCTTGGATGAACCATTTCGAATTATTTTCTACTGTATTGATATTTCCGATCGAATACGTATCTATAAAAGCATCGAGCATTGAACTTTCTGACCGACTCTTTGACATTTCTCTTTTCTCTTGTGTAAATAAAAAAATAAATATATCTTCTGGAGCTACTACAATGAAATTTTACGATATCTAAGACTACAATAACATCCAAACATGCGTAAATTTTTGTTTTAATTCTTAGGATATCTTATGACGTGTGGAGTTGAAAAGCTTTTTCTTTATGTTTTAGGAAATTTCAAAAGTATTGATTTCTGCTAAATTCTGCAACCCTTTTTGTGGCAATTTATTTCATATATCTTCCCAGTTTCAACTTGATCCAATGAATATTCAAGTAGTTGCGAAGGAAAACAAATTTCAGATGATCATAATTTCTGATCTATTGGACGGATTTTGCCCTATAATGAAATCAACCGAGATTTTCAAACAGTTAACGTATTCCGAAAATATGAAAACTCTAGCTCAACTATGTATATTGTTGATACTTCGAAAAACTCAAAGCAACATTACTGGTTATGCTTCCTAAAATGTGTTTCAGCAAACTTCGCTTCTTATCACGGGCTCAACGACGGATGGAATAGGACAGAGTATATCAAAATTTCATCTCGTTCGCGCTAGTGTGGAGCCCTCGGGAATTAGCGATCAAATTATTCAACCTATCACGTCGTTCGTTCCATCTAAACCGTATTAAATATGGGATAACAATTATTGCGTGATTTCGAGCTTCACGTGCTCACGGAGGTTTAACACGGTAAATTTCGATAGTTCTATGTGCTGTAAATTGTGCTTCCGATGAATGGACCGAATAAATTTCGACGATCTGCTGTATGCGGTTCTATCGATTCGGGAGGATTATCATAGAAGTGCAATCAGCGTGGGTTGCCCTTTTTAAAATTAAACAACTTTTTCCGACCAGATACGTTGGTTTCTGCCAATATGAATTTTCACATTTCACAAACATTTGTTCGTAGTGAAAGGGTGATCTAGCGTTCCACCCAAATGTCTGTTATTTTTAAATATTATGTAACCAAAAGTTGCCACTAAATATATATGTTCATAATATATTCTGATTCAACATTTCTTCGTGAAGACTCATTGAAATGTATTTTCCTGGAATTCCTCTGAGAGTCAATTTCAATATTCAAAAATATTCAAAATGGCTGACTTGTGTGGAAAATTCGGCATGGCAACGAAAAATAAACGTTGTGTAAAGCGCAAAAAATCTCAGTGAAGGTAGTGTCAAGATGTTAAAACAGGACTTTTCAAAAGCTAAGGTAATAAGGTAGATGAAAGACGAATAATGGAAGTTTAACACATTGAAATCCACAGTTTGCTGGGAAGATCTCGGAATTAGGAAATATGGTAAACCTACGGAAGAAAAATTCTCAAGTCATTACGGCAACCTGGCTGTATCGGGATCAATCCATCTTAATGATGATAAAAGGTTACAATCCAGTTTTTCCATATTGAGAAGAAGAAGTGGAGTAATGGCTGTGTATGTCAGAGGCGACTATTAGTTTGAGACTGTCACCTCCTAAAGCAATGATAATAACGAATTTGTATATAGATACATACAAGGTGTCCAGAAAGGGTATCAGGTATTTGTTTTCTCGCCATATTCGGAACGGAGCGCCTAAAAGAAGCGAGGACAGGTTCGTGGCGTCCGATATTACCTAGATAGCATTAGGAAATGGATCAATATGTTCGAGAATACAGGTGTGACAGTTAAAATTCAAAACTCTGGTCGTCCTCATTCAGTTCACGAAGAAGAAACAATTGCAGGAGTTGAGGCGTCGGTTCGTCAAAATCAGTCATTATCCATCCGAAAGCGAAGCAAATGGTGATCATTTGGAAAACATCATCTTTTCCAAATAATTCTCCAATGCATATGTTGATAATGAACAATAAACTTTCTTATTGCTCACAAATATTTTTTGTTTTATTGAACTTACAAATACCCGATACCCTTTCTGGACACCTTGTATAATCAACAAATTTGAATCTTATTGCACATCATGAACAACCTAGATCTTCCAATCAACTGTTCATTAGCAGAATTGACAATTTACTCATCAATTATTATTATAATTATTATATTTCTAGTTTCTCAGGTTGTCCTGGTTGATTTAATGGGATACGGGTTTTTCGCCAAGCATCTCCATAATTTAATCCTGACTTAAAAATCTTCGGACTATTCTAGTGGTGTTCAGAATTACAACTTTCTGTAGCAGCATGTAAATATCTCTGTGTAGTCCCAGGAACTCCAAGCCATTGTGCAACTCCCATGGTATAACCCCTGTAGTAGATAGTACAATTGGTACGATAGTGACTTTGTTGAGATTCCACATCCTTTTTATCTCATCTGCTAACTCAGTGTACTTTCTTTTTTTTCTACAATTGTATTCAGCAGTTTATGTGTGTTAGGGATCGCGATGTCTACAATAATAGCTTCGCTAGATTGCTTGTCTCTCATAACGATATCAGGTTTGTTAAAGGGGACACTGCGATCGGTAATGATCGATCGGTCGTAATAAATAGTGAATTGGTTGGTTTTAATGACTGACTTAGGAACGTATTTATAGTAAGGCATCTTAGGTTCGTCTGTATTGAGTCCCAGCCTGTTACATATATTTTGGTGAATTACTGCAGCTACTTGATTGTGTCGGTGTAAATAATCATTTTGGGCAAGTAGACTACATGCTGATGTAACGTGTTGTATTGTTTCGGATTTTTCTTTACATTTTCTACACCTGTCATCTCTTACCTTAGGGTCTTTAACAATATGTTTCAGGTAGTTTCTCGTATTCACCACTTGGTCCTGTATGGCAAGGGTAAATCCTTCTGTCTCCGGGAACAGTTCCCCTTTTTTGAGCCAAGCATTCGACGCACTTTTGTCAACATATGGTTGATGGAGGTCATGTGGGTGTCTCCCGTGAAGTGTCTTTTGTCGCCATTCTCGGTGTTTGTCTTCTTGGTTGCGAACTTCTTCTGTTCTCTGTACTGCCCTATTTGCTAAGTTGAGTGGTGTATATCCCTTATCTGTCAAGCAGATGCACCGATGGAGGGGTGATATTGAGCTTCTCTGGTGGAAGTATGTCCTCAAGAGTTTGATCTGACTGTTGTGTAAATTTTTTATGTCTATGAGACCTCTCCCTCCTTCGCCCCTAGGGATTGTCATCCTAAGGGTGCTTGATTTGGGGTGGTGATTGCGTTCCTTAGTCAACTCAGTTCTAGTTTTCCGCATGATGTTCTCGAGGTCTGTGTCGGTCCATGATATTACTCCAAAAGAGTAAGTCAACACAGGTATTGCCAGGGTGTTGATGGCTTTGAACAGATTTTTACTATTTAGTTCAGTATGGCATATTTTTCTTACTCTCGTGAGGTATTCTTTTGTGAGGGTTTCCTTGATCTTAGTTTGTTCTATAGATTTGGTTTGTTCATATCCCAGGTATTTATATGTATCTCCTTCATTCATGGACTCAATCAAGCCGCCACTATTGAGCTGAACGTCTCCTACTCTGCATTTTCCTTTTTCTATATTTATTACTCTGCATTTGTCCAGGCCGAATTTAATGCTAATATCGTCAGAAAATTGCTCGACTAGCCCAATGAGTTATTTGAGTTTGTCGTTAGATGGGGCATATAATTTAAGGTCATCCATATATAATTGATGTGATATGGTATGTTTTACACGATGATTTGTCAAGGTGTACCCTATTCCTGTTCTGTTCAGTGTTTTTGAAAGCGGGTTTAGCGCTAAACAGAACCACAAAGGGCTCAAGGAGTCTCCTTGGAAGATCCCTCGGTTTATTATTATTATTATTATTATTATTGTTATTATTACACAATAACAGAGTTGAGGCAAAGCCTACAAATTCACTTGCAAAAAAAATTAAAAAAATATGAGTGTTCGAAAAAAAAACACAAGAACGGATTTCGATCACAAAAAAAACATCTAGAGTATAAAACCAAAAAAATACTGAAAGAAAAGTACTAGAAAAAAACATCACAATTGCATCCCCAGTCATTTCTCCTTCTTCAACTTGAGCGAGTGACCACTCAACCTCTCGTCCCGATTAAGCTCGAACAGGTCCCGTAAGTCCACACCGAAAATACCACGGAGAAACCGGTATGCGACAATGAGATCACCGCGTGTGCGATGGGCAGCGAACGACGTCAGGTCCATTATCGAGAGCCTCGCCTCATAGTTGGGACGAACCACACCATACGGCACTCGCGTAACCCGCCTCTGGAATTTCTCCAGGATATCGCAGTCACGGCACAACACCGGGCTCCAAACCGGCCCCGCAAACTCCAGAATGGGTCGAATGTATGTCTTGTATAGGGCACTGCATACGGCTGGATCGCACCTACCGAAAATTTTCTGGATATGAAAAAGAGATCTTCGCGCCTTATTAACCACTGACGTTATGTGCACGGACCATGTGAGATTCTCGGTTATAATAACTCCCAGATCAGAGTGACCTCTGACAAAGGAGAGTCGTCGACCACAAAGTATGTAAGGGAGATGTGGATTGTTGGTATCCATATGTAAAACCGCACACCGGATTTGACGGCAGCTGCCAGTCCTCGCACCAATGTGCCATTGGTAGCAAGTCCCGCTGCAACATTCCATCCCCGGGAATACCGTATACCTTTGTGTCGTCCGCAACCTGACAGGAGTTAGATGTAATACAGGTGTTATAATTGAACGACCGGGGAGAAAACCATCTTGGCTGTTGGGAATGATGTTATTTTCCAAGGCAAAATTCAAAGCGCTATCAAGTATGATCCTTTCACAAATTCTGTCGACGATCGGAACCAGACTAATTGGACGATGATTCGATGAGTACAACTCGTATCCTTTCTTGAAAATAGGAGAAACTAAGGCACTACGCCAAAATGTTGGAAGCGATGATGTTGCGAAGGATCTGGAGAATATCACTGATAGGGGAAAAGATAAGGAATGAGCACATTTCTTGAGAAGTTTAGATGAAATTCCATCACCAGCAGGCTCAGACGATGCGTCGAGAGCTAAAAGATGTTTCTCGACCAAACAAGGGGGCAAATCAATATTAGTTAGACTAGAGTTTACACGGTTCTTAATGATTCTAGGGTGATAACCGGTCTCCAAGGTGAAATCAGCAGCAAAGGCGTCAGCCAGGACATTTACAGTCTCTTCGGAGTTCGCGCACTCACGGCCGTTGGGATCGAGGACTAGCGGAATGTCATTTTTGGAATCCATCTACGATCTCATGTATTTGAAGAAGCGCTTCCTATCTCCTGACCTGACCAATTTCGTCTCAAATTCACTTTTCGCAGCAGATATAGTGCGGGAAAGAAAATTCGAATAGTGGCAATGTGCATCATAGTCCCGTTGTTGTCTCCCACGAACAAATCGCTGCCACATCGCGTTCTTGTGCCTGATCATCCTGATAATCCGCTCGTTAATACAAGGCTTTGAAGGAACTGTTGTTATCATCTTCGAAGTAGAGCACTCATTATTTAACCGAGTCAGTACCTCCACAAAAAGGCTCCACATCGACTCAACATCAGTCGTGGTCGTAAAAATAGCATCCCAGTCAACTCGATTGACACACCGCTGCAACCCTTCATAATCTGTAACCCCGAGACCTCCTAACCTTAGTGCACCCCCGCCGGAACTGAAATCTGGAGAGAATGATGACATAGTCCGATTTCCCAAGTGGGGGATGGTGTTTCAGATCAGAGACCAAATCAACATCGTTGACCAATATGAGGTCTAATAAAGACGGTCCCTGAAGGTTGCGGAAACGGGTAGGTTCCTTCACCAACTGAACAAGGCTAGAATCACGGAATGCCTCTACGTAGGGACTAGATGTCGAATTATAAGCCCTACCGGAGAGTGGCCAGTTGACATCGGCCAGGTTGAAATCTCCAGCAATGAAAAGGTTGAGTCTCGTCATTGAGAGATTCTCCAGGAAGGCAGTCATATCAACATCAGAGCTGAAAGCTCGAGGTCTATAGACACAGCCAATAGTAAAACAGGGCGATTGACCAATGTGGAGGTCTAGAAAAAGACTGTCAACTCCAAGCAGCCTCGGACTGAAGAGATGAATAACGAAGAAATCAGAGAACACATTATTAGTGGAAGACAATCACATCTGCCTACTCCAGAAAAAATCACTTCATAACAGATCACAAGATTCAAGAGGTGGATATCCAAATGCCAGTATGTAAATATAAGTAGGAATGCACATCAAAATCAAAAGACTACAATCAGGTGTCTGATGAGATAAAAAAGAATTATCCAGTTAGATCACATCGAGATAAAAAATTTTGATTCACTAGTGAAAATTATAAAGAGCGAGATGAGTAAGGCAACCACACATAGCAGACGTATCTCAACAAAAAACATCGATGAAGAATGGTATACTGATGAAAGTTAATAACTGAAAGAACGAGATGAATCATTTGAAAATATGAAGAAGTATCCCCAAACTGAACACTTCTATGCTCAATTCAAGGAATTGAAAGAAGGGTTCTGAATATTAGATTATATAGAGCAAAAGATGTCATCTTTGAAGAAGAATGCAGACGGTGGCTAACAGCGAAAAATAGGGGAGCGCGTTAAAGATGGAGTTCATCCAATAACTCTAAAAGTGTAAGGTATTGTGGTCACGTCACTAATTTTCATCGTTTAAAATGTTCTAATGTCATAAGGAAAGACGATTCTTTCACGTTTCATAGTAACTTTTTTTTTTCACGTTTATTCATGGTTCATGAAACATCTAGAGCCTACTCATTGTCATGAATATGATGAGTGGATATAATATTCAGTTACAACATAACGTTGAATTTTCGTGTTTTACGTACTAGTTCTTCACGTTGTTGTTCATACCAAAGTGCTACATATATAAAACGTTTATTTTAAGTGTAAAGATATGTGTTAAAACTTACATTTTAGGTATTGAATGAACCGTGAATAAAAAGATTCCTGAATGTCTTTTATTTGAATTTCAATATGATGTGGCCTTAGCAGAGGAATTTTCATCATTTTCATGATAGCTTGACTTAATCGTAGGCATCATGATGTATTTTCGGAAGTTAATCAATTAAAATGATTTTTTTCATTTCATGAACTTTGGAATACAAAAAATAATTACTGATCTAACATTAATGATTATTTTTGATTAGTGGATATTTGGAGGAATTTCCAAGTGAACAATTATTTCTTGACATTAAAAGAAGAGGACCCAAAACACTTCCCTGTGGCACACCACAATTTTTGCTGATTCATCTCTACCTACTTAGTTGACTGATATCGATTGATATCTATCACTCAAGTAATTTTCCCACCACTTAAGAACTGTGCCCTCAATTCCACAAACCCTACAAACTTCTATCAGCTTTGCCCGATTTATTGTCTCAAACGTCCGTTTTAAGTCGACAAAAACACTAACAATAATGCTACCTTCATCAATTTGCTTTTTCCACTTTGACAGCATATAATAGCAGGCACATTCATATGAATGATTACTTCGAAATCCGGCTTGACCAACATAGAATATTTTGTTCATTTCTAAATATTTCAACTGCTCATGCACAAAAACTTTCAAGACTTTGTCAGCAACAGGTAGTAGGTTAATTTGTCGGAGTCCCTCTAACTTCTTTGTATTATTCACTTTTTGCACAGGTATGACATCACTACTTTTTAACGCTGTAGAGCCATTTTTTCACTATTCTTCTTGAACTTCAGTGCAAAGTTGTTATTTAATCTGTATCTTGTTTTTCCGTAGTTTTTCCGAAAAAATTTAGCAACGCATGCCCCCTTTGGCCATGAGTTATTATCTTTCGTCTTCTCTAAGTTTTTTTCGTAATATTAACCATGAAGGAACGATAAATATCCGGATGTAATACTGGTAATTTGGAAGAGCCTAACCTATGTAGGCTTGGTCTATTCTGGGGCATCATTTTGCGTTATTCCTTGTTATGGAACCTCTTATATTATTATAGAACTCACTTCAACATTCGAATTTCAGGAAGTTACAAACGACAGTTCTGACTTTTTTCGGAATTATATTTGAAGAGCATGAAATTTACCCTGTTAAAGTTTCTGGATGAAGAAAAGTCCCAATTTCATTCATATCACATGGGAGACGCCTCGACCAAACTTCCTACGGATCTCTGAGTGGAAAGAAGACTGCCAGGAATTTCAATAACGTCATATTTGGAGCACCTTCAGCGTGTTGAAGGAGGGGATGCGAATGAAGTCCAGTCCACATTTCGAGTGCAGTGGTCTTTCCTTTTGTCCCGGACACTCGACTAGGATCGGACCAATTATTAAGGAATTCGGGGCAGTTTTCTCGATCGGAAAAATGGATGAGCTGTCCGAGTGAATGGGTAGCCGAGAAGAAGTTGATTGATGGGGGAAAACTTCGATTTTTTTTTCATTGAGTTGTCTGGAGTGGATCAATAGGAGTTGAGAACTTAAGTCTATTAGGTTTGGAGGAACGTAGACGAATGAGCGAGTAGTTGGATAAGTGCTCTCACAGCGGAAAAAACGATAAGATATATTAGTTCACGGGCCCACGTACAGAAAAAACATTACCAGCAATCTGCAACTTTGCACATAGCTTATGTTTACAAGCCTTCAAGATCTCACCAATAGGAAAATGTGGGAGTGATAACACTTACAGCGATTTTAAAGAATACCTGTCAATTTGGGGTGAATATATAATGTATTGACCAGCAATTTTCTTCAAATTTAAGTGAATGATATCTGCTTTTTAAACCCTCAGCAGAATTTGTCTGCCAAAAATTATGGTACTTTTCGATTTGTCCCTCACGTTCAGTATGTCGATTGCTGACGTTGTATCTGGTGATGTCAAATTTACGTCACCAATTTTGGTGATAACCAGCTGTAGGACGGAAGTGTCATTAATAAAAAAAGGAAATATTTATAGGGAAACTCAAACTACAAAAATATTAGTTTTAAGTTGCTTGTCCGACAAATGAATTTTTTAAGATATGTAAATTTTTGTTTTCATTATTCATGAATAATATAACAGAAAAATGGTAAAATCGATGACAAAAAATGTCCGAAACTTCATTTCCGATGTAAAATTTCCTGCTGAATAGGATCCTTGTGTAACAGATGATTGGAAAAATTGATGCAAGCCGGAAAAATCTTCGAAATTCTTCATAATTCGAGATATCAAAAACTTTATTATTTTTATAGCCCTAAGGCATACGAAATATTTATAATTATCTGTACTTTGAAATGAATAAAAATTTTGAATCAATATAATCCAGAAATTTTGCCGTCAATTCTTGCTAATGATCACAAATTTGCCATGGATTTTTATCGTTTCGACAGAAAGGAAGATCTGGGTATTTAATTGAATAAATATAAAGAATTATTCAAACCCTTAGAGGGAAACTTTTACTGAAAAATTTTCTTCTATGAAATCAATTTAAAATGGGAAAAGAATTTGATGTTTAATATTTTGCATGTGGCACTTTCTACGATTCTTGCTCAAATATTCAATATAATATAAATTGGTTTATTCTACGAGTTCTTAAAAATAATAATGAAAATAAACTTTGTTGAAAATAAAAATGAATAAAAAATAGGAAAATCTATAGTGGTAGAGCAGTAGAGCTCTAATGTTGATTTATGTAGAAAAGGTATCTCGGGTGAATCCACGAGTACAAAAAGGAAATGAAATTATTGTTTCTCTCAAAAGAAATGAATTTAATTCGAATTTTAAACAATTGGTTTGAAACGTTTCATGATAGTTGTCATATTAATGAAATTAAAGATCTCGTATAAGAAAATGGCCACTTGCACAGGTACGGAGTGTTTCACAGCATTCAAATCTGTCCATGGTGAAAAAGCAAATGATTGAATGAAATGATTATATATTCTGTATTTCTGATCTAACATGGGAAATATAGTTCTTTAATTCGGCCCAGCGTCTTTCTTTAATGGGAAATATTTTATATATTCTTTTGAACTTTTGTCTTACAAAACATATGTTAGGTGGGGTTGGTGACGGGGTACCATACAATTTGTCGTACGACATGAAAGTCTAGGGAAAAATCCCCAGCAAAAAAATTCATATCCAGGCAGAAGGCAATCACCTTCTAAGTCTGATGAAGCATCTAGAAAAGCTTGTAGTACTAGAAGTGAATCATCATCTTCACTATTTTCATCAAGTGATGTTTTTTCAAGATCTACAAGTGTTTGTGAAACATGTTCATTTTCAACTACCTCTGAATCAGACTTTCCAAATACCTCAAAAGCCTTAACCATGTTTGAGCCTTTATCTGTAATCGTTTTAACAATATTTGATAGTTTCAGATTATAGTCTGAATGTATATAAGCTATCATTTCAGCAACTTTTTCATATGTGTGAGCCCCCTTGAATCTTCTGCAAGCAACTGCAGCATTTTTCCGTTCAAAAGTCTCACTTTCAATCCAATGGAATGTAACCCCCAAATAACTTCTTTTAGATGAAGACCAAATATCAGCTGTACTGCACACAAATTCAACATTATCCAACTCTAGCTTAAGGTTTTTCTTAAAATCATTGTACTCATTACTAATTTTATTCTTAGCTGTAATACGACACATAACCTTCGGAGGCTTAGTTAGTTGCTGTGAATCTTCAATCAAAGCTCTAAAAGACTCATTCTCCACAATTGATACTGGTGACATGGTGTCAACAATAAAGTTTACAATTAACTTGTCCAAATTAACAGATCTTGAACCACTTACATCTGTAAAAGTAGACTGCTTCAGTTTTTTACATGTTGATTCTGAATCACTGGCACCACTGCTATGAATCTCAGTAGCTTTTCTTTTTTTAAGAGTTGCATGTTTGAAATTTTCATAATTTTGCAACAGATCTGAGTGGCCTTTAACCTGGAACGAACAACATAAAAAAGTACATAAGTAAATAAGTAGTTAATAGCTTTCAGGACAAAAGCCTAGTAAGTAAAGTGAAAATCTAGCACAAAGTAAGTAAACAAATTATTTTTTAATCAAATGCATCAATTTACAAAACCTACCTTTAAATGCTTCAGGAAATGTGTAGTAGAAGTAACACTACCCTTTATCATTTTCGAACATAGGTTGCATACTGCAGATACATTCACAACACTTCCATTAACTTGCTTAATATCTTTAAGGCAGTACTTTAAAATGAGTGGTATACTCAACTTGTTCTCCTTATCCCTGAAAACAAAAAAATAAAATTTTTTTCTTAAGTAATATAAATTTTACCGTGGCAGTGACAAGCAACGAGTAGTGGCCAGAATAACACCTAATATAACAGGATGAACTCTGATTAGACTCAAACTTAATAATAATAAACTTACTTACATATACATATCTGTGATTACTAAATTCGTGTACACACAAAAGTACTCTGTGTACTAAATTAATAAATTGTTGTTATTCTAACCTAAACATTTTCCGTTCTTTCGCAAGTCAAGGCTCGTTTATACTGGCTGGTACCTTTTGCCGTAACATTAACCTTAAAAGTTGAACCATAGGAATTCAATGCTTTCGTTCATACTCATTCCCTAACCTTTTCCCTTACCTGTAAAATGTTCAACTTCTAGGGACAAATTCATAAAATATATATTCATAAATAATTTGGACAAATTACATATATATATTAGATAATTAGATTAGATTATCTTATAAGTGTACAAGACTATCTTATAAGTATGACAAATTAAGGGAATGTAATATTGGGCGAGTTTTTTTGACACATGCGCATTCTATAGAGGGTCAATTATTTATATCAGAGTATTGAATACAGAAAGGATCTCTGTTTTAATAGCGGTAATTTCAAATAATATCATAAATTATAATAAAAGATGATCAGCACGTATCAAAACGTAGAAACACAAATTCAAAATGACAAATTATTAATTAGCATAGAGCAAAATGCATAAACTCTATGTTCTGCTTAAGGTTAAGTTAACAGCCAGTATAAACACCTACTGAAATTCTTATGGCATACGGAATAAGGTAAGGGCTTAGGGCATAAGGTACCAGCCAGTATAAACGAGCCCTTAGTTACATACACATTTCTGACAAACATGTGATATGCAACTTAGCAAAATAAAATAAGACTTACGTTTCCATGTTCGTGAATCCGAATCTCACAAAAGCGATATTGTTATTGTTATTTATTATTTTTATAAAACACCGTACAACACGTGCATATGAAAAAATGATGATATGAATGAGTGACCGGTGACAGGAGTGACGGTGGGACATCTTAGGCGGTGACATTTTGTAGAAAGATAGTGTCGCCATCTGTCATTTCATATTCGGTAATAGCGACGAAATGTAAAAACGTCGTGCCTCGTTCAGTTGCGTTTGGAAAATTTTAGAAAAAGTATCTTGGGGAATAAAGTATCTCCAAAATACTAAGATACCAGGAACATGTATCTAAATATAAGATACAAAATAAAAAATACAAAAAGTATTTCAAATACAAGATGTAAATACGTATTTTGTATCTTGTATCTGTATTTCAGATACTTTTATCTAAGATAAGTCACATCTCTGTTTATAGGTATGATAGTAACCTCCTGAACAAATTCTGTGAACCTAGTATACGGCAGAACAGATTCATGGAGAACATGTAATCTCGTAAAGCTCACCGCAATTTGGATTTCAACCATAATGTTTTCTATATCCTTCATTTCGAACATCATGAGATGCATTTGTACAATTTCTCTAAATGCTGGAACAATTTTTAATAAATTATTGTTTTCTTATAGTTCTCGAAATTTATCATTGTATTCATTTTTCAATTCATTCACCACTGTTGCAATTTGTTTCTGATCTATCATAAGTATTTCTTCATTTTTTCCAATACTACTAAAATAATTTTTATATAGTTCTTCATTGTCGGAATCTGAGGTTCCGAAAAGTATCTTCGACATTTTTACTAATACATTATTTAATTCGCTCTTGTTCCTATCTTTTTCATTCAGTAATTCTTCCAGATTTCTGAAATTTATTGAATTTGATTCCTGTAAATATTGATAGTGAGCCGTTATAGAGAAACCTAATTTTTGGTCTTTTACCTCATTAATTCTTTTCTGATACATGTACTGTTTAGTGGAATTGTAAATTATAGTTTTATAGACCCAGGGTAATTTTTGGGGCTGTTTTGAAGAACCTGAATTAGCATTTCTTCATTCATATCCAAAGATTTTATTTTATTCATAAATCTTCTTTCCACTTAGTAAACAGATGGTTCTGTTATCAAATTTCTCATTGTGAAATTTATCTTAATGAAAAATATCACATTGTTACGAGTTTCCCTCTCTAACCTAACAATTTTGGGAAAACAATTCTACCAATACAGTGTTCGGACTTTTGGCAACGCTGTTCATAAGTTATTACACTCACTGAGTTTTGACGGAAAGTTGGTTCAAAATTCCTTACTGGCCAGTCTCTCTAAGTTCATGGCGTAGAATGAGAGCGGTTTCCATGAACTAGGTAGCACAAAAAAAAGTCCAATGAATTTGCACAAATCCGGAAGCTCGTATTCGGAATTTACAGAACCTAAACAACTTACAATTTTGACTATTGAGCCACTGAGAGTACGTTTTGAAGACGTAAGGGGTATTGCAACTTCTTTATATGCCGCTGAACTGACTGCAAGGGGTTTTGGTCTGTGGTTTTCAAGCTGGGACATCATGTTCGAAAATTGGGCGAATAGACGTGGTGCAAAGCACCTTAAAAAATCTAAAATCATGCATGAAATGATTGGCATACATGATATCCAATTGAGCATTATAATTAGTTGAATTTGTTTAATCATCAACACACCTCAATGAAAATAAAAACAAAATAAGTGTGATATATTGGAGATTAAAAAGATTGTGGGTAACCGTTTCTTTAAAATGGATAATTTTCATTGAAATATTCAAGACGTCTTGATAAATTTCATTTCAGCGAATATCCATTCTGCTCTAGAATTCACCAAAATATATGGATTATGATCATTCCTCTGATGACATACAATCCATGGGTTGCAACTACATATTTGGTTGTAACTGAGGAGTTTGGGGCATTCTAATGTGTTATTTTTTGGAATGTGAGGTTAAAACGGAAACGGGAGTAAAACTATTAGCTTGGTTAGTTTGAAATTCTATTTATACAGAGTTTGTTGATTTTTTTTACATTCGCGGTGTTGAGTGTCTGTGTAGCATGGACCTACGGCCTAGGAAAATACAAGAGGAAGCTGGCAAAAGCTCCGGGCCGCACAACAATGCTCCTCCATACTCTTTCCATTAAACTCATTATTAGACGTAAAAGTAATGACATGAATGCGTGAGATTTGGTGACAGCTTTACCTAATCAAAAATGATCATTAGCATATAGAGCTCAATTCTTAATGAACAATTTTTTTTTGTGCGAACGAGCATACAAGCCGAACAAGATGAAAACAATCTAAATTAACACAAGTAAGACCTTCCTTACGAAACCTCCAACAAATTTATTCATCAATTATCTGTTCAACCACAACACCAAATTCTAATTAGGATCTCGGCTTACCGCCGATGGCGCATTCGACAGATTCAATTACTTCTCGGATTTCTTGTGATCCTGAGCTAAGGGGTATGTTTTCGAGAATTGATGGAGGTAATTATTTTTCAGGTTTCTTGGGTTCGTCATAGAGATATCCATCTGCTCACTGTCGGGAGATATACCTACACATCAGACCAGAGATTCGAAGCCGTTCATACTCCCCACACGGAAGAGTGGAGTCTGAGGATACGTTATCCACAAAAGAAGGACACGGGGATATACGAGTGCCAAATAAGCACCACTCCTCCTATAGGTTATCCGGTTCATCTGAATATAGTTGGTGAGTTGCATAGTCCACTTATAAGCACGATTTCATTACAAACTGAGCCAATATTTCAAAAATGATAGCTACATACTTTCTCTTCTGTTTAATAGTTCTTGGTGTTTATGTTGATGTTATTTACAGTGCAAAAATACTCTTTGGAAAACATTGTTTGTTGCTTTCTTCGATTCAACATAATTAGTGATTATATAATTTATATAATGTTTAATAGTGCGCATACACAAAGAATTGATGCATAATTGAATACATCCATGAGAATAATTACTGGCACCATAAGATCTGCACTAGTTCATTGGTGACCAGTTTTATCAAATATTGTCCCTCCTCATATTCGCAGACAGACTGCAGCTGTGAATTCTTGGAACAAATAACATTCTTTTTCCAATTTATTCCCTTTTATTTCATATATTCCACAAAATAGAATTCCCAGATTGAAATGACTTAAACCATTATGGCATAATACGTTCTTCAATATGAACATAAGTGATAAATAATTATGGAATACTGAGTGAAACTCTTACGAATATAATAATTATCTCTTTTCTGATCTTTTTGAAAAAATTCCTGGTTTTGATCTTCCAAGAAAAATTTGGACAGTTCTTGATCGTTTGAGAACAGGTCATGGTCGTACCAATAGCATGCTATTCAGATGGAAGTCAGTTCCAAGTGCAAGTTGTAAATGTGGAGAAACAGAAGAAACAACACCTCATCTCATCAATACTTGTCCCATATATAAATTTCAATATGGTTTAGGGCTATTCTTGATGTTTCCGATTCTTTCTTGGAATGAGTTATGAATTTCAAACGAATATGATACCTATTTTTGTTATTCAGTTCTTTTTTCTGCTTTTATCTTTTTATTTCCAGATTCGATGTGAAGAACTTGAAGAAGTCTCTTTCTCCATTAATAGAAGACCACTTTTGAAGAAAGAAGTCCTTAAAATATATTTCAACTTATTTTTGTACTTTCACACTTAGGCGCGGAGCCAGGGTTATTTTTACTGGGGTTTTTTCCCTAGGCTTTTATTCGATACGCCGAATTGTATGACACCCCGTCACTATCCCCTGATCTATATGCTTTATTGTTTGCTAACTAAATATCATAAGCCAAAAATTGAAAAATATGTATAGATATAGTGATAGTGATTATATAGATGGCTGAGATAGGTTTGATGTTATTTCCTTTATTAGATAGTTCATCATTTTTGTGAATGATGTGCTCTACGACAAAAAGAAATGGACATTGAAATATGTCCAGATCCAGAATTTAATACAGAACGTCCGTTGAATTATTTATCCATTTTTCTTGTGGTTTTATTTTCAGGAGTTATTCATCGGAGAGAGCTTAGATTTCCTTCAGATTTCTTGCTCTGACCATCGCAAAACTTTTATTGAATTTGTTTTACAGTACTCCAGATATTACTAAGAAAATAAATATAACAGACAATTTTAGAAAATTATTGAAGAAAATCTGAAGTAAATAAGAGCACTATCTGATGAAGATTTAAGGAAGCAAAACCACATGTACAGAAGATACTTCAAAGAGGATTTCTCTTCATTTGCCCATTTCCAGATCGAATCCCAAATGCCTGAAAACTATGTTTCAATAGGCCTAAATGTGGTATTACTAATAAGTAAAAATCTATCTCCAACCATGCGTCCATTTCTAAAAATGAATTCATTATGATCGTCAGTTTTTTATTCAGATCTAATTACTGCATTTTTCAAGAAAGGACTTTATGGGTGCTAATTTCACTGCCAATATCGTAATGCAATACCTATTAGATTGCATCCTCAATGATATTTTCCTTTACATTGCCTCAATGAAAATATTGAAAATAAACGACGTGATATCAAGAACTGTTACGCTCTTGTTCTCTTTTCCTTAATCTGGAACAGTGCGACAAAAAACAACGGTGAGACAATGTCAAGGTATCAGCAAACAAAAATGTCGAATCAAAAAGAAACAAACTTAGTTTTTATTCCGGTTTCATTTCAGCCACAATACTCTTCATTCCTATATTCTGATTGTTGTCGAGTATTGCCTATTTTCGACGTATTCATTTCAATGTATTTCGTGAATGAATAGTTCAAGATTTTCAGTTCTGCCGCAGCTGTTTTTTTTTCTAGGCACGAGGTTTTCATTAAAATTTTTAGTGGTCACTCAAAATACATTCACTTGATACATTCAATAATCTCCTTTTTCACTTTATATAACCCGGATCAACTCATCCGTATAGAAATATAATCAAATCAAGGTCTATTGGTGAACAAGGTCATACCAGAATTCCAACAGACAAACGCTTATAAAATCGTTAACTATTGCATAGTTTTACCTCAATCTAACATCTCCGAAGTGACAACTTGATCAGATGGATGTTCTATAATCTGCTGCGAAAACCAAATACGATGTGTTCATAAATATGGAATCATTAATCGGATTTGGCCTAATAACGAACTTGACTGGCCAAATAACCTATTCTGTTTACTTTGACCACGAATTCTTCTTCAGAAAGTCGAACCTAATCGATTTAGACAATTGTCGGCTCGTTATTCGAAAACAACAGACATTTGTACAAAACGATAGCGGGCTGTTCTACAAATTTTTGAACTAGAACAGTTGTGCAAAAAGTACTGAAATGAACTACAGTGAGTTTCATCAAAATACCTTCATTCGTTTTACTGTCACTGGCGAGTAAGTACCTCTTCCTTCTTAGGGCTAGATAATTCTCTTCAAAAATTCATAAGCTATCTCTGCCTGTATTGAAAATTATTTGGTAATAAACGGTGGGAGTCACTTATTTGTGAAGTATTGACTGTAGAGACAATGCCTAGGATCCGTTGGAGATGTGTAACTGGCAATAGATTAACAATGACGAATATGTTACAATATGAAAGTGAAACTTTTATTGATTCAGAATCACTGTGGTATAAATACGCCAAAAAATTTCATGAATCTACTGAAATGAAAGCAAGGTTTTTTATTTTTTATTTCATTATCTTCTTTGGATTAAAAATAACCAACCGAAGAAGTGCTTCAAAAAAGCTACGCAGAGTTGTGTACACTTTAACCCGTGTGAAGTTAGCAGCCGAAAGTTAGCAGCCGATATTGAAATTCTGGCTGCTGGGTCGTAGCAGCCGAAACTTCGTTTATGCGATACCTTTTTAAATCTCCACTTGATTTTTAAGAAAAAAGAACTAGAGGGGTTTAGATCTTATAGTTTCATGCGGAATATGATCCTCTGAAGTCTTTTTCAACAATTTAAAGTAAATCTATTTTGAATATTGGCGAGTCAGAATTATAATACAACAGATTCGAAGCGAATATGAAAAAAATGTTGTGAATTCATAGGAAGAATATAAATAATCAGAATCATGACCTGTAATTGAATATAATTGTAGGATACATCTACGAATGTATATTCTCTCTCTTCCGAACTACTTATTCAATAATATTTCGGACAATTCGTACTTTTACCAATTACCCTTATACGTCGAAATGGATAGTGCTCGAGTTCAAAGCTGCCATAAGGGTTCAAGAAAGAGATGTTGCACCCTGTAAATTTAGTATGTTGAAGGGAATGAAATGTTCTTTTCGAAAAGTAAGCCGAAAATCACTTACAAGCCGTCGGTATATCGGAAAATTTGAACTTTGTCCAATTACCCTTATACGTCGGGATCGATAGTGCTCGAGTTCAAAGTTCCCGAAAGGGTTGAAGAAAAAGATGTTGCACCCTGAAAATTTAGTATGTTGAAGGGAATGAAATGTTCTTTTCGAAAAGTAAGCCGAAAATCACTTACAAGCCGTCGGTATATCGGAAAATTTGTACTTTGTCAAATTAGCATCATACGTCGGAATGGCTACTGCTCGAGTTCAAAGTACCCGAAAGGGTTGGAGAAAAAGATGTTGCACCCTGAAAATTTCGTATGTTGAAGGGAATGAAATGTTCATTTCGAAAAGTAAGCCGAAAATCACTTACAAGCCGTCGGTATATCGGCAAATTTGAACTATGTTAAATTAGCATCATACGTCGGAATGGCTAGTGCTCGAATTCAAAGTTCCTTAAAGGGTTGAAGAAAAAGATGTTGCACCCTGAAAATTAAGTATGTTGAAGGGAATGAAATGATCTTTTCGAAAAAAAAACCGAAAATCACTTACAAGCCGTCGGTATATCGGAAAATTTGAACTTTGTTAAATTAGCATCATACGTCGGAATGGCTAGTGCTCAAATTCAAAGTTCCTGAAAGGGTTGATGAAAAAGATGTTGCATCCTGAAAATTTAGTGTGTTGAAGGAAATGAAATGTTCTTTTCGAAAAGTGAGCCGAAAATCACTTACAAGCCGTCGGTATATCGGAAAATTCGAACTTCGACCAATTACCCTTATACGTCGGGATCGATAGTGCTCGAGTTCAAAGTACCCGAAAGGGTTGAAGAAAAAGATGTTGCACCTGAAAATTTAGTATGTTAAAGGGAATGAAATTTTCTTTTCGAAAAATAAGCCGAAAATCACTTACAAGCCGTCGGTATATCGGAAAATTTGAACTTTGTTAAATTAGCATCATACGTCGGAATGGCTAGTGCTCAAATTCAAAGTTCCCGAAAGGGTTGAAGAAAAAGATGTTGCACCCTGAAAATTTAGTATGTTGAAGGGAATGAAATGTTCTTTCCGAAAAATAAGCCGAAAATAACTTACAAGCCGTCGGTATATCGGAAAATTCGTACTTTGTTAAATTAGCATCATACGTCGGAATGGCTAGTGCTCGAGTTCAAAGTACCCGAAAGGGTTGAAGAAAAAGATGTTGCACCCTGAAAATTTAGTATGTTAAAATGAATGAAATGTTCTTTTCGAAAAATAAGCCGAAAATCACTTACAAGCCGTCGGTATATCGGAAAATTTGAACTATGTTAAATTAGCATCATACGTCGGAATGGCTAGTGCTCGAATTCAAAGTTCCTTAAAGGGTTGAAGAAAAAGATGTTGCACCCTGAAAATTAAGTATGTTGAAGGGAATGAAATGATCTTTTCGAAAAATAAACCGAAAATCACTTACAAGCCGTCGGTATATCGGAAAATTTGAACTTTGTTAAATTAGCATCATACGTCGGCTCAGGCTAGTGCTCAAATTCAAAGTTCCTGAAAGGGTTGAAGAAAAAGATGTTGCACCCTGAAAACTTAGTATGTTGAAGGAAATGAAATCTTCTTTTCGAAAAGTAAGCCGAAAATCACTTACAAGCCGTCGGTATATCGGAAAATTTGAACTGTGTTAAATTAGCATCATACGTCGGAATGGCTAGTGCTCAAATTCAAAGTTCCCGAAAGGGTTGAAGAAAAAGATGTTGCACCCTGAATATTTAGTATGGTGAAAGGAATGAAATGTTCTTTCCGAAAAGTAAGCCGAAAATCACTTACAAGCCGTCGGTATATCGGAAAATTTGAACTTGAAAATGATGTTAACTTAACAAAGTTCAAATTTTCCGATATACCGACAAGTGATTTTGTTTATTTTTCGAAAAGATCATTCCATTCCCTTCAATATATACTTAATTTTCAGGGTGCAACAATGAAATTTGAATTCGAGTACAAGCCATTCCGACGTATGATGCTAGTGCAAAAAGATCAAATTTTCCGATATACCGACGGCTTGAAGAAAAGATTTTGCACCATGAAATGAACATTTCATTCCTTCAACATACTAAATTTTCAGGGTGCAACATCTTTTTCTTCAACCCTTTCGGGTATCTTTGAACTCGAGCACTAACCATTCCGACGTATGATGCTAATTTAACAAAGTACGAATTTTCCGATGGTGAAAGGAATCGACGGCTTTCAAATTAAGCCGTTTATCACTTTTTCGAAAAGATTATTTCATTCCCTTCAACATACTAAATTTTCAGGGTGCAACATCTTTTCTTCAACCCTTTCAGGAACTTTGAACTTTTGAGCACTAGCCATTCCGACGTATGATGCTAATTTAATAAAGTACGAATTTTCCGATATACCGAGCTTGTAAGTGATTTTCAAAGTTTAGTTTTCGAAAAGAACATTTCATTCCCTTCAACATACTAAATTTTCAGGGTGCAACATCTTTTTCTCCAACCCTTTCGGGTACTTTGAATTTGAGCACTAGCCATTCCGACGTATGATGCTAATTTAACAAAGTACAAATTTTCCGATATACCGACGGCTTGTAAGTGATTTTCGGTTTATTTTTCGAAAAGAACATTTCATTCCCTTCAACATACTAAATTTTCAGGGTGCAACATCTTTTCTTCAACCCTTTCAGGATTTTTGAATTTGAGCACTAGCCATTCCGACGTATGATGCTAATTTAAAAAAGTTCAAATTTTCCGATATACCGACGGCTTGTAAGTGATTTTCGGTTTAATTTTCGAAAGAACATTTCATTTCCTTCAACATACTAAATTTTCAGGGTGCAACATCTTTTTCTTCAACCCTTTCGGGAACTTTGAACTCGAGCACTATCCATTCCGACGTATGATGCTAATTTAACAAAGTTCAAATTTTCCGATATACCGACGGCTTGTAAGTGATTTTCGGTTTATTTTTCGAAAAGAACATTTCCTTCCTTCAACATACTCAATTTTCAGGGTGCAACATCTTTTCTTCAACCCTTTCGGGAACTTTGAACTCGAGCACTAGCCATTCCGACGTATGATGCTAATTTAACAAAGTTCAAATTTTCCGATATACCGACGGCTTGTAAGTGATTTTCGGTTTATTTTTCGAAAAGAACATTTCATTTCCTTCAAATACACTAAATTTTCAGGGTGCAACATCTTTTTCTTCAACCCTTTCGAGGAACTTTGAACTCAAACACTATCGATCCCGACGTATAAGGGTAATTGGACAAAGTTCAAATATTCCGATATACCGACGGCTTGTAAGTGATTTTCGGCTTACTTTTCGAAAAGAACATTTCATTCCCTTCAACATACTAAATTTTCAGGGTGCAACATCTTTTTCTTCAACCCTTTCAGGAACTTTGAATTTGAGCACTAGCCATTCCGACGTATGATGCTAATTTAACAAAGTACAAATTTTCCGATATACCGACGGCTTGTAAGTGATTTTCGGTTTATTTTTCGAAAAGAACATTTCATTTCCTTCAACATACTAAATTTTCAGGGTGCAACATCTTTTTCTTCAACCCTTTCAGGAACTTTGAATTTGAGCACTAGCCATTCCGACGTATGATGCTAATTTAATAAAGTACGAATTTTCCGATATACCGACGGCTTGTAAGTGATTCTCGGCTTACTTTTTGAAAAGAACATTTAACTCCCTTCAACATACTAAATTTTTAGGGTGCAACATCTTTTTCTCCAACCCTTTCGGGTACTTTGAATTTGAGCACTAGCCATTCCGACGTATGATGCTAATTTAACAAAGTACAAATTTTCCGATATACCGACGGCTTGTAAGTGATTTTCGGCTTGCTTTTTCGGAAAGAACATTTCATTTCCCTCAACATACTAAATTTTCAGGGTGCAACATCTTTTTCTTCAACCCTTTCAGGATTTTTGAATTTGAGCACTAGCAATTCCGACGTATGATGCTAATTTGGAAAAAGTTCAAATTTTCCGATATACCGACGCCTTGTAAGTGATTTTCGGTTTAATTTTCGAAAAGAACATTTTATTTCCTTCAACATACTAAATTTTCAGGGTGCAACATCTTTTTCTTCAACCCTTTCGGGAACTTTGAACTCAAACACTATCGATCCCGACGTATAAGGGTAATTGGACAAAGTTCAAATATTCCGATATACCGACGGCTTGTAAGTGATTTTCGGCTTATTTTTTCGAAAAGAACATTTCCTTCCCTTCAACATACTCAATTTTCAGGGTGCAACATCTTTGTTCAACCCTTTCGGCAACTTTGAACTCGAGCACTAGCCATTCCGACGTATGATGCTAATTTAACAAAGTTCAAATTTTCCGATATACCGACGGCTTGTAAGTGATTTTCGGCCTATTTTTCGAAAAGAACATTTCATTCCCTTCAACACACTAAATTTTCAGGGTGCAACATCTTATTCTTCAACCCTTTCGGGAACTTTGAACTCAAACACTATCGATCCCGACGTATAAGGGTAATTGGACAAAGTTCAAATATTCCGATATACCAACGGCTTGTAAGTGATTTTCGGCTTACTTTTCGGAAAGAACATTTCATTCCCTTCAACATACTAAATTTTCAGGGTGCAACATCTTTTTCTTCAACCCTTTCAGGAACCTTGAATTTGAGCAAGCCATTCCGACGTATGATGCTAATTCAACAAAGTACCATTCGATATACCGACGTATAAGTGATTCGGTTAATTTCGAAAAGAAACAAAGTACAAATTTGAACTCTATCGATCCCGACGACATAGTTCAAATATTCCGATATACCGACGGCTTGTAAGTGATTTTCGGCTTACTTTTCGAAAAGAACATTTCACTCCCTTCAACATACTCAATTTTCAGGGTGCAACATCTTTTTCTTCAACCCTTTCGGGAACTTTGAATTTGAGCACTAGACATTCCGACGTATGATGCTAATTTAACAAAGTTCAAATTTTCCGATATACCGACGGCTTGTAAGTGATTTTCGGCCTATTTTTCGAAAAGAACATTTCATTCCCTTCAACATACTAAGTTTTCAGGGTGCAACATCTTTATCTTCAACCCTTTCAGGAACTTTGAATTTGATCACTAGCCTCGGCACTAGCCCGACGTATGATGCTAATTTAACAAAGTTCAAATTTTCCGATATACCGACGGCTTGTAAGTGATTTTCGGCCTATTTTTCGGAAAGAACATTTCATTCCCTTCAACATACTAAATTTTCAGGGTGCAACATCTTTTTCTTCAACCCTTTCAGGAACTTTGAATTTGAGCACTAGCCTCGGCACTAGCCATTCCGACGTATGATGCTAATTTAACAAAGTTCAAATTTTCCGATATACCGACGGCTTGTAAGTGATTTTCGGCCTATTTTTCGGAAAGAACATTTCATTCCCTTCAACATACTAAGTTTTCAGGGTGCAACATCTTTCTCTTCAACCCTTTCGGGAACTTTGAACTCGAGCACTACCGATCCCGACGTATAAGGGTAAAAGGACAAAGTTCAAATTTTCCGATATACCGACGGCTTGTAAGTGATTTTCGGCTTATTTTTCGGAAAGAACATTTCATTCCTTCAACATACTAAATTTTCAGGGTGCAACATCTTTTTCTTCAACCTTTTCGGGAACTTTGAACTCGAGCACTATCGATCCCGACGTATAAGGGTAATTGGACAAAGTTCAAATTTTCCGATATACCGACGGCTTGTAAGTGATTTTCGGCTTTTTTCGAAAAGAACATTTCATTCCCTTCAACATACTAAATTTTCAGAGTGCAACATCTCTTTCTTGAACCCTTATGGCAGCTTTGAACTCGAGCACTATCCATTTCGACGTATAAAGGTAATTGGTAAAAGTACGAATTGTCCGAAATATTATTTATTAAGTAGTTCGGAAGAGAGAGAATATTCATTCGTAGATGTATCCTATAATTATATTCAAATACAAGTCATGATTCTGATTATTTATTTTCTTCCTATGGATTTACAACATTTTTTTCATATTCGCGTCGAATCTGTTCTATTATAATTCTGACTCGCCAATATTCAAAATAGATTTACTTTAAATTGTTGAAAAGACTTCAGAGGATCATATTCCGCATGAAACTATAAGATCTAAACCCCTCTAGTTCTTTTTTCTTAAAAATAAAGTGGAGATTTCCAAAGGTGTTCGCATAAACGAAGTTTCGGCTGCTACGACCCAGCAGCCAGAATTTCAATATCGGCTGCTAACTTTCGGCTGCTAACTTCACACAGGTTACACTTTATGCCTTACGAAAATAACGTGATTAACGATTGACTACGATAAAAATCTTCTAGATCTACCCCAAGCTTGAGCGACAGAGAGTACAATAAAAGTAAGTAGTTTGGCAAATGTTGCGATATTCTCGCAACAAAGAACAGTTCTTGGAATTTAGGGCAGCGGCCGTTACTTCCAAGAATCCTTTCTATCGGACGGAATTTTGGGAATCCCTAAGCTTAGCTACCTGTACTACCTTTCAATACGTCCGACCATTCTCAATTATTCAAAAACATTCTCTCTGTACACTTCTCGTTTAACTACCAAGTAAGTTCTCCTTTACCAATTTACTTTCACCAGCCTATAACGGAACTCAGAACTACAAGTTCCTCTTAAAATCTCTCAAAATAATCTGTTTTCGGGTCAGTTAGCTACCCTAGTTCATTGTGTATGTGAGTTACTCAGTTGAAATTCACTACGTGAAAGAAAACTGTTGTGAATTCTGAACCTGTGACTCAATTACATATCGCCAAGGCACAATTCATCAGTAGAAGTTTGAGAAGCTTTATCTAGTGTGCCTGCATCTTACTTTACGAAGTCTAACTCGACGATTAGAGCAGAGCTGTGGTGATTTCCAAAACAACAAATAAGGTCAGATCTCTTTATTGTTTAGCATTACCAGAAGTGCCCAAGATTGAGCAAAGAAGTTCAAATCCTTTGTTATTATAGACACCTAAAAACTCTTTCTGTGAGTGTGAACTCAAGTGCTGACCATTGTGTAACTATTCTTATCTGTGAATACATAATTCTGTTATAACTACAAAGTTGTTTTTATTCACCTTGCAAACATCTTTTCTACCAAAGATAATTTCTGGATCAACTGTTATAGTATATTCAGCGACTCAGGAAGTGCGCTTCTCCCTCATTAAGAGGGTGATTATTATTAATCCTAATTTTGTACCCGCACAAATTGGTCCTTCGAGCCGGATCCAAGAATTTGACTTTGGTAGAGTTTGCAAGATTGTGAAATTTGTGTGTTCACACATTCTGTGATTCTGTGCTTTCTTCTTTCTACTTTGTTAAGTTTCTTCATTTTTTATATATAGAACATTTTAATTAAGCTCTATTTTAAATGGAAAACGAATCTTATACTAATCTCAAGACTAAACGCTCAATATTTAAGGCAAATATGACTAGAACTATCAATTGGTTTGATAAAAACTCTGAATCACGATCGAATCTAAAGGTTTTAAAGAGATACCTCCAATCACTCGAGGCTGCTTTCAAAGGTTATGACGAAGTTCAGGATTCTATTGAACTTTTGCCGAATTACGAAAATTTTGATGATGAAAATTGTGAGGAAGTAGAAGTGAAATTCCATACCATTGCAAGAAAAATTGAACTTCAAATTGAACAATTGTCAACCTCTCATATTAGAACTTCTATTCCTCAAGGACCTTGTAATATTAGCTTACCACAGATTAATATTAAACCGTTTAAGGCGATGCCTCTGAATGGACCTCATTTCTTCAATTATTTGATGCCATGATTTTATCGAACACTTCTTTTTCTGATATTCAGAAGTTTATATATTTAAAGATGTCGTTGCGAGATGAACCACTCAAACTTATAGAAGGCTTATCTGTAATTGATAAAAATTTTGAAATTGCTTTAAGTATTAAGTATTTTGAAAAAAAAGGTATGAGAACAAGTTGATAGTGATTAACATTCATTTCATTTCCTTGTTAGAGACCACCCCAATGACCAAATGTAATGCTGTAAACTTAAGAGAATTTGTAACCAATTGTAAAAGAAATTGGGATTCTTTGCATAATCTGGGTTATTCTGAGGCAGAACTACTAGAATTCTTTTTCATTTATGTTCTTAGCAAAAAGACTGACGCCAATACTAGAATAGCGTTTGAAACTGAAAGGAATAGTGCACAACTACCTTCTTTAAATCAGTTTTTTGAATTTTCAGAAAAAAGAAGTTTAGTTTTTGAAAATTTGAGTAATTCTGAGGTACCCGTGATCAATAAAAATTGGAGATCTCATACTAAAACTTCTCTTCATATCGCTTACATTCATGTTTCATTAAATTCACAGCAGTGCTCTTTCTGCAATGACATATCTCACAAAATTCATTCTTGCAACAAGTTTAAAGGCAAATCTCTTATTGAAAATAAACAGTTCGTAAATTCTAAAAACTTCTGCTTCAATTGTCTAGGCAACGGTCATCAAGTAACCCAAGTTAGTTCTAAAAGACTCATCATGGTGTGCTCCAAAAAACATCAGTCTTTGCTTCATCCCAATCAATACTCACAATTCACAAAATTCACAAACTTCTTATGCAGGACATCATGCTGAGGTTTCTTCTCTCACCTCTAGCCCAAATAATTCGCATTTCATTTCGCGACCAAGACTTCCTCTCTCCTCAAATTCCGGATCTCAAGCCCAACATGAATCACAGTCCAGGCAGGAAGTCGAATATAGTGTTCCCAAAGGTTCTCAGGCATTCTCTAGTATTTCCACAAAATATAATCATGTTCTTCTGGCCAAAGCTAATGTTTACTTATACAACTCTCAAGGGCACAGAATCAAGGCCAGAACCAATCTCGACAACGGATCTCAAACTTCCTTTATCAAGGAAGACTTGGTCAAGAAACTAGGTTATGTGCCTTACAACCACTCTACCATAGTTTCTGGAATAGGATTGGGCAATAATCGATCTACAGAAATGATAGATCTCACTATCTTTTCAAATGTTCCTCCACGTCAAAGGTTCAAATTGAAATGTGCTATTCTTCCAAGTATAACATGCCAACTTCCACAATTCAAGTTGAATGTTTCTCAGTGGAACATACCTAGTGAATTGAGATTAGCGGATCCCGATTACGCTACACCTTCACATATCGACATGCTCATCGGTGCCGGTCTATATTATGAATCACTTTCCCAAGGCAGTTTTTCTCTTAGTAAAAATCTACCTACTCTTATCAACACCCGTTTGGGATGGATTGTTGGAGGTTCATTTCCATCTCAGCAACAGACACAAGCTCAGAAATCTCTCTTGAGTGTAGCTCGAAATAAACACAGCAGCATTTCCCTGCTGTCTCGAGAATCTGAGGAGTCGAAACTTGAGCAGCAAGTCTCTATCTAGATCCTGAAAGCTAGAAGATGTTTCGAAGGCTATGCCTCTCTCTCCAGTTGATGAAGCTGCAGAAACATCTTTCATTAATACAACCAAGGTCTCAATGGATGGCAGGTTTCAAACATTAAAACCGTTAAAATCTCCAAAGGAAAATCTGAAACTTGGAGATCCCTTCGCCATAGCACGAAAAAGGTTTGGCAACCTAAAAAAATTTTAAAAGATCCCCATTACTATGCACAGTATAAACAGAAACATCCAAAATGTTATCGTTTCATTCCTGATCTCAAAATAGGATACTTGGTTCTTTTGAAGGATGAGGATACCCCACCACTAAAATGGCCTTTGGCTAGGGTATTGGAAGTTTTCCCAGGAAGGGATAAAAAATAAGAGTAGTAAAGCTGAAAACGACAGATGGAATCTTCGTTAGAAGTATTTCTAAATTGTGTCCCCTTCCCATATCTGAGGAATCTGAAAATTAGGCTCACTTCTCCTATTGGACAACCCGTATCGTTTCCTATGAACTGTGATTTTCTTGCTTTTCTCGTTAGTTGATTGCTTTCTTCTCTCTTTTTTTTTTTCTTTTATATTGTTTGGCACGATTCTTGTTGACGGTAGAAAACTTCAACAGGTGGGAGTATGTTGCGATATTCTCGCAACAAAGGACAGTTCTTGGAATTTAGGGCAGCGGCCGTTACTTCCAAGAACTCTCTCTGTCGGACGGAATTTTGGGAATCCCTAAGCTTAGCTACCTGTACTACCTTTCGATACGTCCGACCATTCTCAATTATTCAAGAACATTCTCTCTGTACACTTCTCGTTTAATTACCAAGTAAGTTCACTTTACCAATTAACTTTCACCAGTATATAACGGCACTCAGAACTAAAAGTTCCTCTTAAAATCTCTCAAAATAATCTGTTTTCGGGTCAGTTAGCTACCCTAGTTCATTGTGTATGTGAGTTACTCAGTTGAAATACTCTACGTAAAAGAAGAAGGTTGTGAATTGTGAACCTGTGACGCAATTACATATCGCCAAGGTATAATTCATCAGTGGAAGTTTGAGAAGCTTTATCCAAAGTGCCTGCATCTTACTTTACTGAGTCTAACTCGAAGATTAGAGTAGAGCTGTGGTGATTTCCAAAACAACAAATAAAGTCAGATCTCTTTATTGTTTAGCATTACCAGAAGTGCCCAAGGTTGAGCAAAGAAGTTCAAATCCTTGGTTATTATAGACACCTAAAAGCTCTTTCTGCGAGTGTACACTCAAGTGCCGAATATTGTGTAACTATTCTTATCTGTGAATACATAATTCTGTTATAACTACAAACTTGTTTTTATTCACATTGCAAACATCTTTTCTACCAAAGATAATTTTTGGATATACTCTTATAGTATAACCAGCGACTCAGGAAAGTGCGCTTCTCTCTTATTAAGCGGGTGATTATTATAAATCCTAAATTTGTACCCGCACAGCAAAATCAGTATCGGATGTTGATCATTTTGAATGTGTTTTTTACCGAACGAATTGATGCTAGAGTAAGTGAATTATGATGAATGGTTTTGAGTTATAATCTGGAAGAAATTCAGTATATTGTCATCAGCTTATGTGGAAAGCAGTTCTAAACAATCTTTAACTCACTGCAATCCATAAATATCAACGAGTACTCGGAACCATATCGGATGGTATATTTTGAGGTTTTGTTGAATGATCGGTTTATTTCTGTTTCAATATCAAGATATGTTGCTCTAAGGTTTGGAATTATTGTGTTGCATGGGAAGCACAATAATTCTCCTTAGAAAGAATATATTCTTGTCTGATTGCTCGAGATTAATATTTTTAGTTCGTTTTTTTTTTTGGCTCCTAAGGAAATATCAATGCTGAAATTCGAGATTAGCTTAGAGTATCATATAATACCAATGTTTTCATCTTATATCAATATATACCTTATATCAGTTCTGAATGTCTAATTCAAGCTGAAAGGAGACTATTTTCAACATCATTTCGAGTAACTTTTTGGTAGTTTGAGCTGGTGGGAGACTGAGTTTGTTTTATTTGAATTCGATTGCAGAAAGCATAAAAAGCTCCATCTAGCGGTTTCTTCAAAGACTTGATTACCTCCCTTGGCTATTTTCATCTATTTCGCATGGAAAAGTAAGTTGGAAAATATCCTAGTTATCGTAGACCCGAAGTCCTCTTAGTTCGTCGAAGAAAATCTATTACAGGCAGATATCTATATATCGAATTGGATTCCTTGTAGAGTCTTTCCATGATATCCCTCATTCCCTGCATAGTCAGGGTGTCATGACCGTCTGTTATGGAATTCTGGGACGGATTCCAATCACATAATGGAAATGTCTTTTATTCGACACGATTTTTCTGAAAACGCTGGAATTTATCGCTAACAGGTTTCCAAGTTGGAATTCTGGAATCGCCCACCCCAAGCCATTCTGAGGTAGGAGATCTCCATTAAAAGGGGTCACTTGATTGATTTGGACGATTCAATGCCGATACGACCATGCTATTATGCCGAAAGGTCTTGAATACTATTAATTAAGGAAAGGGCTCTACCTGTAAGAAAGAGGGGGAATGTTTGCTCACCATCTGAGTCTGGTGGAATGACGAAGTGCTATTCTGAGAATTTCGGTTCATCAAGGATATTCATCGTCCGATTATGAATTAGAAGGAGATCGCATTGCTATGCCTCAGCTTATTTGATATTGATGGTATGATGAATTGACGGTCTTTAGAAATAACATAATGAATAAAGAATCTGAAACCAAAGTGCTCATTTCAAAAGAAAACTTGAATTTGTGATGAAACTAAGATCAAGTAGGCGTCCACCTACGAGCAAAATTATTTTTCACTCATTTATGAATGAACAGAAACAGTTTTTCATTACATAATTGATTTCAACTAGTTATTCTCGAGGTCAAAAAACAGTTTTTGCATTCATGTTCTCATTGAAACCGCAAATTATCATATAATTGCGCCGACATGTTTTTTTGGATATACAGCCGATAAATCTATTAATAGACTGAATTTCACTGTGATAGAAAAAAAGTAAATTATTTCGAAAATATCCAGTCCAAAAAAAGGTCAGAAAATTACCGGAAATAATATTGAAAACACAATGATCATAATATTCTATTTTCTGGGAAATATATTAGTGTCACTTTTTTTAAACCACTGTTGTCGAGAAATTCCGAAGTTCTATTTGCACATTCCATCCTGTCAAAATTGAGAATCTCCTACAAATACAAATCTTCAAACTAAAAGATTCTATGGTGAGCATTAATGGAGTAGTCTTCTTGTATAAAATGAGAGACAAGAAAAAGCAGTGAAACCTCCTACACATTCAACATGCATTTACGCAGGGGAGAATCGTGACTACCGCAGAATTGTCCCTTTTCACTACATTAGTATTCATTATTCTTAACGAAAGATTGGGTCCCATTAGAGAGGTCATGGAGTGCTGTTTCTTCTAATTTCACTTTTCCCCCATTAGGTTCAAGATTTACAGTAATGACTACCGAATTCATTAGACACCATAAATCACGCCAGATTTATTTTAGTAAGTTTAATGCTTTTCACCGAAAAATTCATAATCCACAAGGCCCAACATGGGCAATATCCTAACGACATTCATGAGCTTCAGATTTATGGTGCTTATTCACGTACGTAATAAATCTGCTAAATTCTATTTTAGAATAAACGTCATGCACCCAATCAGAATGCGGGTGAATTGAAAAAGCACTAACAATAACGGAACATGTAGTTATGGTTGTTTCTGTGGGCTTTGGTACAAACTTTGAATTAAAATTATACGACAATATGAAATGTGGTGTATGATTTCATATGATTCCTCAAAGCAGTGATGTTGTAGCTCTTTTTAAAATATTATTTTACAGTTAACCAGTAATTGTGTTATGTCGAATTACTCCATTTATTTCAGTCATGCCTGAAATAATGAACATCAGAGTATCAGTCTAGTTAAGGAGTTCAAATTGAAGTTAATAGGACGAACTGTATGTGGGAAATAATGCTCATTCTTAAAATTGATGAAAAGTGGAAATTATTGAACGAGCAAGTACACACATAAAAGGCAACGAGATCGTAGAATTACTACCTTGAAGCAGAGATAGCGTGGAGTTTGCAGAGGGCCTCTTGTCTTGTCGTGGGTTTCTTGTGTTCTTCCAGTTTTTGAAGTGTGTAGTACAGCATAAAATTGCACTATAAATTTGGCACGAAGTAATGATGGAAGTCATTATTGCCGTAATGGCACTTGTGGACGACTCGGTGCCCAATAGTAGCAGTGGAATGACACACATGTTAGAGAGAAGCAGAGCGGACATATCAAAATGGATACAATGCAAAGCCACGAACTTCAAAATGATAAAATGAAAAAGAGAACGATTCAATTTGACCCATGAATTACGAGGGAAGCCTTTTATATTTCGGGATTAGGGACAAAAACAAGTATTAATCATCAACAATCGCTTTATTGTATTGCAAAATATTCCCCATTAAGATCTACAGACTTTTGCATGCGTTTGAACTAATAGTCAAAGCACTTTTACCACTCTAATTGAGGTATCGCCAAAACATGCATTCTGAACGCATTAACCACTTCTTCAGGTGTCGAAAAACGTTGACCTCACATTTAATTTTTTACGTGCAGGAATTAAAAAAAGTCATTCGGTGCCAAGTCAGGACTACACGGCGAATGACTCATCGAATCGATGTTTTAAGTACTCAAAAATGAAGTTGTTTGGGCTCGCATTGTAGTGGTTGAGGGTGATCCGTCTTCGACATCCATACGAAATTCGCCTCGTTCAAGAACAAAAGGCTCATAAACAAAATCCCCAAATATTGAACGTTTGGGCCAGCATTCATAACAACAGAATGGTGGGACCATTCTTCCTACAGGAAACTATAATCGGAGATAGGTATTTGCAGCTGTTAGACATAAGTGATTCCGGCATTGGAGGTCAATGGACAATAAGCAAATAATATCTGGTTTTGGCAGGATGGAGCACCACCCCATTACGCACGCCTTGTTCGAGGTGATTTAGATAAGACATTCCATCACAGATGGATTGAAAGATGGGTTACATGTGAATGGCTTGCACGAAGTCCCGACGTAAATCCACTGGACTACGTTGTGTAGAGTTATTCAAAGTCTGAGATTTATGTTGATAGACCAAATAATTTGTAAGAATTAGCTGCAGGAATAACTCATGAGATACAGAGAATTCCACCAGATGTAATAGCCAATGTTATTAGAGTATACAAACCGACTTTCTTATTTTCAAGAAATAAACGGTGCTCAGTTTGAACATCTAATACATTAAGTTTCAATGTTTCAAAACTCACTTAGTTTTAGAATGTTAATATCTCGGTAGGTATTGAAATGAAAAATATCAAACCCAATATTTTTGTACTCGTAATAAAATTTTTCATCAGAAACTAAGATAATATACAGGGTGTTCTATTGCAAATTCAAGAATTGTCAATACTTCCGGTAAAACCGGAAGTTCAAAATTGTTAAGAAATTTGAAAACAAATGGGCAATCTACTATCCTTATTCCGAATTTCGTTTTGATATCTATAATAATTCCAGAGATATTAAGTTGGTTCCACACAGTTGCCCATCACTGTATACGTACTGTATAATTTAATTAACTAAATATCACAGATCGTCATAGATGCTTGATTTCTCGTGGAAAAATCATGGAAAATTCATCCAGGTGCTGCTATAATTGATTGGAACTGTTTCAGCGTTTTCATCGGGAACAGGTATGGCTATATCGTCTGCAAAAAATGTTGTGGTGGTGTTCTGATTTTCTGGTATGTCCGAATTGTAGATGTAATATAAAAATGGTCCCAAAATAATGATACGTTGTCAAATGTCTCCTTCCGCCTTTTTGTCTTTTGAATTTCGCGGCTATGTACAAAGCGCTACAGAACTCGTAACTGGCAATACTAACGGCCAGTTTCTGAAAGGATGATCAAACCTCATGTCAACTAACACAACGATCATCTTGACAGAGATGTCAAATCAATTTTCCGAAAGGATGTTCAGTGCATATTTAACTAATCTATGATCATTTTCAGTTGACATGAGGCAACCCTGTTGCCAGACTGTCCAACCATAGATTCTCCGATAAAAACTAATATTCTGTGATTGAAAAGGTTAAGATATCAGTGTTTTGTGGTTAAGATTTTGAAATTATCTGATAACTAATGTTTAAATTTTAACACCCTTATAATTTTCCTCAAGTGACCATAAAAAAATACTTAGTTGAACTTGCTTACAACTGTTTCTTACGATAGATTGCATTTATGACTGGTTTAGCGGCTTAACTGTACCTGAGTATTAAGTCGTATCTGGTGTATTGAAATACAGATGCTGTTTTTCAACTGAAAAATTTATCATCAATATGTCAATAAAATGTAAAATATCGTTTTAATTTGAAGTATTCAAAATAATTGAGCAAACAACCTTGTTCATACATCATCCAATTCTATTATTTTATCGTACACAGAAGTGAAAAGAATGACATGAAATTTGGTGTAATTGGAGTTTTAGAATGTTTTCAGTCTATAAATAAGAGTGAATTAGAATATAAATTTATTTGAGCTATTGTAACAACTGTTCCTCAACGTACTACTTCTACTTCATAGGAATTTTGTGAAGGATTGTATGACCTTTGATCCGAGTCTTGTTCCACAATTATTATTGAACATTGAAATGTGTTGAAACTAACGAAGATCTGACTGATATATTTTCATCATTTGTAGAAGTATTTGGGGGATCATCTGGGAAGTTCTCTCCGATATCAAAGTCTGCAATATCTTCATTATGAACTAATGCCAAATTGTGAACACAAAATGCATTTATGACATTCATGGTTGTCTCCATTTTCAGCCTAATTGCCATAGACAAACAAGGAAAACGTCTCTTCAAGTCAACAAATGTCCTTTCAACGGTATTCCTCCTTTTGATCTGTGCGCTGTTGTACGCTTGCTCACCGGGAGTTGATGGCCTCAGAAATGGAGTCAATAAATATGAGCGACAAGGGTAGCCACTGTGCCCCAATAAATAATCCCTGCAGAATAATCTACTCCTCCAGGTGACTGTATTTTTATATGTGTGCAGTCTACACATCTAATCACGTTCGGAAATGAACTTATAGAATAAAATTCTGATTTGATTCTATTCCGTTCATCCTCTGTTCTTGGCATAGATATAAACTGGGGTCGAAGTTCAGCAATGACTCTAGATACTTTTTAATTATTCTACATGCTGTAGTTTTATGGACCCTTATATGGTCAGCTACTGTTATTTGGAATGCTCCTGTTGCAAAATAGCTTATTGTTAGAAGTACTTGTTCAAAGGCAGTGACTGATTTGTTTCTTGATGTTAAGGGCTTTATTTTATGCTCTATCATATTCAGAAGTAATGTTGTAATATCCTTGGACAGTCTATACCTATTTTTGAATTCCACATCATTGTAAAAATCAAAAGGGTTCATTCTTCTCCTAAAAGTTCGTGGCCTTGGGTTCTCATCTTCGCTAGAATTACTAGACAGGCTTATATCCAAGCTGATATCCATAATAATTATCTACAATAAAAAAATAGATTCACCAATTGTTGCAAAAATGCTTGTTTTTTCAGAGAAAATTAAATTATTAACGAAAACATATTACATCGCAAAATTGGGCAAAAATAAATGCCTTTTCATAAAAAATTATATATTGAAGACTATTGAATTATTTTCATACATACCGATAAAATTAAGATTTCCTTAGAAAATACATAGATTTCATTCATAAACATGATTACTTTCAAGTTAATTCGCCAAACAACACCGATTAGTTGACAAGTTCTTTGACACTAGTTTGACCACTGATTTATCCTTAATTTGCGTTTCGGAAATTCAAAATGACTATTGACATACAATTCACGTGAAATATTTAAGTACTTTGTCAAATGACAGCGTGGTCAAATTAACCTAGTTGACCTTTCAGCAACTCAAATGGTAGTTGAACATAGATTTAACAGCTGATTAGTTGATTTCTATGATGATCATCCTTTCAGAAACCGGCCGTAAGATGTCTAAAATACACTTTGTGTATTGTGTATTGTGTGCACTCCTCCGATTCTGTTTTACAGGTTTGGCGACATGAGGATTCTTTCATTTCCTCTCCGCCAGGTAGCGCCACTCAAATCTATTCGAATGTCAGTTTCTGATTAAAATAAATTATTTGTTGCGTCATTCGGAATTTTTGTATAAAATTGTGTGAAAAGTGATTATCCATTTTTTATAACGCGTTTTTGTATTTTATGTGGACAGTCTAGTGCTGCGTATGATGGGGTATTATGAATAGAGCAGTTGAGGTAAGGGACACTGACCACAGTGGATCAACTGGAGGATTGTATTGAAATCCTAAATAAATACAAAATAATGTTTGTTTTCTTATAAATTAATGAAACACATACATGAATGAGCATCAATTTACCATAAATCAGGCTTATAAAATTATTATAGAATAATACTGAAAACATTTATGTTTGAGCAAGAGCCATGTATTAGTGAAAAAAATCATACTTCAATGTATTAGAAAAAAAAAATGGATAAACCATACTAATTGAAAGCATTACGTGATCAGATCTCGCATCACAAAAATATTTATTTAAAAGCTAGTTCATCGGTGATATCCAAGAAATATTTGTTTAGTTAATTTCTCAGGGGAATAAAATCAATTTTTTTCAATTTTTGAGGTCAATTTGTTTTAAAATTTCAACAAATGTCAAGCGACTTTATGGTCAAGCATTTGCGATGTAATGTTATGAATGAATTGCCTCCTAGCTCCCTCATGTGAGTATAAAACTAAACAGTCATCATGTCCCAAAAAGTAAAATGACGTTTCCATTCAAAATTTGACATTTGCACGCACCAGTATTTTAGACATCTTAGGCAATACTATACATAATTTGAAAGGTCTTGATATAACCTACAAAACAACACTATGCATGATCAGTTTGGATATTGCGTTCAACAGTTATAGATGTGTAAACATGAAGTTCACTTACGCCGGAATTCGCGCTATTTTAAAGTTTTCCTTCGTTGAAGGCAAATCTCTTAGAAAAACGTTAGATTAATGGTGTGTTGGGGGATGGTACTCTATCAGTTCGAACCATGGACGCCCAGGAGATAGGAGTTAGTCACCAAACCATTTTAAACCATCTGCAGAAGGCTGGTTTTGCTGTGTGTTTGGTGGGATTGGAAGGAAATCATCCACTATAAGCTGCTCTCATATGGCCAGACGCTTAATTCTACCATCTACTGCGAACAACCGGACTGCTTGAAGCTGACGATCGACCAGAAGCGACCAGTATTGGACAACAGGAAGGGTGTAGTGTTCCACCAGGACAACGATAGACCACACTCTTTGTTGATGACTCGTTAGAAGCTACGGGAGCTCGGGTAGGAGGTTTTATCGCATCCACCATATAGCTCGGACATAGTGTCAAGTGATTACCACCTGTTTCTGTCCATGGCGAACGCCCTTGGTGGTGTAAAGTTGAACTCAACAGAGGTTTATGAAAAGTGGCTGTCCGAGTTCTTTGCATATAAGGTAGGGGGCTTCTACGAGGGAGGTATTGTGAAGTTGCCGTCTAGATGGAAACAGATTATCGAACAAAACGACGCATATTCGAACTAAATCCGATTACAGTATCACTTTTTATAAAGCATTGAATATAGAGCAAAAAAGCGGAAAGGAGACATTTGACAACCTATTACTTCCCTGTGGGACTCCGACTTTGACTTTGGTGGGAGCAGTTATTGCTTCCCCATACTTCATGGCAAATTAACGGTTAGCTAGATACGACCTTAGAATCATGTAATACGGCTGTGAGGTTACTTTGCTGATGAAGCTGACGCTGTGATCGTGTGTGAAACATCCCAGCATTTACTGACTGCCTTAAAATAGCGCTCAAAGTTATAGTTACGGGTGCAACTACAATAAATTGGTTCTAAACATGAAGAAAACAATGTTCATTTACTGCTCGACAGAAAGATTTAAGCAAGATCCTTACACTGAGGTGGGTTTTTAGGAGTAGGGAGTTTGAGCTTCGTACGAAATTTACCGAAAACTAGTTATCTTCATTTTGATAAATGGATTTGTTCATTCATCGTGGCGGTTGTATCAGTACAAAATTGCCCCAGAGTTCGCGAAAAAAATTCAAAAAGAGCGTTCAAAAGCTCCTGACCCCACATCAGTGTTTTTCAATTTTTTTTATCTACAAGGTTAAAAGTAGAAATGATAAATTATCGAATTCCTGTTACCCTGTACAGATATTTAGGAACTGAATTACTCATTTATCATTCATAAAATAATGCTGTGGTAACTGAGCGTGCTTGGTTAATGACTATTCCATTCAACGGATCAAGAGACCTCAGCCAGAAGATTCATCGCACCCTCTGATATGACAGGGTATTCTTAATATTTGCGGAAATTCACTTGTTTTCCCGAGAAAAACCTCGACCTGTTATCCACTCGAGAGAACCGAGATGAGGGACTGTCTTTCTTGCACCTCATTGGCCTCGTTTTCGAAAACTCCCTTCCGTCCGTCTGATGCCATTAATTCTCGACCTCGCAGTTCTTGCAGGGTTGCGGATTGCGTCCGTGACCAATGAGAGATCCCGGTTTCCGGTGCAGTTCAAGAATTCCCCTTTTTACTCATTATCGCGTTTTCCGCCTCCACGAGATCCCGTCTCTGCATGCTCATTCTCTGGAATGCGGTCTCATGTCGGGAGATAATCCGGTTTGACAGCGGAATTGGGGATATAGAGTCTTTGCCTTAGTGTATATCACGGTATGGTTGCATTTCAGCAATAATTCCATTCACGTTTCACATATAAGCTATTTCAGCAATTCGATCAGTCAGAATTGAGGTTATATTGTGGAATTTTAATTTTATGATTGAAATTGGAAAAAATACCTTTCATTCCAGATTTTTGTAAATAATTTTTTCCGTCAACATATCAGACTACACAGTATGGCTTGTGTGCGCCTAGCCGATGGCGCTGGAGATTTTGCGACTTTTATAGAACGTGAACCGACGGATTCAAACCCGGCACCTTGGCGTTTATCGGTATAAATCTATACTGTCAACTTCAAGACCAAAACTTCATCATGCTCGGAATAGACTATCTTCACTCCTTCCACAATATGAAATGAATGCACGTCTGGCGTTCCCCAGGGTTCGCATCTGGGTCCGCTCTTCTTCTTAATTTACATTAATAACATACGAGCTATTTTCAGATTCTGCCGTTTTCTCATGAATGCAGATGACTTGAAAATATTTCTTTCCTTCAGAGACTTGGCGGACTGTCTGACTATTCAAAGGGAACTGGATTCTTTTGCACATTTCTGCACTCTGAATGATCTATTTTTGAATACTGATAAATGACACGTACTTACATTTACAAGAAGTCAATTGCCAATATCCTACAATTACAAAATTGGCGCAACAGTTCTGTACCGAGTTACGAAAACTAAAGACTTAGGAATTATATTTGACTCTAAACTTCTATTCAGCAGCCACATTGAAAGTGTTGTTGTATCTGCTAGTAAAATGCTTGGATATATTTTTTGGCAATGCAGGCAATTTAGGAAAACTCTGCCACTCATACGTGTCTATTACGCATACGTTTTAAGCCGCCTAAACTTTCCCTCAGTTATCTGGAACCCTCAGTATAAAATCTATATTTCACGCCTTGAAAGAGTGCAGAATCAATTTCTGAAGCATCTTGCTTTCAGAGATAATCTGTCAGTACAGCATAATGTAGATCGCTACCCTATTTTGAGAAAACAGTTCGGAATATTATCCCTTGAAGATAGACGTAGAACGGGCGACATCATTTTCTGGTCAAAAATTTCAGGTGGCATCCTGCAGGCAGCTGAAATTCTAGAAATGGTAAAAATTAACATCCCACCCTTCAACCTGAGGCAGAATGAGTTATTTCATATTGAATTGAAACGTAAAAGTTATACTAAAAATAGTCCACTTGTTAGAATGCTTCGTTCCGGCAATGAGTCACAGCAGTTGGTTGAGATATTTCATCATACGCCACAAAAAATCAAAGTCATTTTGAAAAAGTCATATATTGAAGCTTATTGAATTCAATTTCGGTTAGATTTAATTACGGCAAGTTTCCATTCGCTTTTTCGGTTTTTTTTCTCTCAATCCTAAGTTTTTTTTTGTTATTCTCAATATTTTTTTGTTTGAGATCTGTTGGTTACTCCGTAGTATTGTAGTATAATATAACATTTTAAGTTTAAGCTAGTAGTTAAGACATTTCTTTGAGTGTGATTTTTTAAATCACTAAATAAATAAATAAATAAAACAAATTCTTCTTTCATAATCGACCAACATTTCCACCTTGAAAGTTGCACGAATTAAATCAGTTGAGATTATTGGTTACGGCGAGATCACAACACAGTAAAACTTATATATATATAATTAGATATTATCCACCATGTATTCTGATCATTGCAACAATGTATTAATCCATTGGGAAATGAATATTACCATGTTGTATTTTGTCAGTCAGCATATTGCTTATTGCATGAATTTGTTATCGCGTCAATTTGTTGTTTGCGACGCCTCTCCACAATGCTCTCATTGCTCCACAATGCTCTCATTGATCTAAACTATAATAAATAGGAGAGACGTCTAATGATGCATGAAAAATATAGATTTGATCTTCTCACGTAGTACATTGCTTGTACAGTTGTTTTCTAAATAAAGTAGAATTTTCAAAAACACAAGTTTCTCCCAAAACAACATTATTATATATATATATATAAATAATTACTGAAATTGAGCAATTTCATTACAAATATCGAAATTGGAAAAAAAATTGAGTGTGCCAGTTCTTACTATAATTAGCATTCCCGAATATGAAATTCTTCACTGCAGAATGGGTCTTTCAAAAAAAGATTTATAAGAATTACACAAAGTAGTTGGAACGAAAACAAGAACACTTTTAATGTTGATTCTTGCAAACCCTCGTGGAAAATGGGACCGAAGCAAAAAATATAATGGGTCTTTGGAGAAACAGAAAAGTGAAATTTCAATGTGAGGTTATTGACTGAAAACAGTTTCGATGTTTTCAGTTGAGATGGTTGATTCAACGGAAAATTCTTCAAGAACATACGCATTTTCCTTATTCCGGAACCATTTGTTCAATGAAAACTTAGGATTATCCAATAGCAATAATATTAACTTGATCTGAATTCGAAAAGAATCTCTATGGATGTATCCCAACTGTTTTCATCCGATTGGATAATATGACATTGATAGACACCGTTTAAAAAAAAACGGGAGATATTTGAATTCAACTGGTATTTAATAATAAAAATAATAGTGTCTTTATTTATTAAGACAGTAAAAAAATACCCTAAGGGCGGAGTCTAGAATAAGCTACCCTACCCAACACCTGACAAATGCAAAAAAAAAATATACATTATTTCGACTTGAAAGAATATTAATACAGGCAAAAAATTTTCTCTGAAATATAATTTGAAACTGAAAATGAGGGGGAGCATAAGAGAAAATCACCAAAACCCAAAACTAACATAGGCACACAAGCAACTTCATTTTCACTTCCCCCACCCTCAATACTCGGACAGAAACTCCCCCATACAAAACTTCAAATTCTTTATGCAATTTCACTGCACTAAAAGTGAAAGAACGCTGAAACATAGATGAACCAAATTTCAACCCAACTAAGATTCGAAGTGATCAAAATTGCAATGTAAGAATTTCAGAGGAAATCATTGTGGGCCTTTCGCGGCAATGTCTATTCAAAATATAAAAATCTGAGGAAGGACTTACGTGAGGTCAAGATATCTTGCGTGCTTGTTCTACAGTTTTTTTCGTATGCTGGGAAAGTTGATACAAATACAACCATCACGATGAATGAATAAATCTATATCGCGAATAAAGAACAACTAACTACCCACAGTTTCCCTCAAGTCTTGAAATACCTTATATATTCAGGTATAAATTACACTAAACCTAATCTTTTCAAAGCTCTAAATGACTACACGAGCATTATAATAATCATCTTCAGAACACGAATTGACAACATATTATTTCAACGTAAATGAAAACCATTTCGATTCATTTTACACCAACTGAAATTGAATGAATAAGTCCAACCGATGTCAATTGATCACGTGTCTGCAACAGCATCGAGCATTGAAATTTCTGAATGACTTATTGACATATCACTTCGACAATTTCACAAAAAATTCGTATGTTTTTTATTTATATAAGTTTGAGGTGAGTATGTCTTGCCAGGAGATGGAAAATTTCCTGTGGTTCCGTTCTATATGCTCATCTCAAAGTTTCAATGAGCCAGGCGTCGACAGGGAACATAATGTCAACTCAATTAACATTAACTTCAGCTTCTGTGACTGCTGTTCCTTGATTAAATGAAAAAATAATTTCATCTTCTGGTGGAAGAAAGCTACTACAATGAAATTTGAGTATGTTTGATATCAATAACATCCATTCACGCACAAAGTTTAGTTCGAATATTACGAATCTAATGGGGTATAGAGTATTGAAATTTTTTTTTTTTTTTTGAATAAAAGAGAAATTTCTAGATTGATGATTTCTTAACAACTCGACAAGCGTATTTGTTTCAACATAATCCAATTATCTTACAAGTAACAATTCAATCCGATGGAAATTCTAGTAGAAATAGTGGAAACCAAATTTCAGATGCTCATAACTCTTGAACTGTTGGACGGATCTGTCAAAATAACAAACTTGACCGAGATATATGAGTTAACGAATTTTGTAAATATTAAAACATCAACTCATCTCCTGCGGGGAGTTATAGAGGGAACCAGATTTCATATTCTTATAACTTCTGAACCACTGGATTGATTTAGCCCAAAAAGTAATCTATTCATCTCTTTCGGAAAATAGAGTATGCGGCCAATGGACCGGCTCGTCGGACATACTGCAGTGTGACCTTGAATTCATCATCAGATCTCCAACCAAATCGAATAAGACGATTTTCGGTTTGATATTAGAAAATTAGAAACTTTGGGGCACAACGATAGCACGCTGTTTTACTAGAACAAGCACGAAAACATAATTTATTCTATGAATTTAAATCTGCTCCGAAACTCATTATTTTCGAAGCTGTTCCAAAGTGCACACTGCGTGATTAACTCAACAATTCTACTTTCAGAAAATCCAAAAACAAACATCTCAAACGTATTTTTAAAGGTTTAAATGGTGGTAGCAGGATCAAAAAAACGGGAAAATGATACTAGGTCAGTTCGCCGACGTTTCGGAAATATATTTTTCCATCTTCAGGGCTCTACAAAAGAATATGGAGCATATAATAAAAAATTCCAAAAAACAAACATGTAAATATATAAAACAACAGGAATGACAAACCAAGACAACACCTCATAATTACAGTCTAAAATGACTGTTCTTGAAAATTTCATCTTTTTGGCGTGAAGGGAAAAGAAATAGCTTAAAATTCAAGACGAAAAACAGTTTTTTGTGAATTACTCAGAAAATATCCACTTTAGGGCGAGGGTGTGATGCATACACTCACATTATTTTTTAACGTAGATTCAATATCTGCCATAAAAATAATGGGGTTCTAATTTGGAAAATGATTGGAAATGATTTTTCACGATTTTGTCATCCCTAACTCTGAAAGTGATTTTTTCACCCCCTGTGTCATGAATCGCTATTTTGATTTTTGAAGTGGATACATCAATCTTACGTCTTGAAAAATCCCAAAAATGAAAGTTATTCTTGTTTCAGCGGAGCTCTATTTTCGATTTTTTTTTTTTCGAATTTTCCCGCTCAGGAAGATTTTTCCAACCAGAACTGAAAAATGTTACATCAGAATAACTTGAAATTTTCTAAGGAATCTATTTTTGCAATAAAAAGATGGTGTTCTAATTTGAAAAACGGAAGTTTACGTCATTTCCGGAAAAACCGGAGGTGCTCATGCCTTGAAAATATTTTAGATTTCATCAGCATCGTGAAATACGTATAGGTGCTGAATTTCATGAAAATACGTTCAGTTGTTTCCCGTATAAATATGGGTGAGGTTCTTCGTGAAAGACCTTGTATAAATAATACAGTTTACAAATCTCGGGTATGTATTTTTCATGGAAGAAATCATTAGACCGCGATGAAAAATTAACAAAATAGTAACTTTGAGACATACGTCGACACACGGAGGTGGAACCAATATGAGAGCTCTCGATTTCTCAGATGGAAATACCCGAATACGCGTTCTTATGTTAACGGGAAGCGATGAAAACTTTACAGGGTGTTTATTCATTCTTAATAAGGGAAAATATATTCGGCCCAGATGTTGAATTAACCGAGTTATTAACTGCTACCTGTAACATCTCATACTATTTAGAATTTTAACGTTTTCAAAGTCGAAACTATGTCCTGTGCTAACGCAATGTTCAGCTAAGCCTGTTTTTGAGTTGAAGATGGGCAAGCGGACAGATCTCATGTATTCCTGGACTCTCGATTTCAAATATCGCCCAGTTTATCCTACATAGACACTAGAACAATCTGAACATTCTTTCCTGTACACTATATCAGAAAGCATAGTAATGGATGTTTGATTCTCGATGGCACTGAAAATTGTTTTCCAATTGTATTGGAGCTCCTAAATGACACTTTAAGATTTTCTTTCTTAATGATTTTGGAGAGTTTCTCTGAAAGTCCTCTGACATACAAGGGGGTGTCATATTTTACAATTGGGTGCGTGGACCCTCCAGACGAAGGGATGTGAGGTTGAGGAGGCTTGACTGGTTCTCCCAACAATCTGTCAATCAAATGAGATGGGTAATTGTTGCTCACTAAAACCGATTTGATATATTTGAAGTTTTTTTCATGATATATGATGTCAGACAGTTTCAAAGCTCTGAGCTTCTAAATTTTTAATATATTAATTTTGTGAATCATGGCATGATAGGAAAAAAAGCTCATATATCGTCCAGAAAAAGAAGGTTTTTTTAATCCTGCTATCACCATTTAAACCTTTAAGAATACAATTTTGGATCACCAATTTGAATTTAAGAATCTCAAACGTAATTGAAATCACCAAATAACATTGTATGCTGGTATCTCATCACATCATGTCAGTTTGCAATTGCTCTCTTTACAATCAATTCCTGAAAATATTGCATAAATATGAACCCTAGAAAAAATCAAAAGGATTACATATTCAATATACCGTCATTTATTTGTGAATTAACTTCCTATTGTTCAATTTCAATTGCATCCCGATTTGATTTCGAGAAGGGGCCAACAACGTGCTGTTTCAGGTTTACTTTTATGGATTCAAACCCCACTTTAGTGGACGTGAGGAATGTGAACATTGGTTGTTGGCAATTCGATAACACAGCTCGTATTGCAGTATTTCGTTCGTTTTGCTGGCGAATTTTCTCACTCGTGAAAAGGCCATTTGTACGAGAAGTAACACAAACGGTTTCAGAATATGAGACTCTTTCTCCTCCGTATTCGCATTGAATAAGCAATGAACAATCGATACTTTCATTTGATAATTGAATCAATATAAATGCTGCTGAATCCGCAAAATAGTTCAAAATTTATAAGCATCTGGCATTTGATCTAATGAAGAATTTTTCAATATGAATCTATTGATTTGAAACTTGAACAACAATTTTTTTTTCAAATATTCAACTACATAGAACGAGTGAGATATTTAAGTAATAGAACATATTCATATGAAAAAACCTTAATTTTTTTACCCAAATTCAAATCATTTACTCCATGTTATCTATTCTATGTATTACCAAAAGAAAATTTGCAACGGCTTGCACCCCTTTTTCGTACGCCGCTGACTTGAAACGATTTCGCGATACCATGCATTATAGAAGATGTATGTGCTCAATGCTTATTTCTGTGTTCCGGAAGCTAACCTCTATCGGTGACCTTCACGGATTTCTTTCTCGGTCTCGAAGCAATTAAGTTACAACGTTCATATTCTGAAGAAATTAAATAGCTCAATTTCTAAGTGTAACTTTTCTGAATTAAATATCTGCGAGAAGTACGTGATCATTCTCGGTAAGTGGATATATTTCCTCCCAGGAATTGGAATTTTGGTGTTTTTCGGTTATTCATGTGAGGGCACGTTTTTATTTTTACCTTAGCTCGATTAACTTCAGGACAGAACTCCTTCTCGGTTTAATTTGTTGCTCTGATGTGATTTTACAATAATTCAGTTTATATTTGTCTAAAAGAAATCGAGAGGAGCCCTGTTATATATGTCTTTGTATTTTCTAATGCTCTCTTGTTCACTCTAATATAGCTCCTCCCTGGGGGTTAAATTGCATCTTATGACGGAGCCAAGAACATCACAGTTTGATCTTGAGATGAGTTATGCCATAGGCTGTTGAGCTACGTCCTTTCACTGGATTAAGCACTGTTAATTTGAGCTTGTGGCATGGTCACCTTCTTCGACTGAGATGAGAATTGCATCGTATCAAGTAGCTGTCTGAATACGATAGAGAATTCGTGCAGAAACCATCTACATGCACTGATCCCTTGGCATAGAACATCTTCGTGGGAATTCACCTTATATCTGGAAAATTGGAGGATGCGCTTGGAGGCTCGACAATTGTTAAGATAAGTCCCTAATGTGTGTTGTACTTGGGAGATTGGACATTTGACACAATTTTGTAATTTAATATTGTATCTTTTTATTGTACTCATTATATTTGTCAAAAACCGAGGGGAGTTTTGTTGCTGGGATAATCAAGCCCACCCTGAGAAAATTAAGAGTAGAGTCTCATGCTCACCATCATTACATTACGTGGCAATTAGCACGTTACACATTGGCGCTCAAACGTGGGACTCGAGGAACCTGGCAACAAATTAATCTCACTTATAACAACAAAACCAGTCTCTCATAGTATTTCGTTATCTACATTTATATATTTTGCTATTGCATGAGTTGATGTTATATTCCTTTCTGTTTACTATTATCACGTGCCTTAACTGTTATCATTTTGTGCTTTTTTTAACTCCAATTATTATCTTATATCTAAAAAAATTTTTGAAGTCATGAATCCGGACTCCTTAAAGAGTCATGAACTCTCTTATGAGGTTGCGATACGCTTGGGCAGGGATGACAGGAGAACCGTTGAATTTAATCGTAAGATTTTGAGAGGTCTTTGGCACAAGCAGAGAGGGATGGAGGTCCTTCTGAGTATCGGAGTATTTTTTCTGTAGAGGATGACTTTCATGAGCTTTCTCTTTCGATTTCCGATTTAGAATCGAAGATATCTAAATTAACTCATAAGTCTGGCCTTGCCGATTTGGCCAAAATTGAGGATAGGTTATCTCACTGTGCTGGTCGCTTGAAACGCATTTCACTTGAGGACGATACCTTGGAGAGTCAAAAGCATGACATTAGGCTTAAGATTATTGATCTAGACGCAGATTTCCATGACCACAAGCTCTCGACTAAAACTGCTACCTCCGTTCTTTTCGAATCCTGTCACTCTAACTTCTCACTCTTCCTCTTGTGTACAATCATCTAGTGGTAAAGTGCCTGTTTATAAATGGAACATCAAAAATTTTCTGGAAAAGAGCCACTCGTGCCATTTCTCGAACTTTTGGATACTTTAAAGATCTCTCGTGGCTGTTCTGATGAGGACTTATTTGCCTCGGCTTCAGATTTATTTGAGTCAGATGCCTGGACTTGGTGGCACAATCACTTCGTTAGAAAATCTTTCAGCACGTGGTCGGAAATGGTGGATGCGCTCAAGGATGCTTTTTGCATGCAAATTATGATCAGGTTCTACTCGATGAAATCAAATCGAGAAAGCAGCGTTCACGGGAAAGTGTTGGTGTTTTTATATCCTCGATGGAAGCTCAATTTTATCGTTTAAATGTTAAAATTCCTGAGGTAGAGATGGTTAGGATTATTAGATCGAATTTGCTACCGGACTATGTGAGGGCATTGGTTTTGAGAGATATTGATACTCTGTCTGATCTGACCTCCTTGTGTAAAAGAGTGGAGGCTACTCTTGGGTTGAGCACCGTGAAGTCTCGTGAAGTTTCTCAGGTTAACTTGATTACATGCTGGAATTGCGACAAGACTGGACATAAATATTCATCATGCGTGAGGCCTCGGAATATATTTTGTTATGGCTGTGGAGCCAAAAATCTCGTAAAATCGAGGTGCCCTAAGTGTTCAAAAAACGCAGATGCTGGTCACGTTATGGCAGAGGGCGTGATTCCGCATTTAGATCCTGCCAGAAGTCCAGGTCCAAGCGGCACAACATTGTAGGTACATTTGACCGTGAGGATTTTAATGATTGGTTGCTGAAAGTCAAAGCCTTCTGTTCAACTGAGAAAACACATCCCTTAACTTCCCAGCCAGAGCCTCTCACTCATTCTGTGTGTCCCTTGATAGAGAGAGTTTTTGATGATAATAGACCTTATCTTAGAGTGAAGATTTCTTCTGAAAGTATCTTAGCGTTATTGGATAGCGGTAGTAATGTGTCGATTATTGGTTCACCGTCGTTGTTTTTGCTGAAGAAGTTGAATTTACCTTTGAATTATGATGTTTCCTTACATGTCACCACCGCTGATGGAACTTTGCAGAGTACTCTGGGTTATGTTACTCTGAGTATTGAATTGGATGGTGTCTCGAGAGCTCTTAGGGTGTTAGTTATTCCTTCCATTTCTCAGGAAATGATTCTTGGGATGGATTTTATTCAGACTTTCAACCTTAGTCTGAACTTCACTGATTCCTCTTATAATTCTTCAGTGCTAAATTCATCTGCTGTTCATGTGATTAGACCTGCTGATGCCTTGACTCCGGCTCAGAGATGTAACTTGGAGGAAGTCATTGATCAATTTCGAATACTTGGACTGAAGGATAAAATAGGTAGAACTCATCTTCTAACACACTCCATTAAGACGGAGGGATCTCCGATACGTCAGCGTCAATATCCCCTCTCACCTGCTATGCAGTCTGACCTCAATAAACAGATAGACGAGATGCTAGAACTCGATATCATTGAGCCTGTTACCACTGTTTCTCCTTGGTCGTCTCCTCTTTGGTTGGTGAATAAGAAGGATGGATCATATAGAGTTTGTTTTGATGGCAGAAAGCTGAATTCTGTTACCCTCCTGATTCATATCCAATGCCTTTGATTGAAACTATAATTAGTAAGGTAAGCAATGCCTCCTTTTTGTCCTCAGTGGATCTGAAGTCTGCTTTCTTTCAAATTCCTCTTGATGATGAGTCCAAGTTGAAGACTGCATTTGCTGTTCAAGGTCGTGGTCTCTTTTGTTTTAAAGTTCTTCCTTTTGGTCTGAATAATGCCTCCCCGGCTATGTGTCGTCTCATGGACATGGTCATAGGTTCATCACTGGAACCGTATGTGTTTTATTATCTGGATGATGTAATTATTGTCACCCCTGATTTCGAGACCCATGTTAGAGTGTTGAAAGATCTTGCCAACCGTCTTAGAGAAGCCAACCTTACTGTCAACTTTGAAAAATGTCAGTTCTGTCGTCCCTCACTCAAATTCCTGGGATTTTTGGTGGATGAGCATGGTCTACGAACGGACCCTGATAAGGTTAGATCCATTTTGGAATATCCTGTCCCCACTAACACCACTCAGATTAGGCGATTAATTGGTCTCATTGGATATTATAGGCGATTTCTGAAGGATTTTTCTAGTGTCTGTTCTCCTATTTTGGACCTTTTGAAGGGTCGTAGGAAGGGACAACCTGTGCAATGGACAGATGATGCTAACACTGCCTTCATAAAGATAAAGCAGTTGCTCACCACGACTCCCATTTTGGCCAGTCCGGATTTCTCCAAGCGCTTTATTCTTGCTTGTGATGCCTCAGATGTTGGTGTGGGAAGTGTACTCTTTCAGGAAACCGATGGAGTTGAACATCCTATAGCATATTTCAGCAAATCCTTGTCAAAGTCTCAGCGAAACTACACCACGACAGAGAAGGAGCTTCTCGCCGTTCTACTTTCTATCGATCGATTTCGCCCTTACATTGAGGGAACTGAGTTCACGGTGATAACATACCACTCTTCCTTGCAGTGGCTACACTCAATGAAAAATCCCTCTCCCAGAATTGCTAGGTGGATGGTTCGATTATCTTGCCATCGCTTTAAGATAGTCCATCGGAGTGGCTCCTGAATACCGTTGCTGATTCCTTGTCGCGAATCCCTGAGGTGGCTGTTCTTGATCTTGGTACCTTGAAAACGGATAGTTGGTATCGTGACATGTGTGACAGAGTTGGAAGGAACCCTGAGTCCTTTCCTGATTTTAGGGTCTCTGAGGGTGTTTTATACAAGCATATTATGTGTAGGTCCAGGTTCTCGGATAACTCTCCGGAATGGAAAATTGTGGTTCCGACGGCGAACAGATTGGAGCTTTTAAAGAAATATCATGACGATCCCTTGGCTGGACATTTTGGTGTTTTTAAGACCCTCTCTAGATTGTCTCAATTGTACTATTGGCCTAAGATGAGAAACTCCGTGAAAGCTTACGTTCGTAAATGTGGGGTGTGTGCTTCCTGTAAGTCTGATAATTTGCCACAAGCTGGTTTGACGGGAAATTACCGAAACATCAATCATCCTTTTCAACTGATATCTGCGGATTTAATAGGTCCATATCCTAGGTCAAAAAGTGGGAACCAGTATGTTCTCGTGGTTACGGATTGGTTTACGAAATTTGTCTTGGTGCATCCGATGGCTAGAGCTACCGCCAGGCTGTTGCCAGCTTTGTTGAGAATCAGGTTTTCCTTATCTTTGGGGTTCCTCAGATAGTAGTGGTGGGCAATGGAGCTCAGTTTGTTTCTAGGAGTTCAAGAGCTTGATCGAGAGGTATAAAGTACAGAAAATGTGGTACAATGCGAGGTATTTTCCTCAAATAAATCCTACTGAGCGAGTAAACAAAACGATAACAACTGCCATAAGATCCTTTATAGATGAGAATCATAACACCTGGGACCAAAACATTCACCAGATTGCTCAGGCTATTAGGTTGGCCAAACATGAGGTTACTGGTTATTCCCCTTCTTACTTGTGTTTTCATAGAAACGTCCCTACAGATGGCGCATTTTTTGGATTGATTTCAGATAATGCTCGCAATCTGGTTGAAGTGGAGAACAAGCTTTTGGATCCATCTCTGCAGCTCAAAGAACTTCCGGAGATTTACAACACTGTCCAACATAGACTGTTAGATGCATATAAGAAAAATGCATGTCGATATAATCTAAGGAAGCGTGACGTTCGTTTTGCGGTAGGTGATAGGGTTTGGAAAAAGAACTTTGTCCTTTCGGATGCCTCCAACAAGTTTTCTGCGAAACTGGCTCCTAAGTATGTTCCTGTATTGTTGATAAAGTGGTGTCTCCATTGGTCTATGGCCTGAAGGATCAGAACGGACACAAGTTGGGCAACTTTCATGTCAAACATCTTAAGCAGGACCTAACTCGTCGGGAGTCCACCAGCTCTGGCGGGGATGATCATGAGTAGCACGATTATGACCTTTTGCCTCCTTAAACTCTTTCTTTCTGGTGCACCCCTTTTCGATTGGCAGTTGTTGCTTGCATTATCTTGTGTTTTTTGTGGTTTAGCCATGTTTGGTTTGAGCCTGTGGAGGTTCCTTTTGGCCTTTGGTGCTTGTATTTTCTTCAAATCTCGCAGGTTACGAATCTTCTTTGCGAGTGTTGCCATTGATCTGTCTGGAGTACATTGCGGATATGCAGCTGATAAGCCCTCTTTGGTGTAACCGCCGGTGTATTTTGGAGTTGTTTTTTTATTTGACGTCGAGTGACACTCTGACGTTTTCTTGTGTACCGGATTGAAAGAATTGAGGCTTACCTTATTTTGTCGTAGATATCTTGTCTGATCTTATCATACATATCTTGTCTTATCTTGCCGCGGATATCTTACCTTGCCTTGTATCACATATCTTGCTTTGTCTTACCGTGGGTATCTTGCCTTATTTTATCGCAATGTATCTTGCCTTGCCGCGAGGTACATATCTTACCTTATCGTGCACATCTTACCTTACCTTATCGTACATATCTTACCTTACCTTATCGTATATATATCTTACCTTACCTTATCGTACATATCTTGGTTTGCCTTGTCGTATGTATCTTTCCTATGATTCCTTATCTCGATTTTGTCTCTGTAAGCTTATGCTTGCTGGCGCCCAATAAATTAAGCTGTGGTACCCTGGTGACGGAGGGGTGTTTTGGATCCGCCATAGGCCTGGGAATGTGACCGTCGAACATCTGACGTGTTGATAACTATATATATATCTGATTTTGACGTTTATCGATTTTGACATTTCCCGATTTTGACGTTGGTTTTTATCTTTTCCATATACCTACTTGTGTCTCTATGTATCCCGCTAGACTCTCGAAGAGTGTGACCTGTCGTTGGTCGTGCATCAAGCCGTAGCTTTTTGCCCACGTTCTCTCTCGTCGAGTTCCTTGCCTTTGCGTATCTTGGTATCTGGCCACCCTCAGTGACCACATATCTCATGACATTTGTTTAGTTTGACTTATATTTCAGGATTTTTAATTGGAAAATTTCTCATTCTGAAAAATTTTCTTTCCTGGGAGGAGGTGTGTGCAACGGCTTGCACCCCTTTTCGTACGCCGCTGACTTGAAACGATTTCGCGATACCATGCATTATAGAAGATGTATGTGCTCAATGCTTATTTCTGTGTTCCGGAAGCTTACCTCTATCGGTGACCTTCACGGATTTCTTTCTCGGTCTCGAAGCAATTAAGTTACAACGTTCATATTCTGAAGAAATTAAATAGCTCAATTTCTAAGTGTAACTTTTCTGAATTAAATATCTGCGAGAAGTACGTGATCATTCTCGGTAAGTGGATATATTTCCTCCCAGGAATTGGAATTTTGGTGTTTTTCGGTTATTCATGTGAGGGCACGTTTTTATTTTTACCTTAGCTCGATTAACTTCAGGACAGAACTCCTTCTCGGTTTAATTTGTTGCTCTGATGTGATTTTACAATAATTCAGTTTATATTTGTCTAAAAGAAATCGAGAGGAGCCCTGTTATATATGTCTTTGTATTTTCTAATGCTCTCTTGTTCACTCTAATATAGCTCCTCCTGGGGGTTAAATTGCATCTTATGACGGAGCCAAGAACATCACAGTTTGATCTTGAGATGAGTTATGCCATAGGCTGTTGAGCTACGTCCTTTCACTGGATTAAGCACTGTTAATTTGAGCTTCTGGCATGGTCACCTTCTTCGACTGAGATGAGAATTGCATCGTATCAAGTAGCTGTCTGAATACGATAGAGAATTCGTGCAGAAACCATCTACATGCACTGATCCCTTGGCATAGAACATCTTCGTGGGAATTCACCTTATATCTGGAAAATTGGAGGATGCGCTTGGAGGCTCGACAATTGTTAAGATAAGTCCCTAATGTGTGTTGTACTTGGGAGATTGGACATTTGACACAATTTTGTAATTTAATATTGTATCTTTTTATTGTACTCATTATATTTGTCAAAAACCGAGGGGAGTTTTGTTGCTGGGATAATCAAGCCCACCCTGAGAAAATTAAGAGTAGAGTCTCATGCTCACCATCATTACATTACGTGGCAATTAGCACGTTACAAATTTAAATTTGAATAGCTCCTTCTGGGTGTGCTGCATATTTGACAGTCAATATATTACCTACGGTAATTAAATAATATATTTTTATCAAGATTTCTAGGACACCCCTTCGCAAGAAAAAAGTGATATCATACATTCCTTGGCATGAAAAGTGGAAATGGTTATATTACTGCAAAATCTAGACTGAATGGGTCATAATTTGAATAAAATTTCAAGGGTTGTGTAGTGAGTTATTTCAACATAATGAGTCAAAATTAACTGATAATAATTTTCTGAACCAAATCTATTTTTGGCGCTCTTGTTCACCCAAACAGAGTGCCTATCATTTTGCCCGAATGTCTGTAATTTTGGAATATCGAGCCGAAAATAGTCTCAATCGATTGGGTTCGACTCCGTGGAATTCGTGGCGAAAGTTGAGTCTGTCCGGCCGGCCGGCCGTATCCTCTCTAGCATCCAAAAGGAATCAGCTAGAATTTTCATATTTTCAGAATAGGTTAATTGTACAAATATCTCGATCAAGTTCGTTATTGGGCCAAATCCGTCGGATGGTTCAGTAGTTATGAGCATCTGAAGTTTTGTTTCCTCAATAACTACTAGAATATCCATCAGATCAATTTGATACTTGAAATGTTATTGAGGGAGGCTGAAACGAAACGGCTTGCAAAATTTCGCAGAAATCGTCAAGCTAGAAAATTTTTAAAAAATTCCCAAAAAAAAATTTTCAATACTCAATATCTCCTAAGACTTCATTTAGATTTAAATAAAACTCCGTATATTTATTGAGGTTACCGATATCTTACTAATCCCCAAATTTCATTGTCGTAGCTTCCCCCCTTCTGAAGATATGATCATTTTTTTCATTTACTCAAGAGAAAAATAGAAATGTCAAGTCCGAGCTTTGTCATTGAAAGATTTGCCATCACAGATCGTTATTCATTTGACAACTTGCGGACCAAGATATCAGTGTCAGTTGGCGTAATATCAATCAAAATTTTCATAGAATTCATAGAGGTAGAATTCGATGTCGATGACGTTGTCAAAATTCAGAAAAGCACAGACGTAATATTAATCAAAAAAATTTTTATCATAGAGAAAGAATTTGATGGCGTTGTCGAAACTCAGAAAAGCAATGATGTAAGTTTTCAGGAGAAGCATAGAACAAAATTTGGTGAAAATTATGAGTAGTTATTTTCAAATTGAGATAAAGGTTTGTTTATTCATTAGGCTTTCATATTTGCATCACATTGTCCCATAGTACGGAAAAAGACTTATTGTTCACCCGATCAGAGAGCTTATAGATTTGTTAAGGTTTGAATATTTACTCGCAAGTAGCTCAACAAGAGCGCCAAAGCAATCTGACCTCACGTCAGTGCTTTCTAAATCTTTATTTTACGCAGTCGGCAATCATATGGTTTTAATTTGTGACCGTGATTGAAGGCACTTTTTTTCCAAATATGATATATAATTTGGAAAAATCACTATAACACTGTTAAAATAGTTATCATAGAATTTCATTGTGTGACGATGAAACAAAGATTTCAAGCTTCTTCAAGCAATTTTCATTATCGTTTCACTAAATACCATGAAATTTTCTATTTTCCTCACTAACTGATGATCCGTGGCAAGTCGTCCGGTACTGGTTTATAAATGAGTTTCTAGACACCCTGTATATGAATTATATGGGAGTTTGAAAGAACAAAATTCAACTTGCATTACTTCATGCTGACATGCATCAGCAAGTTGGAAAATTATGGTTACAATTCATAGCACTATTAGAGGTGTCCGTGAAGTTAGCACACCCGATTTTCGAAAATGAAGAAAACTGTTTTTGCATTTGTCAGTAAGGTCCAAAATTTTCGTGTGAGTCAAATGTACCAGTGGAAAAATACTAGATGTTTACTTTCGATGTATGTCAAGCATACCAGCGAAAAAATATTCGCTAAGTGCTTCACGGCGTCTTACTTCAGATATTTTTCGAAATTCATAAATTTAGTACGAATATCGGTAGTAACAGAATAGTTTTCGTTTTGAACATTACCAACTATCAGAAGAGGGCATCCCAATAGTGCGAAGTTATCACCCATATTTACGAAAAAAAAAATGATTAGTAAGTCGTTAGTAACTATTTGTAAGGCAAAAATTTTGGTTTATAAGTTCACCAGAAATGAGAAAATGGCATTCTTAAAGTGTGAAGCAATATCCACCTTCCGTTTCTGCATCTACCATGTTTAAATTCATCGTTCTTGATGAACAAAGGAAAATATATTGAATTTAGTTTACCATCTTACACTATATATTAAAGCTTCTGCTTACAGTTTTATCTTCAGATCAAGTTACAAACTAATATTGTAAGCCAAAAGTTCAAAAGAATATATTTATACAAACTGATTCTGTCAAAATGAGGTGGTTTTTTTGAATAATTGTGACAGACAGAAGATGAATACAGCAATTTCGTTGGGTGAATTGTAATGGCCTTCTTAATCGTATGAAACTGTAATAACGGTGTTGAGGTGCTTTATGGGTTCAATTTATTCTGGTAGATTTAATTTCAAACTTTTTGATTGTATGTGGAGTATTTCAGGATTTTTAGTAAATGTATGTTTTTTTTTTTTTCATTAAGCTCAATAGCATAATTTCAGTCCTGTTTGTTCAGTCTCTATTTTCTCAAGTGTTCTTCAAACTTCTGGAGGAAACTTCTGCCAGTCTGTCCAATACATACGGCATCGCAACGTTAACAACCCAGTTTGTAAATTCCAGAATATGTTCTGCATAGTCACCTTAGTAAATCATAGAAAAAATATATTTCAATATAAATACTAATAGGCTAATATCTTCGACAATCAGACACTTTAACAAATTTGAGCGGGCTAATTGAAACTGTAACTGAAACAATTGGTTGGAGAACGTGCCGTTATCGATCACAAGTAGCATCAAGACTATAGTTTCGGAATTATTATCCTTCATCAGTGTCGCTTAACTTGATTGATGATAACGGCCAAAATGAAGCCACAGAATCTCAAACCGGAAGGCACCAAATGCCCAATCTGGCGATCAAGCGTCTGCAATTCTTTCCAACCAGTTTTTCGAAGACACAAGTTCAACGTTTCATTGTTATAGGCTAAAGTTTCCGGTGACGCAAATGGAGAACTGAATTCTTCAGAGATTGGCTTTTAATAATTCTGTTATTTGTTTTTCAAACTCTATTTGATCTGGAACTGAACACCTATATGATTCCTTCGAAATATATTTGTTCTCCAATAGTTTTATATGCGCCTCATAATTCTTTACTATTTCTATATCAAATTTGTTTTTTTTTTGCAAAAATTGAACTATATTTGTTCATAAGCTTAATTAATGCAATCTGCCAGTCTCTCTCTAGATGATCGATATTCTTCAATGGTAGTTATTTATCTCTTCATAGTTTTCCCATCTGGTTCCGCAACGATAACTAGGCGAACTTGTACCTGCACAATCCATGTGCACAAATTTTCATTCTCTACTGACATAACAATTCTTTCAATTTATAATTTTTTTAATTCTTTTCTAATTATTTGGAATCCAATAAAACTCATCTAGATGCACTGAAAGTGTTTTTTGATTAATTTCAAATACAAAAACAACAAACAATAAACATTACCTGAAAGTGAATCGAAAGAATAAATCATTATTCGACTCGATTTTCATCAAACTGATCTTCAACTTGTCAATATTATAATTATCTCAAAAAAACTGAACTTCCTTCTTACATTAACCAATATATGATCATGCGTAAATAGAATAATGATTCGAATTATTGTTTTACACAAAACTACTACTCTATATATATAGATATATATATATTATTTAGAAGTAATCTTTTGGGATTAGAGCACGGAATCAAAAATTAGGACTTCATCTATTTTTTTCTATATTAATTAACTACATATGTTTCGCTGGAATGCATTCCAGGTGATAAATTGAAAACCTGCATATACAAAGAGATAATTTGAAGAATGATTCTAGTTGACAGCGTTCACAACACAATGAACATGATTTTAATTTTCTGATTTTAAGATGAATTGTTGGACAGGTAGGCTAGCATAAAATGTGGAAATGTTAAGATACCCTAATAATCTGATTGTACATTTTAGATGTTATTGTCACTATGTTTGTAGCACGTAAACTTGAAAAAGGCTTAGTATACGCCGAAACATATGTAGTTAATTAATATAGAAAAAATAGATGAAGTCCTAATTTTTGATTCCGTGCTCTAATCCCAAAAAGATTACTTCTAAATAATATATAATATAGCACAAGAAAAATACATATATATAGATATATATATATATATATATAATATATAATGAACTAGTGACCTGCAATCCCAAGAAAATATATTCATTCATTTAATAAAAACAGTCAAGAAAAATAGATTGAAATATATATATATATATATATATAGGATATACAGTATATATATATATAGAAAAGTTTAAGAAAATTCGTGACTGCTAACCCACGAGAATCATCTATATATAGAAAAGGATATAATGCGGTGAAATAAGATATAAAAGAAGGATAATGGGTGCAACCGCAGGAGTGCAGAAAATATGAGAATTGAATGGAAGGTACTTGCCGACACGTGTTTCTGCTTATTGGCTTCTTCAGAGCAAGGCAACCAAGAAACCAAGATAGGGATGGAAAAGAATAAATATGAAAGAAACGACAACAGGTGACCACAACAGGGGCGAGCATCCAATTTGTGGCTTCAACCTTAGATACCTCCGGTTTTGGAGGCTAAACCGAGCATCGCCATGATGGAAGCATAAGCAACCTGTGTGATGCGACCAAAACCCAAGGATAATTAATTGACAAACCAGAACATTTTTGCTCTTCTGACCAAAAAAGAGAGGAATATAGTCCATTTAGCCTTGTATACGTTAACTTGGTTAACTAGTCAACAATCTCACCTTCGTAAGTTGTATATAGTATACCTAATCATCGCTTTATCATTTACCTTTCTGATTTATACATATTGTAGCGCTCTCCTGATGAAGGCTTAAAATAAAGCTGAAAGCTCGAGTTTTAAGGAAAAAAGAGAGTACTTATTGAATTGACATCGACTGTTTACCCAAATAAACTTCTTGAATATATATATATATTATATATATTTGGCTTACAAAACTTACAGACTCACTAACAATGGCTAACCACGACTCACTCATATACTGAGATGTGTGCAGAAATGAATTACGTCTATTTCGAAAATCTGGGTGCGAACTTCCCACTTTAAGTTTGCTACTTTTCCACTTCAGGATAACTTACAAGCGTTAATTTTCCTCATACAAATAGTAACTAATGACTTACAAACCATTGCAAGAAAAATTTCTTTGGTTTTGAATAAGTGGGTGCTAGCGTCACTCTATTGAGTTGCCTCTTTTTGAAAGTAGGGAAGGTTTAAAGTGAAAACTTTTCTGTTGTTTTGATGGAATTTCAAATTGTTTTTTCATTCAGTTGAAAAAATTTCTAAAATAAGACGTCTTTGAAGTTATCACCCAGCAGAACAAGATGACTTTTCACTAATATCCTTGATTCACAAAGAAAAATTTTCGACTTACGAATACTACATACACACATACTTACGAATGCAAAAAACTAACTTCACACTTGAAGGTTGCCATTTTCTCATTTCAGGTTGTAGCGTGCTACACGTAAATTGTTTACCCCTGTATTTATTTTCCATCTGATATCCCTAAGAAATAAAACGTACTTGTGCGATGGCAGTGCATATGTCTTATCTTTGACACATGCATGTGCGAATATCTGATTGACGTGGAACCTTCTTTTCAATTTCGATCGTCATTGAGAACATTGAAAAGAATATAAAATCGAGATTTTACCTCATATCTTTTGTGTCTATCTTGAAAACCCTTTAAGGGGTAAGTGTAAACTAATTTTACTCAATTTGTTATGTATTTTCTGATATATACTTACTGAACTTTTGAACGCATGATTTACCTGAATTTTGCAATACATTTCGTAAAAGTTTTCAAATCGAATTTTGTTGATTTTATTGCACGATTGTTTTAATAAGCATGGCTTGCTGCGAAGTTTACCATTTTCGCATGATCAATATTTGGCAAAGCTTGTTTAAGGCTATATTTTTCTGAGACAATCTGGGTGTGATTGCTTTTAGAATTCAAGTGCTCATTTTCTTATTCATTGAAGTTTTTTTAATGTATATACAAGTGTTTATGAATTTTTTATTTATATAGTTTATATGAACCAAAGCATGTTTCATGGATTGTTTCAGAGACATATGTAGTATTTGATCAATTTTGACGTATCGGTGATTTTTGTTTCTGTTTCACAGTTTTTTTTTTTTTTTCAGAAGAAAATTTTTCGAGAAGAAAGTTTTCTGCAAGATAGTTTTCAACTCTATACATTCTTAAGACTTGTATTGATACTGGATTCCTGAAGAAATTCATATTTTCCGAACATCTTGGAATAACTGAATTTGACTTAATACTGGAGATTTCCTCAACCTATATACAGGGAGGTCCGAAAGAAATAAGAAGTTTCACCAACCTAACTTCCTGGCCATTGATATACAGGGAAGTCAATTTTAGTGAATATTTTCTAATAGAAAGAATTGAAATTATATTATATTAACAAAATTTTCTCCGTTTGCCGAAAACTTGTTTGTAAATATTTTACTGGTAGGTACCAGATTTTTGTATTCAATGTAAATAAATACTTGTATTCGTGAGGATTGTGATTTGCTTGGGTTTCTTGTTCCCTCCATTCTCAGAACTCAGAGATTAGACCTGCGACCACTCATAACGACTGAGCTCGGGTAATTAAAACCAATTTGAAGCCGGAAAGGCTACAAGGTTGACTTACAGACTCACATAATTGCTATCTTACAAATAGTAGTAGTAGTAGTAGTAGTGGACATTCTAAATGCATAATTTAATTGGTGTAAATCACCAAGCACCCAGCGGCATGCGGTGTTTTCTAACCAATATATTTGATTTACAAACGAAAATTTTGGGCTTACAAATACCTATTAACGACTTACTACGAATGCAAATAAAATCTTAATTTTCGGGTACTAACTTCACGGACACCTATTTGATATATTACAAGAAGCATGACAAAGTTATTCTTCAATGAAGAATATTCAACCCTTCTGAATGACATTTGAAACTACAAACAAGATAAACAAAATGTTCCATATTGCAGTGAAGGTTTATAAATACAAAATCGATTGTACATACACGGAATTCATTCAGATTCAATTTAATGCTCCCATATTTATTTTGCATGGATTAATTAATAGTATCCCGCACATTCAATACAGTCAGTAGGCGTTCGATTCAATTAATGCATTATATATTAGTTGAGATTGACATTCTGTCCCGGCTTCTGGAAACTAGATATTTTGTATAATAATTATACCTCATGCAATCGAGATTTCAACTCTGCTTTGCCTGGAATTTTAATATTTTGAATTACCTGCTAGATGAATAGTTACATCAATAGTGGTACACCTTCATTCATGAAGTTTTGTTTTTCGGATATTGTGTTTTGATATTGTCAATTCAAATTTACAATCTACTTTCAAAAAGTATTTAGTGAATAATTTGTATGTCCAGACTAACAGAAATTATTTGACATTGATGGATTCTCAGTTATGATCAGTCAGCTAGGTCGTTTGGCCAGGTCCCATTCAATCTTCGTGAGTTGAATGGATCCTCTGCCAGCTGGTCGATCAGCTGGTTGGCATATGGGACTTTTAAATATTCATGGATAATGTGGTTGGCGACATCATCAGGGCATCAACCAATGCACATAGTATTTTTTATTGTACTCTTTGGACAATTTGAATATTCGATGGCTTAATGCAACCGCAGAAAAGGATGCCGTACGTTCATATTGGTTGGATGATTGCCTTGTAAATGAGCAATTTTATTTTAAACGTTCAATTTGGACATACTGTCTATAAGCCAATATATTTTCATTATTTATTTTATTGCCTATGAAGGCCTGCTCATTGTGATTAAATTGACTATTACTGTTCGATGGAAGTCATGTGAATTCTGAAAGTTTCACTTTATCTTATCTGTGTGTATGATAAATCTATTCTCTGAAATGCCAGTTTCCAGAAGTGTTGGATAGGTGATCTTCAAATGAATGTGACCCATATTTCTGCACTCTAGATAAAAAACCAGCTCATAACTACTTACAGTGTCTAAAATAAAAAACCGAGGATCCTATCAAGTTTATTCTGCAGAGTTCGGAAAAATGCTTCAGACTCTGGAGATCATCCAAATTTTCCAGATGTGATGGCAATTAAGGTTAAGAATAAGTGCTCCTGGTTTGACACTTTCCATAATATTTTTTCTGAATGGGTGGTTAATGAGCCCAGATATGTTCAGTTGTGAATTAGGTATTTCATTTATGTGGTCAATTTTGGTTTTCCCATATAGAATAGAATAGAATAGAATATTTATTTATTTTCTCATCACCCACTTTACAGTAAGAGAAGATAGAAAACAAGTCACCAAAAATAACAACTATTAATAACAAAATTATTATCATAATACAATATCTGCACACATTTTATCTATGATCTTAGATGCTTACAAGACAAGTAATATTCTTCCAATGTATATGGTTCAATATCAAGAATCAATGCAAAGATTTTCTTTTTAAAAACTAATGAGTTTTTCTCATTTTTTATATTTATCGGAAGATAGTTGAAAAGCTTCAAGCCTGTGTAGTATGGTTGCTTTTCAGTCAGAGTAAGTCTATGGCGTGGATAAAAGACCGGAAATGTTCGCCTTGTATTGTTGAAATTATTAGATACATTATGAAATTTATAAAAAAATAACAATGTTCTATACACATATATTCCTGTTAAGGTAAGAATACCATTCAGCTTGAAAACTCCTCTACAGGTCTCTCTAAATTTCAACCTCTGAAAAATTCTTATGGCTCGTTTCTGTATTACAAATATTTTCATCATGTGTGTGCTGTTTCCCCAAAAAATGACACCGTAGTCCAGGAGCGATTGAAAACTGGCAAAATACACCATCCTTAGAACATCATGCTCCACCTGATGTCTCAGCACCATCAAAGAGTATACCACGGAGTTCAATTTATGTCCCAGCTGTTCCACATGTTCATGCCATTTCAGATGTCGATCAAGGTGTATTCCAAGGGTTTTGGCGAAAGGGAGCATGTGAAGAACCTCATTCTTGTGATGTATTTCCTTTGAGAATTCCTGTCTAGATCTATCAGTAGAAAACAATATACATTCTGTCTTTGTGGGATTCAGCATAAGTTGATTTTCAAGACACCAGTCCTCCAGTCTTGACAGCGCCCTTATAACGATCTCAGCAAGAGGCTGAGCATGTGGTACCCTCACAAGTATCGTTGTATCGTCTGCATAGATGAAAAGTTGCATAGATGTATCCTCAAATGCCGATGGTAAGTCGTTAATATAAATAGCAAAGAGGATGGGTCCCAGTATACTACCTTGAGGAATTCCCATTTCAATGATTTTTTCGGTCGATACATAGGTCGTATTGTTTTGTGTTAAACAAACCCTCTGCTTCCTACTTCTCAAGTAAGTCTCAAATAGTTTTAGTTGCTCATTACGTATGCCATAGCGTTCCAGCTTGTGAAGAAGTCTAGTGTGGTCCACACAATCGAAGGCCCTAGATAAATCTGCAAATAAAGCAACTGGGGTATCACCACCTTCCAAAGAGTATATTATTGCTCTAGTTAGTTCGAAAATAGCTGTTTGTGTGCTTCTGTTCCTTAAAAACCATGCTGACATTTAGTCAATATTTTGAATTTATCAAGAAATTTGACCAGCCTTTCTGCCAAAACCTTTTCAAAGAGTTTTGCAAAGGTAGTTATTAGGCTTATTGGACGGTAGTTATTCATGTCATTTAAATTTCCCTTTTTGTGTAATGGTTTGATAATTGATATCTTTAGTCCTTCTGGAAAAATACCTTCCTTAAATGAACAATTCATTATATAAGTAAGTGGTCCTATAATAATATCCAAGGCTCTCTTTATAACTTTGAGTGGTATACCATCATAGCCCGTTGATGGTGTACATTTCAAATTCTTTATTGCTTTTCTTATTTCCTCTTCAGATATATCAAACATAAAAAATGAATTTATATTGTATTTTACATCTGATTTAAAATTTTTGGTGATTTTTGGCAAAGAAGCTGTTAAGTTTGGAGCAATGCTCACAAAATATTCATTGAAATCATTTACAAGACGTGAAGGGTTGCCTTTTTTCATTGCATTACAGGATTTATCAGACTTTTGAGTTATATCTTTAATTATTTGCCAAGTTGTTCTTGATTTATTATATGACTGAGATATTTTTTTCCCAAAAAAATCCTTCTTTTCAGCAGCAAGAATTTGATCATATTCACATTTCACTAACTTATATAAATTTTTATAGTTTGGATCTGATATAGACATAACATATGCTGCATCAAGTATTTGCTTTATATACTTTACTTTCTGTGTTTGTTTATATTGATAGTTCTTTTTTGGCAAAACAACCTTCTTTTTAGGAAAGTTTTTCTCAAACTCAAGTATGAAATATTGATGAAAATAATCCCACATTTCATTAACTCTTTCTGGTAAAATCTTATAAAGCTCATCCCACGATTTCTGCGATAAGTCTGCAATAAAGTTACTGAAAGCGACTTCATTATAATCCCTAACATATATACATTCTGGTTTTTTCACTTCCAATGTCACCCTGAATTTTACATATTGCGCTAAATGATCCGAAGTATGGGTATTTACTATTGTTGGTTTACAGTATCTACTTTCAATATTTGTTAGAACATTATCAAGACAAGTTGATGAGGATGCCGTAATACGAGTAGGTTCATTTATTGTGTTCACAATGTTGTAGCTTTTAATTAAAGATAAAAAATCATGAGCTTCACTTGATTTCTCAAGAATATCGATATTGAAATCGCCCATTATTATTACTCTTGCATTTTCAGCCATACATATGTCACATATCAGGCTAAGTCTTTCCAAAAATATTCCCACATCTGCATAAGGCAAAGTACTGGGTCTATATATACAAATAATAATTAGTTTTTGCTTACTACAATATAGTTGTACCGCAGTACATTCAATAACCTTGTACACTGACAATTTTTCCAAGTCACTCCTGATTGTAAGTACATGTTTATCACTACAGAAAATTGCGCTTCCTCCATGACATCCTGCATCTCTACAATAGCTGGAGATTAGATTGTAACCCTGAATACCATAATGTTTCAACTGGTTATGATCTTGCCAGTGTTCTGTAATTCCAATAATGTCAGGAGAATAAGTTCTCGCTACCTCCTGCAACTTCAGGTAAGATGTTGATATGGATTGAAGATTTTGATGAATAACACTGAAATTAAAGAGATCATCAAGGAGTGGTTTATCTATGTCTGAGGTTTGTTTGTTCCCTTCCTCCCAAAAAAATTAGAATTGAAATTAAAATCTCTTAATTGTATCCCTTCAGGCCAGAAATTTTCGCTAAATAATGTATCATAAGCCTCTTGTGTTGTGACTCCTATGCTGAATGCAGAATTATTTCCCTTCGTTTCAAGCTTCTTGACAATTGCGTCCTCATAATTCTTGATATCTTTTATATATTCCTTAATGTCATCCTCCTCGATTTCCTTTCCAGAAATTCTACCTATATATAACCATTTTCGTTTCACTGCCCCTTTGATTTTGGTACTTCTGTGTGAGTTTTCATTTCCTTTACAAATTAGGCTCTCCCTCAATCTTCTGGTTTGTTTTCTATTTTTAACTTCAGTCCAGGCCTCATTTATTTTCGGATTCATACTTCCACTGTTCATGATTTCTCCAATGTTTTTGTTTTGGATTTGCAGGTTATTATCAGATATAGCATTATTTTTACTTTGTTCTATGTTTTGTAGTTCTCTTGCGAGTTGTTGATGAGAACTATTTTGTGAATTACTGGTTGACGCTTGCGCCAAATCATGATTTGAACTAACTGAAGATGCCTCTAGTTGTTGACCTTGAAATATTTCGTTCATCGGTGCTTGTGGACTCGGTTGATTTGATCTTTGAAAACGATTGTTTACTTCGTTTTTTCTGTTTTGCTTATCTCTAATTGTGTCGCATTTTTCCAATGTCTTGATTTTATCAAGAAGTAATGCATTATTATGCAATAATATTTCATTCTTACTTTGGCATTCGCTAAGCAGTTTTTTCAGGAAGAAATTCTCCATTTTCAGAAATTTTATATTGACCTCTTGTTCTTCATTTACGGTGGATTCATCACACGTTAAATCATCGCCTTCGGCGGATACATGGATACATTTAGCAGACTTTCGTGTGTTAGCTTGTGTCATGCATCCAGGGTGAAAAATTTCCTCACATTTAATACATTTAACGTAGATACACACTTTTTTTCCGCATAAACTGCAAATATTGTCCTTTTTCGTTTTATTTTCACTCGAAACATCGCAACGATCAACAGCGCGACCGTCATTGCTCGCCATCTTGACTTGAATGTGTATATCATGTGTAAATGAAGGCGACGTGACTACTCTGATTAATTACCTGTATGATGTGATTTCAAGATATCTGTCATAAATTAAAGTCAGGTCCGTTAGATGGCGCCGAAGAAAAGACTCGTTGGAAGTTGCCTAACCCTGCGATGTGGATGCTGAACGTATTTTTAATTAGCGAAACTTGCCTTGTTCCGTTTATTCCATGAATGAAGATAATATTGAATGGGGCATCTATACTTCACTTCCTCGTACCCAGATAGCATATCCCAGGGTGAATTGAGCATGGAATATTTTAACGATAGTTGGTTTATCAAAAAGGTATATTATTGAAGTACCTTTTGGCGATTAAATGACGAGCTGGAGTTCTACTAAATATCTTATTTGCTCAACATAAGATACTTGAAGCCTCATACAGAAAAGGTAAGCTTAGTGCAGATTTATTCAACCTTCAACATTACTCAAGGAAAAAACAACTTATCTAGGGTCAAAAAATGAATCTGAGGGATGATATTTTGAACATATATTCCTAGACTTGTTATCCATATACTGAATTGGTATCTATTATGAGATGTAAATTGTAAAGCCTGGTTAAGATGTATAGTGTATGATGTATAAAGTTCTCAGAGTTTCATTCGAAGCTGTATTTTATATGCAGCCCTTGAGAGTTGAATCCATTGGAATTTTATGGGGTAATTTTTGAAATTTACTATATAATACGAGTATATTGCGGAGAGGCTTTAGGTAGTCTTCAGTCTGATAGATATGGACTAAATATATATAGGAACAATTAATGAGATCATTCTTTTTGTCGGTCTGAGAGGTCATCAATATTTATTGATGTCAACCTGCATTATGCCCCAATTTTTTTGGCAATTTGCCTCACAAACGTTAAAATATGAAAGAATGAAAGTTTTTGTTCCCTCCAATTCTACATGACGAATGATTAAAGGTAATGGCCGACCATAACTCGAAAATTATATTTTGCGCGGTTGCTCTAGTTCATTGAATTAATCGTCCGGCGTGCTATCGTTTTGGCAAAAGTCTAATTGTCGAATATCGAACCGAAAATGGCCGTATACACTTCACCTTCTGAATGAGATGAGCAAAAGTTTTGATATTTTTCGAATTGGTAAATTGTCCAAATATCTCGGCCAGCTTCGTAATTGGGCCATATTAGTCAAACAGTGCTGCAGAAATGAGCATCTGAACTTTGATATTCTCAATAAATTTCTGAATAGCCGATTGCTTTGTTACTTCGATGATGCTTGAATGGAGATGAAACAAATATGTTTGCATAATTTCATGGAAATCATCGCGCTTGGAAATTTCTGAAATATTACCTATTACGTTTTTTCAAATTCTACCATAAGGTATCCAATAAATTTTGAATATACAGGGTGGACATTTGAAAACGAAACAGACAAGATTACAGACGAAATAAATGTTTTCGATAGAAATGCTCGGACAAGTCGATTTTTGTTTCGAGGGGGACAAAATAAGATGTAGGTTACGGACGCATAGAGTTTCAACCCTTGCTACTACAACCCTCACTCCCAAATTTTGAATAGGGAAGAAGGGGCGAGTGATACCTCATTTGAAAGGTATTTTCATACTTATTTCAGCACAGTAATTGTTTTTTCATTTTATGCATCAGTTCTCGAAATATTCTCAACTAAGTATTTGAAAATGGAGTGGTGTTTTCATGGCACTTGTGTGTTTTTTGTGAAAAATCGACATTTTGAGCTTCAAAACAACCATGACTGTGGCTTCCTTCCTCCAATCCACTGACATAGAAATCTTTAATCAAGATGTCGAACGAACAAAGCGTATTGCGAAGGAGCTCAATCTTGCTGAAACTCAATCTAAATCAAGTCTCGATTCAAAACTGAGAATAATTCACATGTCCAAGAACCAGTTAGCCAACTTGATGATCTGTTCGTAATGAATGAAAAATTATCGATTCTCATTTTTTTGTAAAAGATATGAATTCAATAATCAACAAAATGAAAACATATTGAAGCCAACTTTGAAAACACTTCATAATTAAGTCGAAAATCGTTTCACGAATTGGGATTGAAATATTTCTGTGGCATCATAAATGATTCGATTTTCTTACCTGGTAATCTGATTAGAGATAAGTACGTATTTGGACTTTTTGGAGATTTCTATCGATCAAGTGTTACCGCATGTTATTGGAAATACTGCAAATTATATCGAAGATAATTTAGATTGAGTTTCAGCAAGATTGAGCTCCTTCGCAATACGCTTTGTTTGTTCGAAATCTTGATTAAAGATTTCTATGTCAGTGGATTGGAGGAAAGAAGCCACAGTCATGGATGTTTTGAAGCTCAAAATGTCGATTTTTTCACAAAAAAACACTACAAGTGCCAAGATAACACCACTTCATTTTCAAATAATTAGTTGAGAATATTTCAAGAACTAATGCATATAATGAAAAAACAATTACTGTGCTGAAATCAGTGTAAAGATACCTTTCAAATGAGGTATCACTCACCCCATCTTCTTCATTCAAAATTTGGGAGCGAGGGTTGTAGTAGCAAGGGTTCAAGCGCTATGCGTCCGCAACATACATCTTAAGTTGTCCCACTCGAAACAGAAATCGACCTGTCCGAGCATTTCTATCGAAAAAATTTATTTCGTCTGTAATCTCGTCTGTTTCGTTTTCAAATGGCCACCCTGTATATCGAGGTTGTCATTTTTTTATGAGGATCTAGGGGTTTTTTATATTTGAAAGGTTCAGAATATAGAAAAAGTTTCAAATGGGAGCTTTGATCTAGATCAGCGATTAGTATTTCTGTGTTTATTGGCTCTGTGTTTAATGTTAAATCTTCGAAATCAACGAATATCGCCTTCCTCTCAAAGAAGATCTTGATGATAATCTGTTCAAAGATCTTATTTAGATTCTTGCTAGCGATTATTTCGTGATTTGAACTTGAATGAATAGGATATTTGAAAGGACAAGAAATTACAGCTTAGTGTAAGAAAGATATAAAGTATTATATGATTTTCTATGAAAAGGATATACCTTCTCTTGTCAGGTTTTTGGGAAGAGATAATTTGTGTTTCAAACAAAACTGATGGAATACTCTCAGTGGTTTTAAATTCAAGATATGAGTTTGAAATTTTTTCAAATCCATTGTGGGGTTCTTTTTGTATCACATTGTTCTATTTTCAAATCAGATGAGAAGAAATTGGTACAGCATACACGGGAGCTCAGGAGCTTTTGCACGCTTGTTCAGACGTCTTTGTCCGGATTCTGGAACGGTGTGATAATGGAACAATTGTCATAATGAATAAACCTAATTCCCAAATTAGAAATAGCCTTATGCAGAACTGTTCACGAATTCTTTCGTAATTATATTTGAATATCAGCTTTCATAAACTTTTACATTTATATTACCTTGGGTTAGGCTATATTCGTACAGGTACGATACCTGGTGCGAACTGTGGTATTTCTCCAAAACCTAAGATTAAGGGTTGAAGCCATAAATTAGGTAGTTCGTAATGGCTGTGGTTCCCTGTGCAATACAAATTTTCTTCTATCCTTTTCTTTCTTGACATGGTTTCACTTGGTTTCATTCAAACATCATCAACATCAACTCACATCATTATGAATTTTCTACGAGTTTTTGGAGAAACCAAATTTCAATTGCTCTTAACTGCACATAATCCTGAACCATTCGAAGGATTTTGATCAATAGAAGACATAACCCAGGTATTGAACAATTGCCCTATTCTGAAAATATGAAAGTGTAACTCATTTCTTCCGGAGGATAAGGAGTGTATGGCTGGCCTGCCCGACACACTCAAATTTGACAATGGATTCTTAATCAGGGTGTCGAACCAAATTGCTTAAGACTATTTTCGTCCTGATCATCTGAAATTACAGATATTTTGGCAGAACGCTAGTACGTTTTTCTACAAGAACAACCGCACATAAGGAGCTATAGTCCATTCAGAATATATTGACATCAAAGGTAGTCATGATAAATCGCGAATAAGTTTACAACTGCCGATCTAGGTACCTTTGATGTTAGAATTAATTTTTGTAATGAAAATTACAATCTGCTGCTGAAATATTATTTGATTATTAAAAAAAAATATAAAATGGAGAACAAAATGAATGATAATAGTGAGTATTTGAAAGAGAATTTCAAAGATGAATTAGCATCCATAGAAGATTAATCGGCCGCCAATGAATAATTGGCGATCGATTTCATCATTTTTGTTCATAAAACACCGAACAAAGAAAAACCTTGAATGGTAAAATGAATAATGCACTTACCCAGAGGGAGTTGAATGATTGTTTGGGCTATTACCATCATCTATTGTGGATGTAATGTTTTCTGACGTTTCGATAGACATCTTCTATCTTTATCAAGGAGGAAAAGTAAAAAACCTTTTGAAAATTATGGTAATAGCCCAAAACATCATTCAACACGAGCTCCATCATCAACAATATCTCGTCATCTACCCAAAGGGAATTTAGATGGATCTTTGGTTGCATTACACCAGAAATGACGGGTTTCAAGGGAAGAGGATCCAAAAATAACCTTTTTCTGGACAGCAAAGCGGGTGAAAATATCACTCAGATTTCTCCCGTTCAATGTGTATTATGTACCTTTGGCACGAAAAACTGATGATTGAGGCAAATAAAACTTTTATCTGAGTTTAAAAGATTTTGATTAAAGTATCGTTCTATTTCGCTTGTCGTTACTTTGGAGATCATATATCGTTTAATTTTAGTTCACGCGCTCGCCAACCGCGCACCAGTGCCGTGAGGTAGGCAACACTGAATAAATCCCATCGAACACAAGAAATGTGCCGAAAATTAAATGAAGATGAATTCATTTTTTATTATTTTATTTATTTCAATTAAATGCGGAATAATGGAAAGGTAGGCCAAACCAGGGTCAAATCAGCCACTTTTAATGGTGAAACCACCTGGTGCACACACTAGAGAGAATTCGAAACCACAGCTAACTCTAATGGTTTGACTAATGAGGAAAAAGCGACGGCATTAATTGTTGCAATGATAGGAGAGGCTTCGAGTATTTCACAGATTATCCCAAACAGTTAGCGAGATGATCACGGAGCGCTAATAAGCAAACTTCAAAGATTAACAATGGACATTTACAATAACTATATCACGCCCAGATAAAGAGTTGTGTTACGATATTCTCGCAACAAAAGACACTTCTGGGAATTTAGGGCCGCGGCCGTTACTTCCACGAATGTCTTCTATCGGACGGAATTTTAAGAATCCCTAAGCTGTGCAGGCCGTTACTTTTCCACAAGAATGTCTTCTTCTATCGGACGGAATTTTAAGAATCCCTAAGCTGTGCAGGAATTTTCGATACGTCCTACCTTTCTCAATTATTCAAAAACCCTCTCAGTTGAGTTCTAGTTTGACCACCAGATCCGTCAGTTCTACTTTACCAGTAAGTTTTTACCTTTCACCGGTAAATACAGCACTCTAAACTCTAGAAGTTCCTCGTCGATTAACATAATCCCTCTCATATACATTTTCTCCAGTTGGGTCAGTAAGTTACCCTAGTTCATTGTGAATCTGAGTAATTCAGCTGCAATTCTCCCAAGTAGAATAAGAAAGTTGTGATTTGTGAATCTGTGAAGCAATTGCATATCGCCAAGCCACAATTTGTTAGTGAAAATCTCATCCGAAGTAGGTACCTGCACCTTATTCTGAGAAATCTACCCTCGGAGATTGAAGCAGAGCTGTGGTGAACTTCAAATTAGAAAAATGAGGTCAGATATCTTTATTATTTAGTATTACCAGAAGTGCCCAAGATTGAGCAATGAAGTTCAAATCCTTGGATTTTGTAGACATTTAAAACCTCCTCTCTGTGAATATAAACTCTCAAGTGCTGAACATTGTTAATTCCTCTTCTCTGTGAATTTTGTTACAACAAAAACCTTGTTTTATTCACATTAAAGACATTTTTTCTACAGAAGATTATTTTTGGATCTACTCTTAGAGTATAACCAGTGACTCAGGAAGTGTGCTTCTCGCCATTAAGCGGGTGATTATTTTTTACTCCTAATTTTGTACCCGCACAAGTTGTGTCTAGACGAATTTGAAGACCCTGCACGAATTCAAAGCTAATATCGTACTGTTGGTAAGGCTGGCGTATCCTACAGTACCGGACAGTTTCCTGGAACAGCTCACAGCGCAGAGATTCGTAGACGTACTGAGAGGCAGCGACTCTCAGCAAACCTTGCGGTTCGCCCTACCTAAAGCCTTGGACGATGTACTGGCCCACACATTGGAGTTCGAAGCAGCAAAGCATGCTTATAAAAGTTAGTCGTACCACGGAAGTTAGTACCGAGAACATAGAGTATGTAATACGCCGAGTTCTTCAACAACAACAACATGAGGATGTTTGAATCGTGGTGAAATAGGACATATTTGCTGCTCTTGCAGAAAGCCTGCTAGATTGAAGCAACAGAAACAGGGAAATCAAATTGGGTTGGTGGCATAAGCCGACCAGTCTAAAGAATGACCCAGAAGTTTTCATCCAGAACATCTTGGAGTCTAACATTATCTCTGTCGATAGTTAGATTGTCGATGGTTGACACAGGCGCAACCCGAACATTTGTTAAACATGATAAAGTGGAAGGAAAAACTTTATCGACTATGACACGACTACGTACCGCAACTTGGTAGAGTCTAACTGGCAATAAATGGAAAGAGGAAGACCGAAATATTAATTGGTGTCATGTCATTTGAGCACGAGGTACTGGTGGCAGATATAACGGGGAAAGTTATCCAAGGAATGGATGTGATAAAAGGGCGGAAACGTTGGTGAGTGGGTTTTCAGACCAGAACCTTCACAGTGATCACGTTAGACTCCTCGAGTCAGCCACCAGTAGCGCAGCTGACGGAATACTTTTTGAAAAGTTGTTGGTGAGCCACAGAAAGGATGTACCTAAGAGGATTTTGAACACCAAAATGTATCCAGTGAATCTAAGGAAAGACACTGTCATTGGAAAATTCTGCTCACTGTCATGTGTGACAGGTGGTAATCAAGATGAACAGCAAAACGTTCCTACTAAGAAATAGGTTTCACAAAAATTGATCGAAGTCCTGGAATCCTCCTGACACAACTTAGAGCCAGAATAGATCAAGGAAGTGAAGAAACTGATAACGAAATGTATTGATGTATTTGCCATGGATGATGACCAGCTGGGAAGAACGGATGTTGTTAAGCATCCAATCAATACTGGAAGATCAGGACCTATTCGCCGATATCCGCGAACAATTTCCATTGCCATGAGAGATAAGGCTGCGAAAATAATCAAGCACATGCAATATAAGTGCATAATATTACCCTCGGAGACTCCATGGTCATCACCTGTAGTTCTGGTCAAATAGAAGGATGGCAGCACTAGATTCTAAGTCGACTACCGTCACCCCAATGAAATCTTTAATAAGGATTGCTGTCACATTCCAAGAATTGGCGATACCCTAGATACACTGGAATTGGTTCTCCACCCTAAATCTGAAGAGCGGTTATTGGCAGGTTGAATAAGTCCCCGAAGACGAAAGAAGTACTGCTTTCACTTTTAGGACTGAATTGTAGCTGTTCAATGTGATGCCATTTGGCCATTGCAATGAACCTGCAATGTTCGTGCGTCTGATAGAAACCATTCTGCAAGGGTTGTCCTGAAAGACGTATCTTGTGTACTTGGTCGATGTTGTTGTTTTCGACCGGATATTCCAAGAACATCAGGAAAACTTAAGGAACGTCCTTGAGAGGCTGCGCATTACAATTCTGAACCTAAGTCGGAAAAATTATCACATGTTCAAGAAGGAAGTACTAGTAACATATAGTATCTAAAGCTGGAGTAAATGCTGATTCAGATGAGATCCAAGTTGTGAGCGAGTGGCCAACATCCAAACAATACAATACAAATGCCAAACCAGGAGCTCTCTCTGACTTTGCACTTACTATAAAAAATTTGTACTTGAATTTGCCAAATTGCCAATCTTTTAACAAAGCTAACCGATGAGGGAAAGAATGTCTAGAAGGCCATGCCGAAGGGCTACTATTACTGATGAGAACTTGGTTGCCAGATCATCTAAGACAAGACCAAGAGAACGGTACAGAGCAGAAATTGATTTCGGGTTGGAAAGCGGAGACTCGTAGACTCCGATGGGGAGAACTATGCCAGATAAATTCGAGGGTCCAATAATATTGAGTACAGTGTAACTCTTTCCAAATTGAGGATGAGCTAATAAATAGGATCCTTGAGAATGAAGAAGGTAGTAGGGGTAAACGTATCTGATTTAATTGCAAGAAGGACGTGAAAGACTGATGACGGAAATGCATACTATGTGCTTCGGAGAAGTGCCCGAGAGGAAGTCGTAGAGCCTCTATGAAGAGTATATCGTTAGTAACCCAATGGAACGCCTAGCAATAGATAAGACTGGTCCGATTTCAGAAACTGAAGATGGAAACAAGTACATCCTCGTTCTTATAGACTACTCCTCCAAATGAATGGAGGCTTACGTCGTCATTCCGAACCTCGAATCTCATATATTGGTCAAGGAGATTTTCTGTAGATATGACATGCCCAGGAAGCTTCATTCAGTTAAGGAACAAAACATTGGGTCGAACTTGTTTCTGAACCGATGCGAGAAGACCAGAACAATCGCTTTTCATCCACAATCAGACAGCATGGTCGAGAGAATGAATAGTACTGTAGAAAAATATTAGCCAATGTTGTCTCCGACACCCAAAGAGGCTGGGATATATACCTGAATCTATTCACCATGGCCTATAGGTTTGTGCTGGATTCGATAGAAAAAACCCCAGAATGCATAATGTTGCGGCAAGAGATGAGAATTCCATGCCATCTGGAGTTTGGATGCAGGCCTGGAACTGACCTGATGGGCGAGGATTACGTGAGCATTCTGAAGAGGAGGCTGCACTGCGTTCATGAGAAGGTCCAGACAAACATGCTAATTGCAAGCAAGTAATTTCATGATGAGTCGTTACGATACCAAGACTGTGGAAGGTGGATACTAGGTGGAAGATTTGGAATAGATGTTCAGTCCCCAGAGGAGAAGAGGGCTCTTTCCAAAGCTACAGAAAGATTCAAAAAGACCATATAAGGCTCTGAGGAGAAGCAACGACTAAGTATATCCTATCAAAAAATTGTAAAAAGGAAAGAAACACGTAATCCATGTGAACCGCCTAGCAAGATATGAGACGGATCATAACCCTCAGGGCGAGATTGGAGTGGTAAAGACTACTACTCAGACCTCAGGACGAACTGAGCTTCAATCAGTTTATGGCAAACTATTGCGAAAGAGCCAGGTTCGGGATCAAACTGAGCAGCCACAAGATTTTTTTGCGGTTCCGGTAGATTACTCATTGGCACACTGTGTAGCTGATGATCTCAACATGTCCGATTTCTTCTTGAAGATGAGGATTATATCTTCAAAAAGAAATTTGGATTTGGTTCGTAACATAAGAGACATAGTTAATTAAAGACCTTTGCCGACAACACGTGCTTGTAGTATAAGAATATAAATTCTGTATATAAATTATTTCTTTAATTGATATAAATAAACTAGTTGAAGAAGGACTTATTATTGTATTATTGAATTCGATCGGATAGTAGAAAAAGATTAGTTAGTTTTGTAAATTTCAGTCGTTGAAATTATTCGCGCTACCTTTCGGTCATTTAGAAGAAAATCTGAAACAGTATAAAGATGTTTCTTTGACTTCTTTAGTCTGTCGATATTACCGCTAGCATTATTCGTGAGGCCCTTCGAGAGTTGTTCAAAGGATTCTGACGATAAAAAAAAACTTCATCAACATCTAGCCCTTTGTACTTAGCAAATTGAATTTCAAAATTAATGTCTACATACCTGCTTTTTTAATTCACACTTCAAGGTCAAAATGAAATTTTCACAAAAATTACAAATTAATACATGCATACCGAGTTTTTATGCATATTTTGATTATATCAACACTGTTCAAGTATCTATATACTACTAGCCAACAGACTTCGTCCTGTCAAAAAGATTTGTAATGTGGCAGATTTTGTGCCTACGTATTTTAAAAAATTCTCCTGAACAGAACCGTCACCCTGGTGATAGGGCGTTGTGAATAAAAAATAATTAAATAAAACATATATAAGGATTTAAAAGTAAGTAATCGTTTTATTGTTAATCATGTGAATCATAATTATTATTATTATCATTGTAATGCTTTGTGGTATACGATGTTTTTTGTTTGATTACCTGGCGCATAGATAAACAAATCTGATGGTTTTCCAACAGGGGATCAGGCAACATACAATTGACAATGTGAGAAACCTGGGTTTTCTAGATTAATACCACAAACACTTAATGATTGCCCCTTGGACTTGTTTATAGTCAGAGCAAAAGCAAGCCGCACTGGAAACTGTAGTCGTTTAAACTCAAATGGCACATCAGTTGGAATCATTGGGATGCGCGGTAAGAGAACATCTTCTCCTTTATACTTTCCTTTGAGTAGAGTTGCTTCTATCACATTGTTTAGTAATTTTTTTTATCGCTAACCGTGTACCGTTGCAAAGACGCGGTTGGTTGATATTTCGCAACATTATAACCACCGATCCAACCTTTAATTGAAGATTGTGAGGTGGCAATCCTGGCAAATCCAGCGAGTTTAAAAATTCCGGTGGATGGTTGACTACATCATCTTGATTAGTAGCCGAATCAACTGATTTATATATCCTCAATTCGCCTGTAATTTGTTCTTGAATTTTGAAATTTAATTCATTTACATTTATGTTTTTTATAGCCAGTGTAGCTCGTTCGCTCAACCAATCATGATTTCTGTAATTTTGAGACACATCTGGAAACACCTTCTGAATAAGTTTATCTTTTGATCGAGTTAACTGACAAAAACTTTGAGGAAAGTTAATGCAGCCAGTCAACATGTCTATAGGAAATTTGCCATTACCAATGAGTTGTTTAGAGAATATGTTTCCAGATTGGTCATTTTGCAACTCGACACGCATATTCTTGCTTAAATGAAGTACTTTGACATGTTTCCACAAATTGGAGGACTTTAGACATGCATTGAGTTCATCAGCTGGCGTTGATCGTGGAATCACTGGCAATGTTTGACGAAAATCTCCTGCTAATAAAATCATTGCACCACCAAATCGGTTATTATTGCTCCGTAGATCTTTTGAGGTTCTGTCTAAAGCCTCCAAAGATTTTTTATGTGCCATCGTGCATTCATCCCAAACAATCAATTTACATTGCTGCAAAATCTTTGCCATTGCAGAGTTCTTCGAAACGTTGCAGGTTGGAGTTTCATTGCTTTGCATATTTAATGGCAATTTTAGTGCTGAATGGGCTGTTCGACCACCTTCAAGCAAAGTTGCTGCTATTCCCGACTAAGTGAGTGCAAGTGCAATTTTATTTTGTGAGCGAATTGTTGCTAATATTAATGAAATCAAAAAAGTTTTTCCTGTACCACCAGGTGCATCAAAGAAGTAAATCCCTCCAGTTTCATCATTTGTTACTTTCATAAGAGTTTCAAATATATACTTCTGTTGTTCATTTAACAGTGGAAGATTTGACAAAAGCGAACTCAGTACATTAGGTAACGGACAACTTTTTTTTTAAATTTGATATAACTTGAAGTCAAATCCTTTTAAGCCGTACGAATTGTTTCATTTATTTAAAATTTGGATATTAAAAATAATAAAACACTGTTGGTAACGCGATTTTTGTTTGACTGATGTAATGACGTGGAAACTGATTAATTTTATCTCGCGTGCCGAAACTAATACAAAAGAAACGCGAGTTTCGGAACGCGACATTAAACTCCTCCAACTATGTATTCTGTGCTCCAACGCACACACGCACATTGTTTTGATATATATGATCTTCGATGTTAGGAACACACCTACATTGCTTAGACAACAGTGAGTGCTTGTAATTTAATATGAACTTTATACCATAGCAATAAAGCTCAAATTGACTACGTTTTAGTTACAAATCATTTGTATGGGAAAAAGAAAAGGGCTGTTTTTAGGGTTTTTCCAGCAATAATTCTAATTTTTCTCGCCGTAAAAACCATCCTTGAAATTCAACGAATATTAAAAAAGATTTGGCCAAATTGGTCCAGGCGTTGTATTACAGATCACTTTCCAACACATTTACTCACATTCATTACTTATTTCATATTGAAGAAATGTTCTTCCCAAAAAATTTTATGAATGTAAATGCAAGTTCATTCTGGGTGTAAACAATAAGATAGGCAACCAACTTCCTCAGTCTGTTCCATCTATGGGATTGCAATTCTTAATAATAGAGACTTTTTTAATACAGAAGTTTTGAAAGGTACTGAAAAAAAAATATGTCGAGTTTCAGCTTATTTTGTTATTAGATTGATGTTCTTCAAGGAAAATATTTCTTGATGGTACAAAAGCTAATCTGGAATTCATTGAATAGCACATGATAATTACTCATTATACGTAGAGAGTAGTTACCAGTTTTCATTTTTCTCTATTGTTTATAATAATTTCTTCATCTTTTTCAATTGACTTCAGGTATCAACAATAATATGAATGATTTATCCCTTCAAAATTTTTCGTTGAAACACATGCTTTACTTCGCGTATATAATTTCTAATGCACAACAGAAACGAATAAATATTTATGTCTCTAAAAATTATTTGTACGATAGGATAGGGAAAAATCGATGTTATGATTCATTTCCATGGTACGAGCATAGAAATTCTCATTGATTTTTGTAACCAGGAATCAAGCGACGACTACTTTCAAGGCTCTGATGGAAATATGTCTAGAATGAACCATATGTATGAAACGTTAAATCAGTATGAATTCATGAAGATAGATACAGTAATGAGATTTACTTTAGACAAACTAAAATAATTGGTTGCGTGAAAAATTTTTTGTCTATCGTCGATTGTAGAGATATTAGAATTTCTAATCCAATGTATGAGAATGGCCTACTATTATACGCAAAACAATATAAATTTTCTCTCAATCGATTGGAAAAAGGTATTCGAAGAATTTTCCAATCTCTCATACTGCGGACAGGACGCAATCTTCATCACAATTTTGATTTTTCGATCAACAACAAATGACGCCGAATAAAATGTGGCTATTCATCCCTAAGTTTCCCCATACTTTCCTTAGTTCCATGTTTCCTGAAAATATATCTGACTGATATCTCTTCAAGGCTTGAACGTATTGGCCATAATTTTTCATTCGGATCGATGAGTTTCATCCTGATGTTTTTATGCTGATATCGCTTTCTTTTTACTACTACCTCAGAATATTCATTTTTGGATTGCTCGCGTCCAGCCTTTGAATGGATTATAACGGATTTGTTTTTTCACGCTTGTTCATGTAGAACAGCCTGCTATCGTTTTGTCCAAATGAATGTAATTTTCTAGTATAGGGATGAAAACGATCTCAAGCGATTTGGTTCAAATTCCTGATGAATGAACAATTGATGAGTAAGAGGAAGAGTAAGTTTATTCATGTTAGAATACTAAAAGTATATACATTCGTCAAAATTAAAATCCTATTTAAATCAACACAACAAGCCAATATCTACTTGAATAACTGAAGTAGAATAAATCTAAAGCACCGAAAAATCACATTTGAGGAAATCATTGATGTCATACATTGCCTGTTTCACAAAGAACAATTTTATTTTATTTTTAAAAGAATTAAGAGGAAGCCCTCTCAAGTGTGATGGTAAAACATTGGAAAATTTAGGCGACAAATAATCGGGTGCACCTTGTGACCTTGTCAACCTGCAAAAAGAAACACAGTAATCTTTCCTATTCCTAGTAGGATAAGAATGGTTCCCACCACGAAAACCCCACATACCAGACCTATCATGGGCACACACTAACAACTCAAGCACCAATATTGACGGCAGTGTTAGTATATGCAATTTTCTAAAATGATCTCTACAATCCTCTCGATAGCCTATGTTGGCCATAATACGTACTGCTCTCTGCAGTCTGAATATTCTCTCAAAACCACTACAGCGCCCCCATACAAGTATCCCATAACGTAAATGGGACTCACATAACGAGACGTAAGCGGACCTAGCTCCTTAGTTGATACGGAGGAGGATAATTGTCTCAAAACAAAAATGTTCCTTGCCAGCTTTGCACATAAATAATCTACATGAGCCCACCAAGTGAGTTTTGTATCCAGTTGTACACCTTTAGAATTTCACATTTCTCTCTTCTGCCCTCTTCAAGGAGAAAACAAACTCCTCAGTTTTCTCTTCATTGACAGAGAGTCCATTACCCGAGAACCACTTCAAGGCATCTGCCCTCATACCAGCAAATAGTTCAATCGCCATATCGACATCATCACATGAAACAGAAATATTCCTATCGTCGGCAAATAAAACATCATGCACCAAGTTCATAAAATCTGGAAAGTCATTTATATAAATTAAAAACAAAATAGGTCCCAATATCGAACCTTGTGGTACTCCAATAGTATTTTCGATTTTTTGTGACTGGCGCGACAATGGCCTTTGAAATATTAAATGAAAAAGAAAATAGAAAAATTAACCATGAAATTCCGGTGAGAAAAAATGACTCGAAAAGAAAATACGAAATGTGGAGCATCGACGTCTGCCTACCTGGTTTTACAGTAGGAGCTGGATTCGATGTATCCAAGCACTCACAAGCGAGAATAGTCACTTTTTCACTGGCGTTCGAACTTGTAGAATTAACGAGAAAATTCGACAGAAATGAAGAAAAGTCTTGCACTGCACCGAACGAGCGTCGATGTCTGTATTCGAATTACGACTTCGTACTTCTTTTTTCTGGCACTGTCATATGCTCCAACATATGTTACGCGTCCATAGAGAAAGAAATGAACATACGTGGGCCGCACGAAACGAACAAGCATTTTGGAATAGAAAATAAATGAATGCAACCAATAACACTGAGTTGCAGTAACATAACCGCCCACCTAAAATAGAATATTTTATGAAAAAAAAAAAAGCAAATATAAAATTGAAAAGATATCGAACATAAAGCGAAAAAAAATATATACATATATACATCAACATATGTCACAACTATTGGAGAGGTAATGGACATAATTTAACCACTGATCTCTGCAGTACACCTTGAGTAGTCCGAACAGTAGCTACTCTAGCTATTTTATCAGCGCCAGGATGCAATTTCTCAATGCGTCCAAGTCGCCAGCGCAATGGAGGGAGTTGATCATCTTTTATCAAGACGAGTGCACCTATTGAATAAGGAGGCGAGTTACTATTGAACCACTTTTTCGTTGTTGCAGTGTGTTCAGGTATTCTAAATTCCATCTTTTCCAAAAATCCTGATGGATACGAATTAAAAGCTGCCAACGCGATAATCGACCGATAGATAGGTGTGATAAATCTGGTTCAGGAATAGCAGTTAATGGAGCCAAAGTAAGAAAATGTCCTGGTGTCAGTGCAGATATGTCATTCGGGTCATTACTAAGCGGACATAAAGGGCGAGAATTGAGCACAGATTCAATCTGTGTGAGGACTGTATAAAACTCCTCATATGTCAGGAGTTGATGACCGATTACTCTCAATAAATGGGATTTGACAGATTTTATACCAGACTCCCAAAGACCCCCAAAATGAGGACTAGAAGGCGGATTGAAACTCCACTCAATTTTCTCCTCCAACACAGCGCCCTGCATATATTTCGAAAGCTCCCGATAAGCTCCCCTGAAATTTGTTCCACCATCACTAAAGATGTGGTTACATCTACCCCTTCGAGCAATAAAACGACGCAATGCAGCAAGAAAAGCATCGGAAGTTAAATCTGACACCAACTCCAAATGCAATGCCTTCGTTGTGAAACATACAAAGAGACATATATACGCCTTTAACGATTTGGAGCCACGAGACCTAGACATAGTTATGAAGTATGGGCCACCATAATCTACTCCGACGCATTGAAAGGGTTTGAGCTGATTAATTCTCAAAGGGTGGCAAATTACCCATGAGAGGTTGAGACATTTTGGGATTGACCTTGAAACACGTGTTACAGCGAGAAATAACTTTGTTTATAGCTCGTCTGGCTGATAATATCCAGACCTGTTGAGATAGAAGGAACTGTAAAGTGTGAGCACCTGGATGCAGATATATTTTATGGAAATGCTGAATAAGGAGCTCAGTAAGTCGATGAGATGAAGGAAGCAAAGCTGGGTGTTTGTGATCATAGGCCAGATCAGAAAAAGACAGACGACCGCCCACCCTGAGAACACCGTCTTCTCCAATAAATGGATTCAATTTTCGAAGTGATTTAGATATGGGATTTCCCGAGATGAGATTATCGATCTGTTCCTTGAACACAACCCGTTGAACCTGCTTTATAATGAAGAAAAGTGCATCTTTGAGATGAACTGCGGAAAATCTATATATCTTAGGAGCTTTAGAGTTCTTTATGAAGTTAACGAATCTGAAAATGTAAGCTACCACCCTTTGAACCTTGGACAGAGAGGAATACCTGGAGAGCAAATCATCAACAAACGATAGAGAAATGAAAGTTGACAAAGAGAGGTGACGCTCTTCTGTTTGTACAAGATGAAGAGAATTCTCTATTTCATCATTTGCGAAGGTGAGATGTTTGGAACGAAGCCAGTCAGGGCCTGTCCACCACAAAGAGCAGTTCAACAGTTCGGTTGGCGTTAAGCCGCGTGAAGCACAATCAGCTGGATTGTCTTTCGATTGAACATGATACCAATTTTCTGTTGAAACTAAGTCCTGAATTTGAGTAGTACGATTGCTTACAAATGTCTTCCATCGATGAGGAGAAGACTTAATCCATGTTAGAGCTACCATTGAATCAGACCAAGCAAAAATGTCATCTATTGTGAAGGCTGATTGGTAAACAGAGGAAACCACATTAATGAGTTTTGATAATAAGAGACAAGCACTCAATTCCAGTCTTGGAAGTGAAATTCTCTTCAATGGGGAGACCTTTGATTTACCACCTACGAAAGAGATGTCAATGGAGCCGTCAAAATTGAAAAACTTGAAATATACCACGGCTGCGTAGCCACGCTCACTACTATCTCCGAAACCATGAAGTTCTCAACGATAAAATGATTTCGATGCAAGTTTCCGAGGTATCTTTAATTTACCCAATTCGGTTAATTCGGATTTACACTGATTCCAGCGACGGCTAACATCGTCTGGAAGTGTATCATCCCACTGCAAACCTAATGTCCAAAGATGCTGGATCAAATGTTTAGCAAGAAAAGTAAATGGAGAAAGGAACCCCAAAGGGTCGAAAATTCGAGAAAGTTCTGAAAGTATGGTACGTTTGGTACATACCTGAACAGTAGTTTCCGCAAAATAAGAAAATTCGTCCGACGAAGAAACCACCTCAAACCGAGAATTTTGACTATCGGATCTATATCAAACTCCAAAGAATGGTGATATTGATGATCTAGAGGTATGGTTGAGAGTAATTGAGAACTGTTACTACTCCATTTTCGGAGCTCAAAACCACCACAATTCAATAAGGAAATCAGTTCCTTTTGCAACGTTTTTGCGTCTTCCAAATCATCACAACCTGTAACGACATCATCGACATAAATGTCTGTGAGCAAAATTTTGGATGCTTTCGGAAAACGAGCTTCCTCATCCTTGGCCAACTGTGCCAAAGTTCGAAGGGCAAGAAAAGGTGCTGGTGCAACTCCGTACGTAACGGTATTCAGCTGATAAGTTTTATGGGTTCCGATGGAGAAAACCGCCACAATATTCTTTGAAAGTTTCGATGTGATTTTTTGAACTAATATTTGACGATACATTTGTTTGATATCAGCTGTGAAAACGAACCGATGAACACGAAAGTTCATCAAAATGGAAATAATATCCTTTTGTAATTTAGGACCTATCAATAGAGCATCATTTAAAGATAAATGACCGGGTACATGAGCTGACGCATCGAAAACAACCCTCAACTTTGTGGATGGACTGTTTGGTTTGATTATACAATGGTGAGGGATATAAAAAGTATTTTCATAATCCGAACTCGTAGAAATTAATGACATATGATCTTTTTCTAAATATTCCTGCATGAAAGTAGAGTATTCCCTGTATATATTCTGGTTTTTAATAAGTTTACGTTCAAGGGATAAAAAACGACGTAGTGCGAGAGAATATGTGTCACCGAATGAAAGTGTTGACTGATCAGGTTTAAAGGGTAATGCCACAGTGTACCGTCCAGATGTATTTCTAGAATAGTTCTGAGTGTATAATTTCTCACAAAATTGATCTTCTGGTGATACAATGACATTCTCTGAAACTTCTTCAAGTTCCCAAAATCTTTTCAACGAGGAGTTTAAACCTGATTCAGACAATGACAAATGAAAATTGTTAACTGATATGTTAGGTGATTGAATCTTTCCCATGAAAACCCAACCAAATACTGTCTCAAGTACTGTTGGTTCTAAACCGTTACCCTCGATACGACCCGGTCGAATTATTAAAGAGAATATATCCGCTCCCAGAAGAAGATCTATTGATTTCGGAATAGAAAAGTTCGGATCTGCTAACTTCTTGTTATGGACACAATTCCAAAACGAATAATTTACGAAAGAACTCAGCATCTCCGCACAAATCTTCGGAATCACGACGGCGTCGAATGTAAAAGATGGATTTATTTGACCTGATGGACGAATAGTACATTCAGTGCTGCAATTAGCAGAAGATGAGCTTTCACAAATTCCATTTATCGAAAATGAAGCTTCACAAATTTTCAAGCCTAATCTATTTACACACGATTGAGTTATAATATTTATTTGAGAGCCTCCATCTAACAGAACTCGGACCTTCTGATATCTACCCCAAGCTTCACGAATTTCGACCTCAGCGGTTGCCAAGAGAACGGTAGAATTTGAAGAAACATTGGTTAAAACTTGAGCTGAGCCTGAATCCGATGAATTTGCAGCATTGAAATGAAACGTCTCTGATGAAGAATCATTCTCCGCACTATTGCGCATGTGCAACAGGGTATGATGCTTTGCGTGGCAAGTACGACAATTTGACCTTGAAGAACAATTGTTAATCTTATGTCCAGAATGGAGGCAATTGATACACCAATTTTTTGTTCTTCACAATCTTGAACAGTTTGTTCCAAAAATGATGGACATTTGTAAATACTATGAGCTAACTTGCAATAATTACAGGTTAAACGTTTCTTGAATGATTCAGTTTCCGTTTGAACGAGAAGAGTCGAATTTCTTTTATTCATTGAGAGAGAACTAGATTTCAAAACTTGAGAATTCGAAACTGAATGAGTTTTCGACGGAAGAGAAAGAGCTACTGCCTCCAAGGCTATACACTGATTTGTCAGGAAATTTCGCAAATTGACAAACGACGGAATATCGGTTGAACATTCTTGCAATTCAAAACGTTTGATCGTTGCTGAATCTAATTTCTGAATGAGAATGTGAAATAAAACGAAGTCCCACTGGTCAACGAGTAAACCTAAATTCCTTAATACCGATAAGTTTTCCGCAAAAACTTCTAGAATTCGCCTAAGGTCTTTAGCTGAATCACCCTGTAGCTTTGGAACATTACAGATTTCCTTCCAACATGTATTAGCGAGAAGTCTTTTATTTTGATATCTTTCCGCCAATGTCTGAAAAGCGCTTTCATAATTTTCAGCAGTCAATGGAAACCCTTTAACTAAACTTAAAGCATGAGAAGAAAGTGAACTAAGGAGGTATTGAAACTTTTCTATTTGACTCAAGTTAGAATTTTCATGTACCAAACTTTGGAACATATCGAAAAAAGTAGGCCACTCTTTATAATTCCCATTGAAAATGGGCAATACTATCTTTGGAAGTTTAACATTTGGCGAACTGATAGAGCAACTGTCTTGGTTTTTTACTGGAATGTTTATTACAGGAAATAAATTAACATAAGTTGTTCTGATGGTGTAATAATTATCCATAAAGGTTGTTCGAATAACCTTCTCAGTGTTCAATTCGGGTTCTTCGGAAGATACTATCATAGAGACAATTGACGTATGTAAATTTTGAAAGTCCACGAGAATATCGTCAAGTATTTCACATCTTAATTTGAATCTTACATGGAGACTTTCATCAGTGACAGCGAATTGTGCTAAATTGAGAATTTCCTCGAGATCATCAATAACAATTTGACGACGAGCTTTGAGTTGTTTCAATTTTGTCGCCATTATTATTATTCAAGGTATACTGCAGAAAACAATATGAATTTTGTTTTGAGTAATTTTGAAAAAAGAGTAAATAGACTAACCGATTGAAAAGAACTAAATTAATTAATAAAGTAAATAATTAAGATTGAATCTATAGAATTGAAAATCGAGTTGAAAATAAACAAATGAAAATAATGAAATGTAAATAAACAAAAACAAGAATGTCAATCTTTGTTTATGTTTTGAATCAAGGTTATGAGCATAGATGAGAAAAACAAACGAAGAGTTGTCTATGTTCCGAAAATGAATGCCAAATTCTCCAACATGCGCAGAAATATCAGCAATTAAAGAATTTATGAATGTGTTCGATATCTTGTCAAGTTTTTGAGGTTAGATGAACATTGACCGAATGAAATAAATGCAAATGAAAAAAACGAAATGAAAAAATTCCAAAATGCTTGATCGCAATAATTTTGAAAACGCGGTTCGAAAATATGCGGCTCAAGAAGGACCAAAATGGCGCGACAATGGCCTTTGAAATATTAAATGAAAAAGAAAATAGAAAAATTAACCATGAAATTCCGGTGAGAAAAAATGACTCGAAAAGAAAATACGAAATGTGGAGCATCGACGTCTGCCTACCTGGTTTTACAGTAGGAGCTGGATTCGATGTATCCAAGCACTCACAAGCGAGAATAGTCACTTTTTCACTGGCGTTCGAACTTGTAGAATTAACGAGAAAATTCGACAGAAATGAAGAAAAGTCTTGCACTGCACCGAACGAGCGTCGATGTCTGTATTCGAATTACGACTTCGTACTTCTTTTTTCTGGCACTGTCATATGCTCCAACATATGTCACGCACGAAACGAACAAGCATTTTGGAATAGAAAATAAATGAATGCAACCAATAACACTGAGTTGCAGTAACAGTGACCACTTATTATTAACGAATACTGTTTGTAATCGATTAGACAAGAATGATTGAATCAACCTACAACTGCTCTCACACAAACCATATCTCCGTAGTTTAGCCAATAATACTGGATGCGGTACACAGTCTAACACCTTAGTTAAATCTAAAAACAGCGACAAGGCACACTCTCCTGACTCAAAACATTCTAAAAAAACTGGTATATACTCAATATAGCATCGGTGGTCGATTTTTTCTTTCTGAAACCAAATTGTGAGGATGAAAAAAGTTGATTTCTCTCTCAAAATACTCCACAATCTGAACACATATAACCTTTTCCAGGACTTAAGAAAAGACCGGCAGTATAGAAATAGGTCTATAATTATCTGGAGCAGACTTATCCCCCCCGTTGAAAAGTGGTATTACTTTGGCTATTTTTAGGCAATCTGGTCTTAACTGTCAGCTCAGAAAAGACGAAGCACTTGAAGATAAGCCTGGTTTTTCAGATCTTGAAAACAGACATCTCATATCTGGCTGTCGGGACCATGACAATTTGGGAGTAACATTCGACGTGAGCGACGGGTGCTATGGAGTGCAGAAATAACTAAGAGAACAGAATTTCAATTTTACGAAACCATAATCAAATCTTCACTCACATATGATACTGAAACTTGGAAAATTTCAGAAGGATTGATATCGAAATCAGGAGCTGTTGAGATGGACACGATAAGAAGATCGCTCAGAATTTCTAGAACAGACCGGATAAGAAACGAGGAAGTGAGAACAATAATGCGAATTGAGGGAACCATTTGGCAAGTCAAAGAGGTAAAACAACTCCCATCGTTCGGTCATGTTAAGTGCTTGCAATCGCCTGCCTAAAGAAGCTCTGGAATGGCAGCCACAGGGTCGATGAAGCAGGGGCACACCCAAACTTGAATGGCAGATGTCCATCGAAAAATCAAAGAGCGCCAGATATCAAACACCATGTAGACAATAAAATATACAACCTTGTCTGCCCCTGATGAACTGAACAAGCTAATCATAGCCAGTATTTCAAGAAGTCTGTACTACTGTTCATCGTATTGAATTTTCATTGAATTATATTAACTAGTTCAAAAGTTATTCAAGGAAAAATTATACCAGTGGCTTCCCTTAGAATGCCGTATATCCTTAGGAAGGGCTGCTAGGAAATAAATTATGGAAACTTGGCATTTTATTTTTGGCGCTCTTGTTCACCCGAACAGAGTGCCTATCATTTTGCCCGAATGTCTGTAATTTTCGAATATCGAGCTGAAAATGGTCTCAATGATGAAGAATCCGTGGCGAAAGTTGATTCTGTCCGACCGGCCGTATCCTCTCTAGCATCCAAAAGGAATCAGCTAGAGTTTTCATATTTTCAGAATAGCTAAATTGTCAAATATCTCGGTCAAGTTCGTTATTGGGCCAAATCCGTCGGATGGTTCAGTAGTTATGAGCATCTGAAATTTTGTTTCCTCAATAACTACTAGAATATCCATACGATCAGAATGATACTTGAAATATTGTTGAGGAACACTGCAACAAAACAGCCCGCCAAATTTCGCAGGAATCGTCACGCTAGAAAATTTTAAAAAAATTCCCCAAAAAAAAAATTTCAATCCTCACTATCTCATAAGATATTTTTCGGATTTGAATAAAAATTCGTGAAGATATTGAGGTGATCGATATCTTACTTATCCTCAAATTTCATTCTCGTAGCTCTTTTCCATCTAAAAATATGAACATTTTTTTCATTTACTCAAGAGAAAAGAGAAATGACATACGTCCCGATGATTTTCTCCGAACGATGGCCATCACAGATCGATATTCTAATGACAAATGCCGGGCTCAATAATCAGTGTCAGTTGGCGTAATATTAATCAAACATTTTCATAACGGGACATCATAGAGATAAAATTCAATATCGGTGGCTGAAATAATATACGTTGTCAAAATTCAGAAAAGCACTGACGTAAGTTTTCAGGAAAAGGGAATTATAGCTTCGAACAAAACTTGGGGAAAATTATGAGTAGTTATTTTTAGTTTGAGATATAGGTTTGTTCGTTCATTAGGCGTTCATATTTGCATCACATTGTCCCATAGTACGGGAAAAGACTATTGTTCACGTGATCAGAGTGCTTATAGATTTGTTATGGTTTGAATATTTACTCTCGAGTAGCTCAACAAGAGCGCCAAAGCAATCTGACCTCACGTCAGTGCTTTCTAAATTTTTTAATGTTCTATCTGAATCCGAGAGATCTTTCACATTTTACGAGATACCCAGTATATTATTTGCTACCAAATAATATTGCGACCATAAAATCAAGTGTAATCATTCCTTTAAATACAAGACGGTACTTGCGAACACGTGTTTCTACTCTTTAGCTTCTTCAGGGTAAGGCAACCTGAGAATTGATATGAGAAGAATAATGAACTACTATAAGTGCGAGCAACAAATTTGTATTTCTCTTGTAAAATCTGCATTTTGGAGAAAAAATAGAGTATCAACACGATGGAAGCACAAGCAAACCATAAGATACAACCCTTACCTTGGGTTTAGGATAGAACTAGGCCTACAATTAACCAAATCTCAGAAACGCAGTACGCTTCTAAATCCAAGGATGAATAAAAGGCTGTTTTGTGGAGATTTTAAAATCTTTTGTATAGCGAATATTTTTGGGACAGCTGTTGCGTACAATCTCATAGCCATTCTCGAGCAACCTCTCCAGTTTTTGGATAAACCAACATATTGTCCCATCTAGACGTTAGAATCTACGGAAATATTGTTGGTTCCCTCGAAAAAACGACATTGATTCTTATATGGATAAAACAGAAAGGTTGAGCAATATATGGTTCTAGTAGATCCTCTACAGGATTGCTTATGAGCCCATCTAGGTATTGTTTATTGCCCGTATTTTGAATACCACTTTCACATAATATCCACTACCACTACAGAAAATTAATCCGTATGGCAGTATGGATTGAAAATTAACAAAACAAACAGCCATCAGAGAAGACAAGAAGACAGTCAGAGTAGGTGTTTTGCTGGTCATATGCTGTTATAAAGTTGTCAGGATTTATGATATTTCAAGGTCATTTCATCAAAATATCTTGCCTTGTATTACCCAATTCGAAGAAAAATTATCTAAATTAACTCAAAGCACAACCGCATAATTCAATCACAACCGCCTAGCGATTACATAAAGCAACTCGCACCATTTTGCTTTTTTTTTCTTTCACAGAGCGAAAATAGCCAGTACAACCTTCCTTCAGGTCAAACGCTATGCAAACTTGCATTTCCTGTTACGGACCGTTAAAACTTCATTTGCTTTCATCAGCACACATTCACTGAGAGATTATACCATTCCGCTATAGAACGTCTGTTTTATTCCTGATTCCGCTTTTTTTCACGGCCTGCAGCATCAGGCCTTGTTTAATTTTGAGGGAATCTATAATTCCATCGATTGCATGACGTCCTTCATCGTACAGGATAGCCATAATGCGATGTGACCATTTATGCCAGAGGAAGATAAGGTAGGAAGATTATTTTGGTAGTTTCCATTATTGAGCATGGTTATTTTCGGAAAATACTTCCTTAATAATACAATAAGAATGAGCCTATACATATCTAAGGGAATTATCATCACAAAAAAACAAATGCTTTTCCATGCCAGATCATAAATTTAAGGGTATAATGATGGACTCCTACCTATCCGATGCGTTGGTAGAGAGCATCTTTCAGTTGAGCAAACTATGCTTGAAACATAATTTCTTTTGTTCCGATGGTTCAGTGTACTTTCAACCTCAGGGATTAAGCATGGGTAATGGACTATCATCCAGTATGGCGGTAATATTTATGGCCTGGTATGAAAAAACATTTGTTTTTGCGATGATAATCCCTTTAGGATAAGATCCTCTTCTGGTATTGTTATGTAGACGACATATCAATCGGATAGACTAGCAGCGACCGTGAAGAACTGTCAGCTTCTTATAATTAGTTGAACGTGCGACACAGTAGAATCAGGTTCACATTGGAAGTCCAATCGGATAACATCATCAATTTTCTAAACCTCAATCTAACAATTCAATGAATAACCTCCGATTTGATATTAACAGAAAGCCTAGCCAGACAGACCAAAGCATAGACTCCAATTCTTGCCACCACCATGCCCACAAATTGGCCGCTTATAGATCCTATGTAGATAGGTTGTTCAGAGTCCCTTTGGGAAAGAAGATTTGACAAAGAAGTATCCACGATTGAATATATTGCACAGGAAAAAGGTTTTAACATCAATAAATTGATAAACTGAATAAAAAGAAAAAATACAAACCTCTCACAACAGATAATAATACAGCAGTTGGAATGTACAATTACAACACTCTTCAACAACTCTCAGTAAATAACAGAGACCCAATACCCCTTTTGGAGAAACCAGGAGTCTATAAGTTGACATGTAGCGAACCAAGCTGTCATGTGGTATACATAGGAAGAAGCGGAAGAAACTTGAAAACAGGATTGGTGAACACTTGATGAGCCGAATGATCCCATCCAACAACGAGTCAGCCTTCGGGAGACATTTAAAGGAAAGCAAACATAAATTTGATCTTGACACCGACGTACAACTCCTCCACCAAATTGAATACAGTTACAGACAGGAAGTTTGGGAAGGACTCGAAATTTTCAAACATACAAAAAGAAAGAAACATTTTTGAACTGGTGAACAGTATTTTCACGAACACCACGCTCTTTTTATTTATTTAGACTTTTCTTCGTTTCTTCGCAATTTCCTCTTTAGCGGATTTCTCAATGGTAGATCATTACAACTGTAGGATGAAAGTTTCGAGTGATATCTATTCTGGGGAGCCATCTATCCGTTGCCGTCAGTAATTGGGCCCTCTGGTGGTGTATCTCTGCATCAAGGGCTGAGCATAGCGTTGGCGGCGCCACCTTGACCGTAGCGTAGTAATCACGCCACAGATGCGCCACCTTGACGGTGAACCGAATGGAAATAAAGCGAAGAATGAATCGAATAATACACAAAAGAACAATGTGTCATGTGGCGCAGATTTTGATAAGGAACCTCTTCGATCACGGGCATTCTCTTTTCACGTGTCGAGATATACACTGAATTTGGTTAATAAATTGTGGATTTTTGGAAAATTTGGATTGTGTATCGCTAATTAGCGGATATAAACTCGATTCGTGTATTGATTAATTAGATTAATTCGTAAACTGACGGATTGAAGGAGAATTTTGTGCAAAAAGGATCAGAACGATGTAAGTTTCATTTATTTGTTGGTTTCCATTGGTTATTTGCGAGATTCAGCTTGTAACTTCCTTCTCTATTTATTGTAGCCTTTTTTTATTTGGGTCTGGGAATAACTTTTGGCAATGATTGAACGACACTGTCGATTACCGGAGTCATAATATTTTGGAATTCTCGAAGAGCCCGTGAGAAAGACCGTCCACCATCGTCTGGACCTGCATTCGCTGGATCTAGTTTACGCAATCGTCGATAGTCCAAGGTCATGAATTTCATTTATTGTTTTCTGAAAGTTATATTTCCGGAAAGATTCAAGAATTACCGGAGTACAATCATTCTTTCGTGTTTTGATTATCGGTTTTTTGTTTTCATTGTGTAATTTGTAGGAAGGTTCTTAATATCGCATTTGTCGTGCCATTTTGGTCCTTCTTGAGCCGCGTATTTTCGAACCGCGTTTTCAAAATTATTGCGATCAAGCATTTTGGATTTTTTCATTTAGTTTTTTCATTTGCATTTATTTCAATCTGTCATTATTCACGTGACCTCGAAAACTTGATAAGATATCGAACACATTCATAAATCCTTTAATATCTGCGCATGTTAAAAGAATTTAGCTTTCATTTGTTTTTCTCATCTATGCTCATAACCTTGATTCAAAACATAAACAAAGATTGACATTCTTGTTTTTGTTTATTTACATTTCATTATTTTCATTTGTTTATTTTCAACTCGATTTTCAATTTAATAGATTCAATCTTAATTATTTGCTTTATTAATTAATTTAGTTCTTTTCAATCGGTTAGTCTATTTACTCTTTTTTCGAAATTACTCAAAACGAAATTCATATTGTTTTCTGCAGTATACCTTGAATAATAATAATGGCGACAAAATTGAAACAACTCAAAGCTCGTCGTCAAATTGTTATTGATGATCTCGAGGAAATTCTCAATTTAGCACAATTCGCTGTCACTGATGAGAGTTTACACGTTAGATTCAAATTAAGATGTGAAATACTTGACGATATTCTCGTGGACTTTCAAAATTTACATACGTCTATTGTCTCTATGATAGTATCTTCCGGAGAACCCGAATTGAACACTGAGAAGGTTATTCGAACAGCCTTTATGGATAATTATTACACCATCAGAACAACTTATGTTAATTTATTTCCTGTAGTAAACATTCCAGTAAAAACCAAGACAGTTGCTCTATTAGTTCGCCAAATGTTAAACTTCCAAAGATAATATTGCCCATTTTCAATGGGAATTATAAAGAGTGGCCTACTTTTTTCGATATGTTCCAAAGTTTGGTACATGAAAATTCTAACTTGAGTCAAATAGAAAAGTTTCAATACCTCCTTAGTTCACTTTCTTCTCATGCTTTAAATTTAGTTAAAGGATTTCCATTGACTGCTGAAAATTATGAAAGCGCTTTTCAGACATTGGCGGAAAGATATCAAAATAAAAGACTTCTCGCTAATACGTGTTGGAAGGAAATCTGTCATGTTCCAAAGCTACAGGGTGATTCAGCTAAAGACCTTAGGCGAATTCTAGAAGTTTTGCGGAAAACTTATCGGTATTAAGGAATTTAGGTTTACTCGTTGACCAGTGGGACTTTGTTTTATTTCACATTCTCATTCAGAAATTAGATTCAGCAACGATCAAACGTTTTGAATTACAAGAATGTTCAACCGATATTCCGTCGTTTGTCAATTTGCGAAATTTCCTGACAAATCAGTGTATAGCCTTGGAGGCAGTAGCTCTTTCTCTTCCGTCGAAAACTCATTCAGTTTCGAATTCTCAAGTTTTGAAATCTAGTTCTCTCTCAATGAATAAAAGAAATTCGACTCTTCTCGTTCAAACGGAAACTGAATCATTCAAGAAACGTTTAACCTGTAATTATTGCAAGTTAGCTCATAGTATTTACAAATGTCCATCATTTTTGGAACAAACTGTTCAAGATCGGTTCAAGATTGTGAAGAACAAAAATTGGTGTATCAATTGCCTCCATTCTGGACATAAGATTAACAATTGTTCTTCAAAGTCAAATTGTCGTGTTTGCCACGGAAGGCATCATACCCTGTTGCACATGCGCAATAATGCGGATAATGATGCTTCAACAGAGACGTTTCATTTCAATGCTGCAAATTCATCGGATTCAGGCTCAGCTCAAGTTTTAACCAATGTTTCTTCAAATTCTACCGTTCTCTTGGCAACCGCTGAGGTCGAAATTCGTGATGCTTGGGGTAGATATCAGAAGGTCCGAGTTCTGTTAGATGGAGGCTCTCAAATAAATATTATAACTCAATCGTGTGTAAATAGATTAGGCTTGAAAATTTGTGATGCTTCATTTTCGATAAATGGGATTTGTGAAAGCTCATCTTCTGCTAATTGCAGCACTGAATGTACTATTCGTCCATCAGGTCAAATAAATCCATCTTTTACATTCGATGCCGTCGTGATTCCGAAGATTTGTGCGGAAATGCCGAGTTCTTTCGTAAATTATTCGTTTAGGAATTGTGTCCATAACAAGAAGTTAGCAGATCCGAACTTTTCCATTCCGAAATCAATAGACCTTCTCCTCGGAGCGGATATATTCTCTTTAATAATTCGACCGGGTCGTATCGAGGGTAACGGTTTGGAACCAACAGCACTTGAGACAGTGTTTGGTTGGGTTTTCATGGGAAAGATTCAATCACCTAACATATCAGTAAACAATTTTCATTTGTCATTGTCTGAATCAGGTTTAAACTCCTCGTTGAAAAGATTTTGGGAACTTGAAGAAGTTTCAGAGAATGTCATTGTATCACCAGAAGATCAATTTTGTGAGAACTTATACACTCAGAACTATTCTAGAAATTGGTGCCCAACGTGGGGCAGGGCCTGTCCACCACAAAGAGCAGTTCAACAGTTCGGTTGGCGTTAAGCCGCGTGAAGCACAATCAGCTGGATTGTCTTTCGATTGAACATGATACCAATTTTCTGTTGAAACTAAGTCCTGAATTTGAGAAGTACGATTGCTTACAAATGTCTTCCATCGATGAGGAGAAGACTTAATCCATGTTAGAGCTACCATTGAATCAGACCAAGCAAAAATGTCTCTTATTATCAAAACTCATTAATGTGGTTTCCTCTGTTTACCAATCAGCCTTTACAATAGATGACATTTTTGCTTGGTCTGATTCAATGGTAGCTCTAACATGGATTAAGTCTTCTCCTCATCGATGGAAGACATTTGTAAGCAATCGTACTTCTCAAATTCAGGACTTAGTTTCAACAGAAAATTGGTATCATGTTCAATCGAAAGACAATCCAGCTGATTGTGCTTCACGCGGCTTAACGCCAACCGAACTGTTGAACTGCTCTTTGTGGTGGACAGGCCCTGACTGGCTTCGTTCCAAACATCTCACCTTCGCAAATGATGAAGTAGAGAATTCTCTTCATCTTGTACAAACAGAAGAGCGTCACCTCTCTTTGTCAACTTTCATTTCTCTATCGTTTGTTGATGATTTGCTCTCCAGGTATTCATCCCTGTCCAAGGTTCAAAGGGTGGTAGCTTACATTTTCAGATTCGTTAACTTCATAAAAAACTCTAAAGCTCCTAGGATATATAGATTTTCCGCAGTTCATCTCAAAGATGCACTTTTTTCATTATAAAACAGGTTCAACGGGTTGTGTTCAAGGAACAGATCGATAATCTCATCTCGGGAAATCCCATATCTAAATTACTTCGAAAATTGAATCCATTTATTGGAGAAGATGGTGTTCTCAGGGGTGGGCGGTCGTCTGTCTTTTTCTGGTCTGGCTCTTGATCACAAACACCCAGCTTTGCTTCCTTCATTTCATCGTCTTACTGGGCTCCTTATTCAGCATTTCCACAAAATATGTCTGCATCCAGGTGCCCAGACTTTACAGTTCCTTCTGTCTCAACAGGTCATACAGGAGTTTTATACAGTCCACTTAGAGATTGAGTCTGTGCTCAATTCTCGCCCTCTATGTCCGCTTAGTAATGACCCGAATGACATATCTGCACTGACACCAGGACATTTTCTTATTTTGGCTCCATTAACTGCTATTCCTGAACCAGATTTATCACACCTATCTATCGGTCGATTATCGCGTTGGCAGCTTTTAACTCGTATCCATCAGGATTTTTGGAAAAGATGGAATTTAGAATACCTGAACACACTGCAACAACGAAAAAAGTGGTTCAATAGTAACTCGCCTCCTTATTCAATAGGTGCACTCGTCTTGATAAAAGATGATCAACTCCCTCCATTGCGCTGCCGACTTGGACGCATTGAGAAATTGCATCCTGGCGCTGATAAAATAGCTAGAGTAGCTACTGTTCGGACTACTCAAGGTGTACTGCAGAGATCAGTGGTTAAATTATGTCCATTACCTCTTCAATAGTTATGACATATGTTGATGTATATATATATTTTTTTCGCTTTATGTTCGATATCTTCTCAATTTTTTATTTGCTTTGTTTCATAAAATATTCTATTTTAGGTGGGCGGTTATGTTACTGCAACTCGTTATTGTTAGTTAAGTTCATTTATTTTCTGTTCTAAAATGCTTGTTCGTTTCATGCGGCCCACGTATGTTCATTTCTTTCTCTATGAACGTATATTTACGTGTGGACATATGTTGGAGATATATGACAGTGCGAGACGAAAGCAGTCGTAATTCGAATACAGACGTCGACGCTCGTTCGATGCAGTGCAAGACTTTTCTTCGTTTCTTCGCAATTTTTCTCGTTAATTTCTACAAATTAGAACTCTGGTGAAAAGGTGACTGTTCTGGCTCGTGAGTGACACGTTCAGCCGTGCTGTAAAGCCAACAGGTACGCAATCGTCGATACTCCAACATTTTCGTATTTTCTTTTCGAGTCATTTTTTCTCACCGGAATTTCATTGTTAATTTCTCTTTCTTTTGCTTTCATTTAATTTCAAAGGCCGTGTCGTGCCATTGGGTTTAGGATAGAACTAGGCCTACAATTAACCAAATCTCAGAAACGCAGTACGCTTCTAAATCCAAGGATGAATAAAAGGCTGTTTTGTGGAGATTTTAAAATCTTTTATATAGCGAATATTTTTGGGACAGCTGTTGCGTACAATCTCATAGCCATTCTCGAGCAACCTCTCCAGTTTTCGGATAAACCAACATATTGTCCCATCTAGACGTTAGAATCTACGGAAATATTGTTGGTTCCCTCGAAAAAACGACATTGATTCTTATATGGATAAAACAGAAAGGTTGAGCAATATATCGTTCCAGTAGATCCTCTACAGGATTGCTTATGAGCCCATCTAGGTATTGTTTATTGCCCGTATTTTGAATACCGCTTTCACATAATATCCACTACCACTACAGAAAATTAATCCGTATGGCAGTATGGATTGAAAATTAACAAAACAAACAGACATCAGAGAAGACAAGAAGACAGTCAGAGTAGGTGTTTTGCTGGTCATATGCTGTTATAAAGTTGTCAGGATTTATGATATTTCAAGGTCATTTCATCAAAATATCTTGCCTTGTATTACCCAATTCGAAGAAACATTATCTAAATATACTCAAAGCACAACCGCATAATTCAATCACAACCGCCTAGCGATTACATAAAGCAACTCGCACCATTTTGCTTTTTTTTTCTTTCACAGAGCGAAAATAGCCAGTACAACCTTCCTTCAGGTCAAACGCTATGCAAACTTGCATTTCCTGTTACGGACCGTTAAAACTTCATTTGCTTTCATCAGCACACATTCACTGAGAGAAAATACCATTCCGCTATAGAACGTTCTCCCGCCTGTTTTATTCCTGATTCCGCTTTTTTTTTTCACGGCCTGCAGCATCAGGCCTTGTTTAATTTTGAGGGAATCTATAATTCCATCGATTGCATGACGTCCTTCATCGTACAGGATAGCCATAATGCGATGTGACCATTTATGCCAGAGGAAGATAAGGTAGGAAGATTATTTTGGTAGTTTCCATTATTGAGCATGGTTATTTTCGGAAAATACTTCCTTAATAATACAATAAGAATGAGCCTATACATATCTAAGGGAATTATCATCACAAAAAACAAATGCTTTTCCATGCCAGATCATAAATTTAAGGGTATAATGATGAACTCCTACCTATCCGATGCGTTGGTAGAGAGCATCTTTCAGTTGAGCAAACTATGCTTGAAACATAATTTCTTTTGTTCCGATGGTTCAGTGTACTTTCAACCTCAGGGATTAAGCATGGGTAATGGACTATCATCCAGTATGGCGGTAATATTTATGGCCTGGTATGAAAAAACATTTGTTTTTTGCGATGATAATCCCTTTAGGGATAAGATCCTCTTCTGGTATTGTTATGTAGACGACATATCAATCGGATAGACTAGCAGCGACCGTGAAGAACTGTCAGCTTCTTATAATTAGTTGAACGTGCGACACAGTAGAATCAGGTTCACATTGGAAGCCCAATCGGATAACATCATCAATTTTCTAAACCTCAATCTAACAATTCAATGAATAACCTCCGATTTGATATTAACAGAAAGCCTAGCCAGACAGACCAAAGCATAGACTCCAATTCTTGCCACCACCATGCCCACAAATTGGCCGCTTATAGATCCTATGTAGATAGGTTGTTCAGAGTCCCTTTGGGAAGAGAAGATTTGACAAAGAAGTATCCACGATTGAATATATTGCACAGGAAAAAGGTTTTAACATCAGTAAATTGATAAACTGAATAAAAAGAAAAAATACAAACCTCTCACAACAGATAATAATACAGCAGTTGGAATGTACAATTACAACACTCTTCAACAACTCTCAGTAAATAACAGAGACCCAATACCCCTTTTGGAGAAACCAGGAGTCTATAAGTTGACATGTAGCGAACCAAGCTGTCATGTGGTATACATAGGAAGAAGCGGAAGAAACTTGAAAACAAGGATTGGTGAACACTTGATGAGCCGAATGATCCCATCTAACAACGAGTCAGCCTTCGGGAGACATTTAAAGGAAAGCAAACATAAATTTGATCTTGACACCGACGTACAACTCCTCCACCAAATTGAATACAGTTACAGACAGGAAGTTTGGGAAGGACTGGAAATTTTCAAACATTCAAAAGAAAGAAACATTTTTGAACTGGTGAACGGTATTTTCACGAACACCATGCTCTTTTTATTTATTTAGCCTTTTCTTCTTTTTACATTTGTGTTCCTCTTTAGAAGCGGATTTCACTCAATGGTAGATCATTGACAACTGTAGGATCGTAAGTTTCGAGTGATATCTATTCCGGGGAGCCATCTATCCGTTGCCGTCAGTAATGGGCCCTCTGGTGGTGTATCTCTGCATCAAGGGCTGAGCGTAGCGTTTGGCGGCGCCACCTTGACCATAGCGTAGTAATCACGCCACAGATGCGCCACCTTGACGGTGAAGGAAGAAGTAATCCCTACACAACTAACCTCAAAAAAGAGCGAAGACTTATAACGGGTCGTTATATTTACAATAAAAATAAACCGAATGGAAATAAAGCGAAGAATGAATCGAATAATACACAAAAGAACAATGTGTCATGTGGCGCAAATTTTGATAAGGAACCTCTTCGATCACGGGCATTCTCTTTTCACGTGTCGAGATATACACTGAATTTGGTTAATAAATTGTGGATTTTTGGAAAATTTGGATTGTGTATCGCTAATTAGCGGATATAAACTCGATTCGTGTATTGATTAATTAGATTAATTCGTAAACTGACGGATTGAAGGAGAATTTTGTGCAAAAAGGATCAGAACGATGTAAGTTTCATTTATTTGTTGGTTTCCATTGGTTATTTGCGAGATTCAGCTTGTAACTTCCTTCTCTATTTATTGTAGCCTTTTTTTATTTGGGTCTGGGAATAACTTTTGGCAATGATTGAACGACACTGTCGATTACCGGAGTCATAATATTTTGGAATTCTCGAAGAGCCCGTGAGAAAGACCGTCCACCATCGCCTGGACCTGCATTCGCTGGATCCTAGTTTACGCACTCGGCCGCTAGTCAAAGGTCGTATGAATTTCATTTATTGTTTACGCCTGAAAGTTATATTTCCGGAAAGATTGACAAGAATTCAGCGAGGGAGTACAATCGAGTTCTTTCGTGTTTTGATTATCGGTTTTTTGTTTCTTAATTGTGTAATTTTGTAGGAGCTAGGTTCTTAATATCTAGCATTTGTATTTACCTGCGATATTAATTCTGCATATATAGATATCATGTGTAATTATGTTGATCTATAATCAATTTGATGTACAGGGCGGACCATTAACGTATTTCAAATAATTTTGTTTTTCTATGACAACATCTTACCGGAATAAAGCAAGTTTGGCCAATCTTCTTTGTCTGGGATTTATCATTTGTTAAGATTTAGCTTCAATACCGTTAATGTCACGCGTTTTCATTCATTTAAATTTCTCTGATTTGTAAATATTATTGCGGAGTTATTATAGTAGAATATAGATCAAGGTTTCTTTACTTTTTATTTCTCGGTTGATCCAACATTTTTGGGTATTCGAAAAAGTGATCATTTCACAATTTAGATCTCTTATATCCAGATAGTGAGCGTGATAGTTAAAAGCAAAAATTGTGTGGCGCCTCCGGTTACTAATTGGTATATTTATTGACTGGCCTGTCACGCTTACGAAAGCTGTCACCTGCTTAACCCAGTATTGAATTCATCTAAGTTTATTTTAATTGTTGAGGTTTTGAATTATTTTAGTATAATAGTGAAAGGATATTATTGTTTTTTTTTATTGTTAGTTTGAGGCGTAACAGACTTTACTGTAGAATTATTTACCCCCTTTTTAAAGATTTTAGTATTTGACTTTGAAAGTTCGTTACAATTCAAGAACTTGATGTGTGTTTTTTCTCCTGCTGAACAAAAATAACCTTTTGTAATAACTTAGCTTCTACACTGTAAGTACGAACATCATTTCTTAGAAAATAATTAATTATTAATTATAATTAACCTTCTAACTTGCTCTTACAGTGCTACAGTGTTCCATATTGTAATCCGAAGATGGCGATAAGCCTAAACATGTAGTTACATTGAACAAACAATAAATTTGAAGCACATCGAGTGAGGGATAAGACAATTTTCATACACTTTCAATATTATAGAATTTACAAACCGAATTGCTTATTGTCAAGAAGTAAACTGTTCTCAGTTTGAATATCTAATACGTTAAGTTTAGTTTGGTTCAGTTTCAAAATTTGAAAATCACTATGAATTGGTCTTTTTTGAATTATTGAACTAGGAAGGAGAGTGAAATTAGATCTTTTTCAATTACACCTCATATTTGGTTTACATATATCCTTTATTTCAAGGAGGCACATTTATAGATGGAGATATGGCTTCTTTGAAATTCCTTCTCTTCCATCCTTCCTCTTTCGCCATTGAAGAATTGAGTAGATGGTTCTAGTTTCAGACATATTGTGTTTACTTCAATTTTTCTGTTTGTTCCAGTAGAGTAAGAATATACTGATATTAAACTGTTTTTATAAAAAAAGGTGTTGATGTGGTGGAACTCAACGCCATTTCTGTGTCGGAATTAAAAAACACAAAAAATATACTCTACTGGGATAAACGGAAAAAGTACCTGACATCTCCCTAGATCACTGTGAATTTTTAGTTGATGACGAGATATTGTTGATGATGGAGCTCGTGTTGAATGATTGTTTGGGCTATTACTATCAAAGCTAAATTTACAAAAGTTAAGCCTAATAATGAGACACAAAGGACAAAGAACTTCATATATGAATTACCTTGCGAGTGCGGAAGATCTTACATCGGAGAAACTAAACGCCCTCTGAATGTACAAATAAAAGAACATCAGAAGCTTCTACGAGTAGTGGACAGCAACAAATCCAGGTTGGTCCAACATGCTGTAGTTGAGAATCATCGTATAAAGTAGGATGAAGCATCAATAATATCCAAAGAGGAAAAACTTGCAAGAAGAAAAATCAAAGAAGCAGCATTTATGAAAATATCACCTGATTCCATAAGTGCTCCATCTATAGATCTGCCAGAAAATTGGACGCCGATAGTTCGATCCAACTTAAAAAGATCATCATATCACAGATGAGTATATAACATCGGTCATTTTCTTTCAAGACTTCTGTCAATATTGACTTTTTGAAAATTGATAATTTTCAAAAGGTTTCTTACTTTTCTCCTTGATAAAGATAGAAGATGTCTATCGAAACGTCGGAAATCATTACATCCACAATAGATGATGGTAATAGCCCAAACAATCATTCAACACTGTGAATTTTGACAATGATATTTGGAACAATAATATCCCGGGACTTACGGTAATACAGCATGCGGAATAAAGTTGTCGGAAAATATTTTGACGCTCCTATTTATCAAAAGAGCTTGTAATTGAATATGCCGAGATATTGTTTTCATTTTCAGAATAAGTATTTTGGCATGAATGGTATATATTAAACTATCATCATACTACTATTCCAAATGCGAATGTAACTTTGTTTGTTACGCTTTCACGCAAAAACTAGTTAACTCATCATCATGCAACTTTGTACATATATTCTTGAAGGTATAAGAAGTAACATAGGAAACTCCTGTTCATCAAAAGAGCTTGCAATTGAATATGCCGAGATATTTTTTTTATTTTCATAAGATTTTAACATGAAGGATATATATAAAACTATCATCATACTACTATTCCAAATGCGAATTGAACTATGTTTGTTACGCTTTCACGCATAAACTACTCAACTTGTCATCATGCAACTTTGTACATATAGTCTTGAAGGTATTAGAAGTAACATAGGATACTTTTCATTGAAAAAAAAATCTTTACGAAAGATGAGAAAATTGTTTGTCAAAAAATCGGCAAATTCAGCTACTCCAACGCCTTTACACAGTAGTGAAGTTTCATGTCGGAATACTGTAATACCGTCCCACTGTATTACCGACGGTGACGACAATATCTAATTCATACTCATACTTATATAATGGCTCCACTGCGGGCGAAGCCGTGGGTGAAAAGCTAGTACTAGATAACATCGATTCTGTTCTTCCGTGATCACGATGACTCTCGAACGGCTTATAGAGCTGAAATATGGGGAAAACCTCCTCCTTTCAATCGTTCCAGGTTTGAAAATTTGCTTGTCTCTGCAGATCTCGATTTTTGTTTAGATCGAACCAGTAAATTAGATGTTACAAACAACATTTTTTTGCTCTATTTGATTGTTTTCATTTATTTCAATACAAAAATCTCAGGATGAAAACACCAAAACTCGACAGTTGACACTAGAAAAATTCTCTTTGACCAGATCATAGAAGGATTATTCGAATGCATCAAACTGTACTTGCTAATATATTATAATCATGAAAGAATAACGTGGTCTAGGCTTTTCTGTGGAATCTGAATTTTTGATCATTAATAGTCTACATATATTGAAGAAACCTAGCTACTTGAAATAAGATGGTACAACGCTGAAATTTTAGGATGTCCCGAACGCCAATAAAGTTGATGTACTTTCCCAATTTTGTGAAGGTAATTCAAAATTTTCTAATTTGCCGATTTCCTCTAAATTCTGCATACCTTTTAATTTCAACCTCATTTGAACATATCTTGGCGAGGTTGCCGGGATGTTGGAAACTCTTGATACTGGGAAGGGTCCGGGACCTGACTTCCTGCCAGCATTCTTTTTGAAGAACTGCTGTTCCTCAATTGCACTTCCACTCAGGATATTGTTCAACAGGTCCTTATCAACTGGTGTTTTTCCTACGAAGTGGAAGTACGGTGAAGCCATTGTTTAAGTCTGGGAGTCGGTATAATATTGCTGATTACAGGCCTATAAGCATTATAAGCGCCATTCTTAAAATTCTTGAGACATTGATACTGGATCGTATACAGAAGGATATATCGTCCAGATTGGTCGAGCAACAGCATGGCTTTACTAAGGGTAGGGGTGTTGAGTCCAATCTATTGGTTTTTGCCCAGTATGTCTTTGAAATCTTGGATAGTGGAGGTAAGGTTGATGTTGTATATACTGACTTTTCTGTCCTTCGATAAGGTAGATCATTGCATTTTGAGTGAGAAACTGTCGTCTTTTGGAATAACTGGCATCTTGAGGAAGTGGTTTGTATCATATTTCACCCGCCGTACTCAGTCAGTTAAAGTTCGTGATTCTCCCCGACATACATTGTTGATTCAGGTGTACCTCACGGTAGTCATTTGGGCCCTCTGTTGTTTCTAATTTATATAAACGACATTACCACTTGCTTTAGGTTTGCACATTTTGTTTTGTTCGCCGACGACCTCAAGGTTTATTTAAGAGTTAACACTCTAATCGATATGCTAGATCTTCAATCTGATCTGAATCGATTGGAACAATGGTGTAAAGATAATAAATTCATCATTAACCTTGGTAAGTGCAAACATATGAGTATAGTTAGACATGAGAAGCGCTTTGTATCGTACTACTATCTGAGTGAGCAATCAATACTTTTTGCAGACATCGTTAAAGACTTAAGTGTTTTTTACGACAATAGGATGTGTTTCAGGGCGCATATTGACCATAAAGTTAGTTCGGGGTTTCGTATGCTGGGGTTCATTTTGCGGCACTCGTTTGAGTTCAGGGATGTCAATACTTTGAAGCACCTTTATGTCAGTCTTGTTAGGCCGCATCTTGAGTATGCCTCCTGTGTATGGTCTCCATATACTTATGAAGATTGTGACAGGATAGAACGAGTCCAAAATAGGTTTCTTCTCTCTATGTCATGCAGGATGGGAATCTCGCGAGGTAATTTTTCCGCAACTCATATGAGATCACTTCTTCACCTTTCTGCTTTACGTACTCGTAGGATAAGGACGGATGTATTGCTGTTTGTTAAATTGGTCGGGGGGCTTATGTCCTCTTCCGGCCTTCTATCTCTGTTTGGTTTTCACGTTCCATCTAGAAATGTTGGAGGTACCGCGCTGCTAGCTTTCAGGACTTTCAGGTACAATTATACTAGAGCTTCGCCAATTCCAAGAATCTCGCAACATGTGAACACTGCCAGTAGAACAGGTATAGACTTCTTTAATCTCAGTTACCCCTTGATTGTGCGTTATGTCAATCGAAGTTTGTATTGATCTGTCAGTTGACTTCTGGAATTTTTGTATTGTTTTCTTTTTTTCTATCAATCTGTATTAAGTTGTATTATATATTGCAGTTATGATTATGTATTAATTTGGATTTGTAAAATTGGGTTTATCCCGTTAATAAATAAATAAATATCTTAAGTTACAAATTGACCGGATGGATATTCTAGGATTGACCAAATTTCAGATGCTCATATAATTGATGAACTATTGACAAACTATGCCCAATAACAAACTTGACTGAGAGATTCAGACAAATAACATATCCTTAAAATATGAGTTCCCTAGCTTATTACGTTCGTATGATAGAGAATATACGGCCAGCGTGTGGGTTGGCCGGATACACAAACTCAATTTTGACCACTGATTCATCATCAGGAAATCAAACTCAATCGATTGAGATGATTTTTGGCTCGACATTCGAAAGTATCAGATATCTAGGCAAAGCGATAGACAAGTTGAACAAGTTCGCAAATAATCTATATTCTGCTCAACAACAAATCAGACAATGAGAGCAAAAACTTAAGCGTGTTGATGGATAGCTAAAGAAGAAAACCATAATTCATCTGATCCCGGAAGAGTTCAACAAATTGTTTTTCAGTGTTTGCAGCAGTATTTCTCATGACCTACATCAGATGAGGAAAATAAATCTGACAAAAAATTCGATGGCACGTTCTGTTGTTGAATTGTTAACCCCTTTCCAATCTTGAAGCCTAAATGGTCTAGGGATATTAATGATTTATCTGTCACACTATTTCAGTCAATTATTCTGGAGATGAAGAAACCGCTTCGTTGTATTGTTTGCACTAACAAATTGAAAAGGCTCTATTTGGGAAAGATTGAAGTAGAATGAAACCAGAATTTATAAGCTAGGTGACCTCAATTAGTGCACGAATTACCGGTCGCATCATTTTATTTCTGTTACATCGAAGATTTCCTTATGTCTGTAGGAATCACGAGTGTCTAACCCAATAAAACTTGATATCTCATCACAAAAGTAGAAGTCAATAGTTCCGAATCCTAAGGGAGAAATTTAAGACTCACCCAAGCAACGCGATTTGATATATTGGGACATACTTCGGTTATGTGAAGTACCAAAAATGACATTCCAATATGAAGATTATCTAGGACTGATAAGCTGAATAGTGAAAAAATCATTTTTGTATATACTCGGAGATGTCAGATTAAGATAAAACATGGGTAAAAAGGAAACGAACTGGCAAAAACACCTCACTTGTACATTGTATATTGTAGAAAGTTGTTCATTTATATTGAAGATAATTTTACAAGAATAGGGTATATCTCAAGCTGAAATAGAATATCATACAGTGTTGCAAAATGCAGTTTTCATCAAAATTCTTCTGTTAAAGAAGCCAGTAATACTTAAACTTTCTCAAAGATCCAGAATAATCATAAGGTTTTAAAGAAGAAGTCACTTCTGAGATTAAGCTGACCGAAGAACGGTGCTTCAACCAGATAAACAGAAACAGAAAGCTAAGTATGTTTCAATTGCCTTTTTTGTGAGAGAATTCTCATGATTGTTGTACCTGAAACCAGATACAACGTCCCGTTTTCCGCCTCTCTCATGCACCAACTTTTTGTTACCAACCAAACCACAAGAATAAAATTTGACAGCCAGTGTTGGAGCCTGGGAATAATATGGTCTGGCCACATTTTCCTGCCATATACCCCTAGCGCCTCTTTGACCGTCGAGACAAAGAAATATCTGGGATATGCATTCATTATGTTATTAGTGATAATAAATGTCAGTCGAAAAGTTCTTCTCTGCTATTTTTTAAAATAAAATAAGTGTTATATCACAACCTTCCCCAACTATGGATGATGATTTCTCTTTGAATGGGTTCCATAGCAGACTTCAAACATCAGGAGATCTGGATCGCAAGACCCGATTCTAAGAATCCTCCTTGCAGATTGGCGACAAATTTTGTGTTTCAAATTTGAATATACAGGGTATTTCTAAGGACAAGAAGGATTATATTCCTAAATTAGCAAATGACTATGGTGCAGAAATTATTCTCCTTCAAGACACACATGCGGATACTGAAGAAAATCTTCGTGGAAGAGGAACATTAAAAGGTTATGTATTCATCTCCTTAGTAAAATTTACGGTTTAGCTTGTTATGTTAAAAAATCCTTGATGCACAATATCGATTTTATTCGAAAAGGTGGATTTGAGGTTGTTTTCTTTATCCCTTTCAAATTTTGTAATATTTCTATCGTTAATATTAATAAACCTCCGAATACTATTTGGCCAAGAAATTTGGAAATGAATCTTCCTCATCCTTCAATTTATTGCGGTGATTTCAATAATTCTCAACACGTAATGTGGGGTTATAATAATAATACAAGTGGAATAGCTTTAGCTGACTGGATGGAAGATAATAATTTTTATTTAATTTTTGATGGAAAAGATGTACCTTCTTTTCATTCTTCTCGATGGAATAAAGGCTATAATCCTGATCTCTGCCTTGTTACAATACTTGTAAACCGCTTCCTGTAAAGCGTAAAATTCTAAGAGTTTTTCTTTCCTCATAGTCAACATAGGCCTATTCTGTTGACTTCACGAAGTTTAATTCAATATTCTGAATGTTTAAGAAGACCTCGTTGGAATTTCAAGAAAGCGAATTAGATTGAATTTGCTAAGAAGGTAGACCGTGATATTAGATGGATTAAACCCACTCACGATAAATATCACAGATTCTTAGGTGTTGTGAAAGCCGCAGCAAAAAGTTCGTTCGAAGCGGTTTCCAGAAAGATTATATTCCAGGTTGGTCGAAAGAAACCGATAATTTGTACAAGGACTATCAAAAATCACCATCCGTTGATGAATGTGAAAGGCTTATGAATTTTATCAATACAAGCCGAAAAGAGAAATGGAGTAGTGTTGTATCAAAGACGAATTTCACACATTCGAGTAGGAGTTCATGGGATATATTGAGAAAATTAGGTTAATCTACTCCCCTTACCTCATAAAAATTGATCCAAGATTTATCGCTCGCCGCCTAGTTGATGTATCTGAATCAGTCAATATATCCCAATTTAAAATGAGGAATATAAAGAAAATTAAACATATTCAGGAGATAAGCTCCTACTTTCGAGTGTCACATCCATTCAATTTAGATGAATTGAGGACTGCAATCCAATCTACCAAATCTCGAAAAGCAGCAGGTTTTGACGGAATTTATTCACAATTCATCAAACATTTAGGAAAAAAGGCCTTGTCTTGATTATTGTCTTTCTATAAAAATATTCTGAATTCAGGAAACTTTCCTTCCGAATTTCCTAAGGTCAAAATAATAAGTATTTTGAGACGAAGAAAAAATCTTTGTGATCCTAGCAGTTATCGACCCATCAGTTTATTTAGTGTTCCTTTCAAGATATGGGAAAGGTTAAGTCTTTGTAGAATTGAATCTTCTAAAGAAAATGCTCTACAAAATTTCCAGAGAGGCTTTAGGAAATATAGAAATTGTTCAGATCAGGTTCTCAGCCTTACAACTTTCATAGAATCAGGGTCCAATGATAGGTTGAAAATAGGAGCTACTTTCATTGTTTTATATTCGGCATATGAGTGTGTGTTGAAAGATGAACGCTTGAATTATTCGCACACAGATAACTTGAATTCAATCATTATTTACGAGAATAGTTACGAATTTAAATCCAGAATATGTATCCTAAGAAGTACAAACTTTCCAGATACCCAAAAACCATTACGTAATACTTCAAAATTCCCCAAAACCCAAATGGAATATGAATGAATTTGTTTATATTCTTCTCGCCATAGATGTTGATCGATTATCACGAATAACGCTATGTATAGGGATAACACTTATTGTTTTGTCAATATTGGAGGAGATTAGCCGTGGATTTAGCAACATGTGAAGGTTATTTGGGTTCTTGGCTAAAGGAGGCTATTTATAATCAAACAACCATTGGTACATACACCTATATTTCGGAACTATATTGGTTCCTTCATCAGAATGCTGAAAAATTTTTTTAGATTACACAAAAACCCAGTTTATACTAGGTATGGGGATAAAAATCTTAACAATAAAAATATCTCTTTAAAACAGGTATAAGAAAGAACTATCAACAACCAAAACATAATGTTACTCACATGCGTCAGTTGCTGTAGAGAAAAGAGGCAAACTGAATGGAAAACATTCCTCAGAAAATAGCTACGAGGCTATAATATCAATTCATCAAAAATGGAGACATGCAAAAACCGACAGATTCAAAAACGGATACAAACAGTCTTTTTAGGTTAGGAGAGACCACAAACGAGAGCAGAGAAGGCAAAAGAGACTAATTTCAAATCTATGAGAACGAGGCGGTGGCGTTTATCGATGTACGGGGGCCATTTTTTAAGATGCAGGAGATAACTATAAATGTTACTGAGACCTTTTATGTCTGTTCTTTTATTAACACTATTGTTGTTTTCGTTAATAAAGCACATTTCTTGGAATATTCTTTTATGATAATTTTTGCAAAAGGAGAGGACCTTCGCTTGCTCAAAATTAAACGAGTGAAGGTTTTTAACTGCATGATTGGACAGCGCGCAATTTTCGGATAAAGACCTGATGTCACTTTGATGGCCAGAAAAACGACGTTTCAAGGACTGAGATGTTTGTCCTATATAGATGCTGGGGCAATCATTACAAGGGACTGAATAAACACAGTCAGAGTGGTTAAAAAGAGGAATTTTGTCTTTTAATCTGGAAAACAGAGGTCCATTCGATAAAACACATCCAGTTCACGGTGGAAGAGGAGAATGAGAATTCGGTTCCCTTCTTAGACACAAGAGTTATCAGAGCCCCAGACAACACCTTGAGATTAAACTGGTATAGAAAACCTACTGGTTCAGGCAGATACATCCATTATCGATCAAATCATGATTGGAAAGTGAAAGTAAACGTGATCCGTAACTTGAAAGATAGAATTCATAAGATTGCACATCAGGATTATCAAAGGACAGCCTTCAGAGAATTGTATAACGTCCTCAGAGAGAATGGCTACCCTAAAGGCCTTCTTAATAAACTCATTTACTGCACCCCAACAACACAAGAAGAACTTTCCATTGCACCCCAGAACAATGAAGGAAGAATTATCAATGGTACCACCAACTCAGAGTTGGATATCCCAAAATTTGCCTCCCTGCCCTATCTTCCTGGTCTCACCAATAAGTTGATCCACATTCTATCCAACATCAGAAATCTGAGGATTGCCAAATATAACGTTTTCTCAAATGGAGCTCTGTTTTCCAGATTAAAAGACAAACTTCCTCTTTTTAACCACTCTGACTGTGTTTATTCAGTCCCTTGTAATGATTGCCCCAGCATCTATATAGGACAAACATCTCAGTCCATGGAACGTCGTTTTTCTAGCCATCGGAGTGACATCAGGTCTTTATCCGAAAATTGCGCGCTGTCCAATCATGCAGTTAAAAACTTCACTCGTTTAATTTTGAGCAAGCGAAGGTCCTCTCCTTTTGCAAAAATTATCATAAAAGAATATTCCAAGAAATGTGCTTTATTAACGAAAACAACAATAGTGTTAATAAAAGAACAGACATAAAAGGTCTCAGTAACATTTATAGTTATCTCCTGCATCTAGACTTAAGAGATGGCCCCCGTACATCGATAAACGCCACCGCCTCGGTTTCATAGATTTGAAATTAGTCTCTTTTGCCTTCTCTGCTCTCGTCTGTGGTCTCTCCTAACCTAAAAAGACTGTTTGTATCCGTTTTTGAATCTGTCGGTTTTTGCATGTCTCCATTTTTGATGAATTGATATTATTGCCTCGTAGCTATTTTCTGAGGAATGTTTTCCATTCAGTTTGCCTCTTTTCTCTACAGCAACTGACGCATGTGAGTAACATTATGTTTTGGTTGTTGATAGTTCTTTCTTATACCTGTCTTAAAGAGATATTTTTATTGTTAAGATTTTTATCCCCATACCTAGTTTAAACTGGGTTTTTGTGTAATCTAAAAAAATTTTTCAGCATCCTGATGAAGGAACCAATATAGTTCCGAAATATAGGTGTATGTACCAATGGTTGTTTGATTATAAATAGCCCCCCTTTAGCCAAGGACCCAAATAACCTTCACATCTTATTGTTTTGTTTAAAATCGAAATGTTTAAAGAAAGTTATAAGTTTTTATTTGAAAAAAACGACCATCATTTTCTTAATCCTAATTTTGACCATCACTATGGAACCCAGAAACCAGAGGTTGATCGTTTGAATGAAATGATACTGAGCAATTTTCCTGTAATCGAGTTCAGTCAAAATACCTGTATTTACCCCTCTCGGTCTTGAAAAATACACGTTTTTTGATAACCCTCCATCTGTCACCTTATTTTAAAATATGCAGATAACTCGAAAACCGCTCAGATAACTGAAGGGAATGCTCACAATGTCAACGTAGAATCAAAATTCACATTCAAAAGTGTCAAAATATATAGGGTATTCCATTTGAAGAAAGCGAGTTGATAAGCATTTTCAGTATGACCGGAAGTCGAAAATTGCTGTCAAAAAAGTTGACTTTTGTCTGAGTGCGAAATTTTATTCTGATCTGACATATGTTTCGCCATCTAATTCTAATGGACATTCCCGATGGGATACCCTGTATATTCTGATTCAAATTCCTTCGACTTTAACATCTGTGATTTCTTGCCCTTAAGTACCTAAATGAAGAAATAATTATATCTACTGGCGAAACAGACCTTCTACAATGATATTTGAGAATAAGTAAGATATCAATAATGACCATACAAGCACAAATTTATGTTCAAATACGTCGGATATCGTGCGAGGTATTTTTTTCGGGAATTTTTTTGAAATTTTCAATAGTGTCGAGGTCTCCTGAATTTTGCAAGACCATTTCTTCCAAAATAATTCGAATATATTCAAAGCATCAACTTGATTCGATTGGTATTCTAGGAGTTATAGATAAAACTAAATTTCAGATGCTCATATCTCCTGAACCATGGGACGGACTTGGCTCTATAACAAAGTTGGCCGAGATATTTAGACGTAAAACCTATTGTGAAAATTTGAAGGCTCAATCTATTCCTTGGTATCTCTACTTTATTGATGTTAATTCATTTACTTTCATTAAAATGAGCTATCATAATCCCTTTTGTTAAGAAGGTTTGTGGTTGAAATTAAACTGAAGAAAATCTGTGAGTTTTAAAATTAACCTTCGGTCTAGTGGTTTGACCTACCTGATTTCATAAAAAAGGATTAATTAATTAAAAAGATTGCTTGATCAATATTCATCCCTAACCCTCGTAGCTGCTCAACTAGTATTTGAGTGCTTGTTCTAGTAATTCTAGTAAAACAGCGTTTTACTAAAATATTAATGATTTTCGAATATCGAGCCGAAAATGGCCTCAATTGATTGGATTTGATTCCCCAATGAAGAATACAGGGGAAAACTTGTGTGTCCGTCCGGGTTTATATATTCATGTAACATTTTCAGGACATGCTAGATAAAGATGCCATCGCAAACTAACATAGTGGGTTGAGACACCAGCATACAATATTATTTGGTGATGTGATCTCAATTACCCTAGATAAATTTTTTGAAGGCAGAACTATTTAGGTAGTAAACACTTTGGAACAGCTTCGGGAAATAATGGGTTTCACAGCAGAATGAAAATCATAGAATGGATTATTTTTTCTCGCCTGTTCTAGTAGAATAGTGTGCTATCGATTTGTCACAATGTCTGTAATTTTCGGATATCTAGCCGAAAATGGTTCCACTCGATTTGGTTTGATTTCCTGATGAAGAATTCGAGGTCAAACTGGAGATTGCCCGACGGGCTAGTCGGCCACCGCATACTCTCTAAGTTCCGAAAGAGATCTCGGTCAAGATCGTTGTTTGGTCGAATTTTTTTAACGGTTCAGGAGTTATGGATTGTTATGCAGTTTTGATTATTTTATAACTCCTAAAGGATCAATTGCATCAGTTGTAACAGATATTCCATTTAGATTGAAACAAATATGCTCACAATATTTCGAAGAAATCGACACGTTGGAGAATGTTTAACAAATTAATGCAGGGGGGCGTTAAGTCTTCGGGAATTGACGACCCCGCATCCCTGACTCAACCAGTAGCAGGGTTAGCACCCCTCTACTGTGAATCCTTTGCTTTCGACATAGAAAAAAATGCCTCGGAAAACGCCCCCGGTGTTGGGAATGCGCCTGGGGGAAAATCGACACATTTCCTAGCAGAGGTCGGTGAGGCGAGTGGCACCCCTCTGCGAACCGGAACCACAAGGCCTAGCTATTCGCTCAGGAACACCCAAGATGGCAGCTTGGATATATCGAGGACAGATGTTCCCGCTCGATCCCATAGACGAATGAGGCTGCATAGGACTAGAGAAATGAATCTATGTCTTATGAATGCATACTACATGTCCAATGAAGGAGAGACAAAGACGAGAAAATACGCCGAAAGCATGACAGTCAGATGGCTGGAAGACTACCCCAACCACCCCTTAACAAAATAACACTTACGCGCTCAAGTAAAAAACAACAAGACGCGGAAACTGCTATCTCCAGACGAGCTGGAATCGATGAAGGCAAACGCATTGAGGAAATCGCCGTCCGAGACACTAAATAGCATAAGAAGGAGCATTCATCGGAGAAGTTTACAACTACAGAACTACCCAACTGATGTCGACAGCAACATAATATCACCATTACCAACCCCAGAGCCGGATGTTCTCGATTCCGAAATCATGCGTCTTCTTGACGGGGAGAAACCTGAAGTGGGAGGATATTGATTTCACAAACCGTCCCAGAATCGAGAGACTCAGAACCAATAAAGATTCAAAAACAACTCTCTCGGCAGTAAACGAGGTCCTTGAGAGAGTGCTAGATGACTCGATCTCCTTTGAAGATTTATGCCACAGAGTATTCTATGCCGCAATGGTCACCAACACTATCCTGCAGACACCGTCACCGAAAGCTAACGCAATAAGCCACCAGCATCAAGAACCTCCATGGAAAGCACGTATAGAAAAGAGAAATACTTCCTTCCTAAAGACATAGGTGTCCTACACACATACCTCCAACATCAAAAGATAAGCAGGAAGGTGGAGAAGAAAAGAAGTGTTCACCTTCGGAAACTGAAGATTAAAAAAGATGCACACCACCAACAACATCTTAGAACACACATGGAAACCTTGAAGCAAAAAATTGAAGGGTTAGGAAACAGGCTCCGGAGATACAACAAGAGAGCGAAAAGGTACCAGGAAAACAACCTATTCAGGAACAACCAACGACAATTCTTGAGACATCTTGCCGGCAGGGATGGTGATCATCAAACATCCACGCTGAGCTTGAATGACATGGAGCAGCACTGGTCGTCTGTTTGGACACAAAAGATCAATCACAACACCGAGGCTGCTTGGTTAGAAAAAGAACGAGAGGCACATCAAGAACTGCCTGAAATGACGGAGATCTCTATTACCGAAGACGATATAAAGGCCACAGTCATCAGAATGAAACACTGGACTGCAGCTGGAGTAGATGGAATACAAAATTTCTGGTGGAAATCTCTTACAGCAACCCACAAACATCTAGCTCGGCTTATCCAAAGGGCCACAAAAGAACCATCCAATATCCCCGATTTTTTCACCTTGGGGAAGACCACGATGATACCGAAGAAGGGTGATAATGCACTGCCGAAAAACTACAGACCTATTTCCTGTCTACCTGCCGTTTATAAGATAGTCACATCAACCATTGGCCACAAGATCAACTCTCACATTAAAACTAACGGAATCATGTCCTGGTAGCAGAATGGATGCAAAAAGAGAGCCCGCGGAACGAGCAGCTCCTGGTAATCGATAACGTTGTCACCAAGCAGGCAAAGAAAAAACTTAAGAACATCTCCGTTGCCTGGATCGATTACCAAAAGGCTTTTGACAGTGTCCCCCACTCATGGCTTCTTGAAATACTGAACATCTACAAAGTCCATCCTGAAGTGATCAACCTTCTCAGTAGCCTAATGTCAACATGGCGCACCTCCCTAATATGGCACAACAAAAACATCTCCTACAGAACAACCGAAATACAGATAAAAAGAGTAATATTCCAGGGAGATGGCTTAAGTCCACAATGGTTCTGTCTCGCACTAAATTCACTAAGTAAAATGTTGAACAGGATCGCATAAAGTTACGCTTTGGACTTCACTAGTAAACTGAGCCACTTATTCTACCTGGATGACCTCAAGTTATATGCCAGAGGTCGCAAGCAGCTGGAGGGGCAGCTGGGATTAGTCAGAATGTTTAGTGGTGATATAGAGATGGTCTTCGGTTTGGAAAAATGCAGAGTGGACAATGTCAATTGGGAAAAGATAGCAGAACAGGAAAACATCATCCTGTCTGACGGATGCACTATACAAGCGCTTCACGAGCAAGAGAGATACAAATACCTGGGAATCCAACAGACATTTGAAATCCGACAGCAAGAAAATAAACAGCAAAGTAAAAGTGAGCTCATGAACAGAATAGCTCAATTATGAAGACTCAACTGTCGGCCAAAAATAACTAGAAGCCTAAACATCTGGGCACTTCCGGTATTTGTGTACACATCTGTAATTCTCACCTGGTCCAAAACAGATTTGGAGAGACTTGATAGGAAAATCAGAACTACCTTGACAAGAAATTCGGCAATCGAAAGATTGTACTTACCACGCAAGGAAGGAGGCCGAGGACTTAACAGTCTGGAGAACATCTATCGAAAAGAGGACCAGAACATAAGGAACTACTTTGTTCGAGGAAGGTTACCTGTTCAGCAATAGGTGGCAACCCAACACCTCGCCTCCACACAACCTGAGGAGACGCCCGCAACAGAGGAACTACCCGAGAGATGGAGAGAAAAGTGGCAATCTAAACCGCTCCATGGAAGGTTCTACGCCAGCCTCCACCAGCCTGAGGTTGATCGGTTGAGCTCGAGCATCTATCTCACACAGGGGTATCTCTTTCCCCAAACGGAGGGAACTTTGGTGGCAATTCAGGATCAGGTTGTTCCAACGCGCGCCTACACTAAACATATCACGAAGCAGCAAGTGGAATCGACGAAGTGCAGATTATGTGATAGCGCCGAAGAGACGGTTCAGCACATATCCTCAGGATGCTCAGCAATTGCCAATACTAGGTATCTCGTCCGTCATGACAACTTGGGGAAGATGGTGCATCAGTTGTTATACTTGAAGGAGGGCCTCCTGAGGCAATTCACGCCGCACCATGTTTATTCCCCGATAGCGGTTATGGAGATGGAGAGCATCAAAGTCTACTGGGATCTCACTATCAACACAGACCTAGGAGTGGAGCACAACAGGCCAGACATGGTGATATGGTCAAAAAATAATTATACTGCCATAATCATTGATTTCGCGGTGCCTCTCGACCAGAACCTTTCAAAAACGTACAGCGAAATAATCAACAAATATGGGCCACTATCAAGGCAGATGAAAAATATGTGGTACCTCCAGAAAGTTTAAATAAAACCACTAATAATCAGCTGCAACGGGTTAGTTCACCGAAAGACAACTCAGCACCTTCGAGAATTGCCGTGATCCTGGGACCGGTTGGAATTATTCGTCAGATTCTCTACCCTCACTGACAGAAAGCAGGATACTTCTTGGCTAACTTGGCCCAAATGATTCCAAGTGTACCACTTACGTGTGAAAAAAAAAATGTGTATATATTCGATTGACATTGGTCGAACTTATTAATGTAGTTTCAGTTGGGGAAAATTGATCGAAATGGATCAGTATAATGAAATAATGTACGTTGTCGTAATTTAGAATAGCACTAGCGTGGGCTTTTAGGAGTAAGGAATTTGAAGTTCGTACAAAACTTAAGGAAAATTATGAGTTATTTTTAATTTGAGATTTGAGTTTGTTCATTTATCGTAGCAGTTGTATTTGTATCACATTTTTCCTAAGTACCGAGAAAGATTCTAGATCGAACGCGCAATAGCTAATGATGTCACGTCAGTGCTTTTCTGATTTTAAATGAGAAAAGCGCACAAAAAATCGGTTTATACGGGGTGACCGGAAATTAGGTTAGAAATATTTATAGATTTGCCTCAAAAAATGGATATAATTCATAGTCACAATTCCGGAACCTTCTTCATGCCTCAAAAACGTCAGATAAAGTATACACTCATTCCTGAAGATAGCTAGATATCTAAACAATGAGCCTCATAATTACAGGAATAGTAACCTGGGGTAAAATTGAAGACCTAATGCTGCATTGGAATTCAATTCATTCTACCAAATGAAAGCCCATTGTTATTTTGACTCTATTTGTTTTGAAGCGCAGTGGAAAATACGAATTTACTGAGGGTTTTGAAATTTTCTCTCATATTCATTCAATCAAACTGAAATTCAATCAGTTGCTTCAGATTGCATAACTGTGCAACATAATCTCGGTAGTTTCTAATTCCCATTATTAATGCAGGCTATCGCACTGCAGAAACCACCAGGTTGTTTGTACTGCGTCAATAATCGTTCATTACACACCATGGATAGGATATAATGCCTAAATATATATATATATAATAGGCAAGCACATCAATCGATGCTAATGGAACTCACTTGGCTTGTTTGCTTGCTGCTTGTTCGGAATTGTTAGCTGATCTACTTAAGTAAGTCAATTAGCACCTTCGAAACTGATGATGAATGAAATTGGAATGAACCATTCTTGGGGAAAACAAAGTTCAATTCCTAGCAGTTGAATCAGAATTCAATATTATACTGAATCTTTTTATAAGGTTTTCATGTGGAGAAATCCTAATCAAAATTGTATCAAATACTAATGCAGGATTCCATGAGCGTCGATCGCTTAGTCAACTGATTTCCTTGAAGAATCTTTCGATCAACAATCTTTATGAAACCCACATGTACGTACGAAATATCGATTCGCCAGGGCGTATTAAATTTTCGAAAAGAGTCTCAATCGATAAAGCACAAGTCTTCTTCATTAGAAGAATCCATGGTCAAGGTTGAGTATGCCCGGCCGCTCGCACTAATTTGTAAAAACCTTCAGCGGAAATAAGTTAGAGCTTTCATATCTGAAATTTAGATGGAGTATCGAAATATTGCATCAAGTTGAAAGAATCATTTCATTCAGTTCTTATTTCTGGTTTTGTGTTTTCATTTTCAGATTCGATGTGGACAACCGAGTGAACTTTCTGTGTTATTATTCACTCACTTTTGTAAATATTACAGCAATTATGCATGGAGCCAGGTTCTTTTTTCATTGGGGTTTTTTTCCTAGGCACCTAGGCACAATAGCACCTCGTCACTAATCCCATCCAATACAACATGCTACATGGTTTGCTTACAATAGTTGTAAGCAGAAACAATAAATGAGTAAATAAATCAAAGAAAGAATGAAAGTTTTTGTTCAATAAAACTTAATTCGAAGAGAGTATTTCAAAATTTGTTACTTCTTATTATTTCCAATCTACTGTCCGAGTGGACCAAATAACGAAGTTTGCGGAGATGTTCATTCATGTTTCAAAACTCCCTTTTTTCGACAACCCTCTTCGTACCACATATAATTGGAAGGACCTGGACATCGAGAATACTTCAGCTCCGTAGAGTAAAGCGGACTTTTGTTACTGAGATTATGATATTTCATAATCTCCTCATAATCTGTCGTTACTGAGATTATGATAATGCATAAACTCAATTTTCCATAAATAGATCAAGTTCTCCATAATGTCTAATACTAACTTAAATATGAAACCTCATTTATATTGTGTAATGAAGTGTGTATCTGAAAAATTAGATATAGTGTACACTAAAAAACACTCTTATAAAGAATATCGGGCTAAAAAAGTTAAAAATAATTTTAAAAATCAATTTGGGACAATAATATATAAAACATGCTTGTAAAATTGAGCGTGGGGAACTTTAGGGCATAATTTTCGTATATCAAGCGCCCCGCGCTTCTTTCTCTACTAGTATGTTTTATATACTATAGTCATAAATTGAGTTTTAGAATTATTTCTAACTTTTTCAGCTCGATATTTTTTATAAGCTCGTTTCTTTAGTTTTCTTTAAACTATAGTTATTTTCAACTTTTTAATGACTATCATAAAAATATCATTCTTTTTCGGTTTGTATGGGAATCGCACCCACGATTTGTGAATCCAAGAGTTGACGATACAGAAGACGTGCTCCTTAGACCGCTCGGTCAACGAACGCATTGGAAGAAGTGGGCTCTTTTCACAGTAATGAGCCACTCAAGCTTAGAGAAGGAGAGTCACAAACTGACATACATAGAAGTGAAGCTAATATAAGCGTGTTAAATAAGAGCTATAAGGAATTATTTCATATGTGGACCATTATCGCCAGAATCATATAATATATAGTAGAGTTCAAAAGGGTATGTGCATATAATTCGTATTCAGGTTAACTAGTATTTTCATCAAGCCGAAGGATAAATAATAAGGATATTTCTTCAATTCTACAAAAAAAACCTACCATATATCACTAAGGAAAATTAAAATCGAACATTTTGTTCCCCCTAGGACCGAACGGCGGATTTCTTCGTAAGAAGCATCAGGTCAATTACTTAAAATTGAAATATCGAATTCTTATCGGGACTGATTCAGTAGGATATTGATAGATTGCTCAAAAACTGTGGACTGAATAGCCTGTATTCCTATAAATCTAACAAGATTATTGTCAGAATAAATATACATGACATCAGTAAACATTGGACGACGTTTTATTTTGTAGGTGTGTCATATTCTGGATTTGTGGGTGACATTTGACAAGAAACTTTCATTTGACCAACGTATTGAGCTCTTACTTGATCATCATGGGGTGCTGATTCTCACACTCTTCGCACAGCATCTCTAGCCCTAGACTTTTCTTCAGTTGAGTATTGTTGCTGTGCTTGATTTAATTGGTTTGATAGTGCACATACACAAAAATTTGATGAACAATTGAATACATCAATGAGAATACTCACTGGCACCATAAGATCTACACCGGTTCATTGATTACCAGTTTTGTCTAACATTGTCCCTCACCATATTCGCAGGCAGACTGCAGCTCTGAATTCTTGGAACAAATATCATTCTCTTCCCAATTTATTCCCAATTATTTCATATGTTCCACAAAATAGAATTCCCAGATTGAAGTCATATAAACTATTATGACATAATGCGTTCTTCAATATGAACATAAGCGATAAAGGATTATGGAAGACTGAGTGGAACTCTTACGAAATGTTCAGTAAGTATCTCGTTTCTGATCCTTCTGAAAACATTTCTGGTTTTGATCTTCCAAGAAAAATTTGGACGTTTGAGACCAGGTCATGGTCGTACCAATAGCATGCTATTCAGATGGAGCTGAGTTCCTAGCGCAAGTAGTGAATGTGGAGAAGCAGAAGAAACAATACCTCATCTCATCAATAGTTGTCCCATTTATAAATTTCAAGATGGTTTTAGGGCTGTTCATGATGTTTCCAACTCTTTCTTGGAATGGGTTGTAAATTTCAAACGATTATGATACGTATTTTTGTTATTCAGTTTTTTTTTTCCATCTTTTGTTCTTTTATTTCCAGATTCGATGTGGGCAACTTGATGAAGTCTCTGTCTCCTTCAATAGAAGACCACTTTTGAAAAAAGAAATCCGTCAAATATATTTTAGCTCATTTTTGTACTTTCACACTTAAGTGGGTAGCCAGGGTTTTTTTTACTGGGTTTTTTCCCTGGGCTTTTATGTGATATGCTGAATTGTATGATACCACTTCACTAACCCCTGATCTATATGCTTCATTGTTTGGTAACTAAATATTGTAAGCCAAAACTTCAGAAGTATGTATATATATAAATAATTGTAAAGATGAAATTTGCCGAAATGAATTAGAGAAGGATGAATTTGGGTACAAGGCAAGTGTTAATAATCAATCGTCATCAACATCTATATTTCGAACTTTTAGCTGTTCTTCATCAGGATGCTGTAATGTATAAATTGTAAAAAACTAGAAAAATAAACACTCAATAACTTACATCTGACAAGACTATTATTTAAATCAGTAAAGAGAGCATCAGAAAAATATCTCAGTTGAACTTCAATTACAAAATCTTAAAAATCTTCCAATGTTGCAGCGTAAATAATTTGACAGACAATCAATAGGTTAAAAACACAAAAGACAAGGTGAACCACAGAAAATAACAATTCAGGTTATGACATCCACAATACGAATGCCATCCGAATTTTTGTCGAGGGACAACAGATAACTGTAAACTACACTTAGATTTTTCAGGTCAGTCTTCTTAATAATATTATTTTTATTTTCATTGATGAAACACATTTCGACAAATGATCTCTTGTTATAATTTGAGCTGGTACATAGTATCTCAACTTCATCGAATTTAAATGTGTGATCTAATGTGGATGGATGAGTCGCCAATGCGTATCCGTCAGGTCTCAGTCTGACGTCGCTTTTATGGATGGAGATACGTTTTTTTAAGGATTGGGACGTCTGTCACAACCACTACACGGAATATACACAGCGTCATATACCAATTGTGGACTCGGTCTTGCTACTGAAGATATTTTTACTGTTATCTTGCTATCCTTATATTCTCTACATCCTTCAAAATATTTTCTAATTTTGGTGTTAGGGATGGAATGAAGGGTAGGGACACATATCTCTGTTGTTCCATCGGGTGCGCAGTTTCTTCTCTCTCCGCCGGCGTTCTCTCTCTAACCTGTCCGAGGTTCAGCGAACTCAGACATCTATCCAAAAATATCTTGGGGTAACCATTATCTTCGAAAAGGCTGAATAATCTCCTTATTGCATTCTCTCGGAAATCTGGATGGCAAATTCTGGTAATTCTCTGGAACATCTCCTTAATAAGATTGGTTTTTATAGCCCAAGAATGATTGGACCTATAATGAATGAAACGACCTGAGGAGGTCGGCTTTTGGTACCAATCAAGCTTAATTATATTGCCTGGACATCTTACAACTCTCGTGTCCAAGAATGGGACTCTGTTTTCTACTTCTTCTTCTACTGTAAACTGAATATGTGGAATAAAACTATTAAAGACTGCCAACATTTCAGCTGTCATGTCCTCGGGAATGGCGAAAAATAGGTCACCAACATATTGGTAGGCAATCGGAACTTGAAAAGGTAACAAGGGAATGCAGTAATTTAAAAGTACTGTCATCACAATAGAAGCCAGGATGGGACTAATTTTACTACCCATTGCGCAACCGAAAATCTGGGAAAAGAAGGATCCCTTGAACACGAAATCGCTCGATTCAAATAGAAATCTTATGATTGACAGAAACAAGGACATCTCTATGGTTGTATATGTATATATATATATATATATATATATATATATATATTATATATACAGGGTGAACCACGACGAACTGCATCGATCGATATCTCTGAAACTGAATGTGGGAAAAATTTGAAATTTTGGGGACTTGCCAGATGTCTTGGGACCTATAGAGCTAAAATATTTTTATCTATTGGGCACTTCCGGTTATACAGGAATTAGACCCTAAGTCGCTTATTTTAAATGGGATACCCTATATATTATTACATTTTTGGATTCTACTTAACATTCTAGGCAGATTTTATGTATCATGTCTTGTCCCTAAGTCTGAGCGTTTTTGACATATTCAGGTTTTTATGTCAAAATTACGATTGCAACCCCTAACTTAATTATCAATTGTTCCTATAAGAAAGCCCTTTTTACTTACTTTGGGTTAGATGTCTTGTTGAAAAGGACCGACTTCAATAGATTTTGTATAATACTTGGACAAATAATCATACAGAGTGTTCAAAAAAAAGATCTAGAATGAGATTGAGAAAACTGACAAAACTCGATTTTTTCAAATGGAAACCCCCCATTTTTATTACTTTGTAGCATTAATCATCAAAAATGAAAGTAACTTCGTATGAGGTTATCTATACCTAAAATTTGAAGTTTTCGAAATATTGCCAATTTAATATTTTTCTATGGCGGTTTTGCATTTAATGTGTAAACAATTAGATCTAGGATAGCCACGTTCATATTCGTCATTTCAAGTAGCATTTGAATCAGGCTTAAAAAAATTATTTAAGTAAATATTCAAATTGGTGTCCTTGAACTTCTAAATATTTTTCGCATCTCAGCAGCAATTGTTCATGGGTGGCTTTTCTTATTGACTGGGGTCCAGGTCTTCAAATGCTGTTCTAACACGTCTCATGCAGTCTTCCATGGTGGTCACTGATGTGTTATACACGTTATTTTTCACTGTTTCCCATACATAAAAATCGAGCACTGATAGGTCCGAGGAGCAGCATTCTCAAACCTAGAAACAAACAACACAGGATTCATTTTTGGATGCAAGGTGATATTTCCAAAGTTGTCTAGCAATTCCATCATTTGTTGTACTCATATGTCATTTTTTCCAAACATTTGCTCTAGTTTGAGAAAGCTTTTGCAGCACTGGACCCATTTGCTATAAGGGATTTTGGTCCACCTCGGAGAGAAGCATCTAAGTACTGCCTGACTTGAGCATCATACATCTTTTTCTCATTGATTGTGATTTCCGTTAATGCATCACCGACATAATACTTTAGAAATTTCGATCTACCAAGGGCCATTACTTCTCTTTCAAACCTTTGTTTCCATGAACGAAAATTAGAGTAGCTTATCAACTTATGAGAGTAATTGGATATAGGTATTGTGAACGACGGTAATTTAGGAGTAGAAAATGAAATAGATAGTTTTGAGTTGGGAGAACCACTTTATTTTTTTATCATAAATTATATTCTGAAATAATAATGAGAAAAATTTGATTGCATACTACATAAATGGCTATGGAAACTACGATCGTTATTTCTCTAATCATGCCGTAGAGTTTGACCATTATTACTTTATTTATCTCAGGTTCTTCCGTTGTCTGCAATTTTCTCTCATTGCGGCATAATTCGAAGTATGTTGTAGTCTTCTTTATCTGGGCATTTTTCCTAATTTTCTTAGAGTGAATAAAAATAATTATTTTTCTACAGTTGATACAACTGATATAAATTTTTTATTAAATCTCTTTTTCAAATTATAAAATTTCATGGCATCAAGAAATTTTGTTTTGATCGTTATCCCATAAATTGGAAAACAATTGGGGTCGAACGCCTCCATAGCATCCCTTATCACTGTATTCCCACCATATTGAATCAACCTTTTCATTATTAAATGAAATAATCCGTGAATAGACATATCTGCGGTAATCTTTCTCTTCAGAACATCAACTTCCTTCTTGCAAGCTAGTAGGTAAGAGTCGGTAACGGTTTTCAGGAGTTCGTGAGAGCATACTCTGAAATCACGAATCCCTTCTTCGTTAATTATAATTTGAAGTAACTCTCTTTGATAGCTGTGAGTGATCAAATCTAGAAAGCTCTTGTTATTGGCATTTCTTAAGGCACCATCTGCACCCCGTCGCAGTAAATATAATATCATAGATGAAACATGAGGATTCCTAGCAATATTGGTACCTAAATGGTGGAGCACAGTATAGCCTTCTATTGTTTGTTTCTTCAAGTCTGCCCCATATTTGATGAGCATTTTAAGACATTCAATATTTAATGTTGTCATTAATCCAAATAAATGAATAGGTGTAAATCTATTCACACTTTCAGTATTCGGATTGCACCCACTTTGCAGAAGAAACTCGCATAGATTCAAATCTAGGCTTTCCTGCCCAGAAAATAAATAATGCAGAGCAGTTTGACCTGTTTGATCGGATGCAAACAGGTTTGCACCATGTTCAAGGAGTAATTTCACTTGCCGAAATCTGTTGCGACTACAAGCCATCAAAATTGGGGTAGTACCAGAAGCATTCCGAGCATTAGCATTTGCACCTCTTTCTAATAGAATTTTTGTAATTCTCTGAATTTTCAATCCCCTGGAGGCGAAATGCAGGCCTGTATAATTTTGCATATCGCAACTCTCTATATTAGGATTTCTTGACATCACGTAATCTATTACTTCATTCAATTCGAAATGAGCCACTAAATGAAGTGCTGTGTATCCCCAGATGATCTAATTTTTTATCTATATCTTCAATGTGGTCTAAAAATACTTTCACCAATTCTTGCTCTGTAATGAAAGGAAAATTTGAGTTGACAGGGATATTATTCCAATAAAATAAAAAAAAATCAGACTATAATAGTAGTATACTTTCGATTTAAGTACCTTTACGATTACCTACTGTTCTTATTCCAGACACACAGTGCCATGAGGAATAAGGAATATTTTCATTCTCATCATATCATTAATCAATTCAGAAAACTATAGAAAAATTAATGAAACCATGAAATAAAATACTAATGTATCCAAATATACAATATTATATAATTATATAATATTATATATTCAACTGTGTTGATCGTAGACTCAGATGTGGGTCTTAAATTCCTCCTCGACCATGCGTGTCAGGTTTGTGAGGAGTTTGTAGTATAATTATAACAAATTTAGAAAACACTGACTTGAGCTAAGAAGACGTTAACGCTCTTGTCAAGCTACTTGCGAGTACGTATCCATACAAAACATTTCCGGAATATTTACTTGTCAGAGATGTGATACCTATTTTAGCATGATTAATCAAAATAACCAATGAGTATGATTAAACTGTACTCTGAAAAACATTGATAAGTCCCCTTCATTTCTCAAGAGCATTCCCTTCGGATATCATCTTGCAGACCGACGGACAGAATTAGTTTTAGCCAATACTAGTGATACAATATTTACCCAATAATTCGAGAATTGAATATATTCGTCAAAATTTGAAAGCACTCTGTTCAGTTAAACATCGGCGTCCAAAACTTATTTCGCATATCATATCGCATATCGAATATAATCAGAAAGTGCCTGGCTTTGGGAGTATTTAAGATCTGTTGAGTATAACAAACAATATCGTTATCTCAAATTTCAGATTTTACATAAATTCAGTCTTTTCATAAAATTCTAACAGGCACTTGAACCCAGTACAATTTGAAGTGAAAATGCCTATTTTACCTAGACCTACAAAAATTTCCGTTACACCACGCCATTGAGTATAAACATTGAGTATAAATCTACCTAGAGGGGAAACGCAGTTCAAAGAAATGAAGCCAAAAGTTCTACCGGTAAAATGGCGGTCTCAAGCGTGTAAACACTGTAACCTTTATTTCATTGTATTTATGGTTGCAGCGACTTGGTCTCTTTGTTTGAGCTGGTCTGAACCAGGGCCGGATTTACTCAACATCAAATCTCAGAATATTTTATTATTTAGATATATTGACTTACTGTCCAATGATCTGTGTATATTTAGATGACGATTTTGATGAATGAATTATGGGCATATTGTTGGTGATATCAAATACGCGAAGTGAATTTAGATCATTTACGCATGTACACAAGAAAATTGTATGTAACATATATATTTGAATGAGCAATAAATGGACCAAGTTCTTATTTGTTTACGTTACATTCATTGTGAATAAACCCTCACCATATTAATTTTTTAAGCCGAATGTAAAAGCGCCATTTCAGTTCGAAATATTATGTTCGTTCAGAGAAGTGTTTCCTGAAATTCTATAAAAACACAAGTATAATATATAAAATCATAACTGAGAAGGTCCAATGACATAACATACATGGGATAAGTTCGGATAAACCATGATATGAGGGATTCAATTTATAGTGCAACTATCTTGGCCTCCCCATGAATCTTAGTTCGGAAGAACAAATATCGAAATGAAATAACTATGAATCATCGTGAAGAACAACATATTTTCTGAAGCCGGCCCTGGCCATCGTCTAATAGTTCGATAACTCTCCGTTAGATGCTGTAAAGAACAAATACATTTATTTCCAGAAACATACAGTCCATGTATAAACCAGAAATCGTACTAGTAAATTTCTGGCTTCATTTCTTTGAACTGCGTTTTCCCTCTAGGTAGATTTATACTCAATGGTATATAATTTGAATTCAAACGTAAATTAATGAGTTTACTACACTGTTTCGAAACTTCCAAAATATGGCTCTTCTGTGTTTCAGAACATATCTTAATTCGATTAAGTATGAATGCGCATGATGAGAAAACGACGTTAATTACGTATAACTTGTTACGCTATCCGTCCGTAAATTACGTGATGCGGTAACGTTAATACTGCACGTTATTTCATAGAAAGCGCATGCGCTGTACAGTAAATAACGTGCAACGTTAATACCGCACGACGTAATTTCATCTTCCATATCTCTTTAATTTAATTTCGTTGACCTTTATATTTTCCAAATGCGTATTAAGGCCCATTCACAATGATGGTAATAGTAATGATCATGGATATGTCAATACGTTAAATATATTCCTTGAAACAGCCAATGAGAGACATTGTTTGTGTTGTTTAGATGCGCAATGTCGTTTTCACGGACCAGAAATCTTAATATAAGTAATTTGGTTTTGTGGTCGATTCATAGTTTCAATTTATATATTGATAATATATTAAGTATAATAATAAATTAATTAGTATATCTTAATTACCGTATTTATCCACAGAACACTAATATAGAGGAAACTCCTTATTAATTCTTTGTAACACAAAGTAGCCACCATGTTTGATAGGATTAGAATTAACCGGTGGGAAATTTGAATTGTGCAAACAGCGGGAATTTAAGATAATCTCAAGTATGCTGTTTATTTATTACTTCGAAGTAGTTCACATCCTGAAGGCAGGTTAGTGCCTGGGAGACATCGAGATGGAATAAAATTTCTACCTCGATGCTTGGTATACTTTTAACTCTGCAGGCAAGCTACACTACTTATTTTGTAGGGTCTCTGAATGCATAGAAAGAATAAAAGAATGCGGATATGCGAAAAATTAATACTCAATAACGGAAGAAAACATTGTACTTGTGGGAGCAGTGCGCATGGGCTGCGAACTTGCGCATGTGAGGAGGGGTTCTATTTATGTTACCATGATTAAGCAAAGTGCAATATCCCAATGAAACAACAGGTTTCCTTCGAAACTACATTTAAATTTCTTTTTATGAACTATTAAGGGTTAATTCGACAAATTGTGGTACAATTATTGAAGATGACGTGATTCAACATCATTGAATGCAAAGTTTGGTCAGGATTCATCAACTTTATTTCCTTTCGATGGCATGTGAGCAATATGTATATTTTTGTAGGAATTGAATGAAGAAAAAGGCGATTTTCAGGACTAATATATATATATAATATTTATTACTAATATTACGTAATAATTCTGAAGGAAAATTACAGAAACATAAATGAAAATGGTTGGTACTGAAAATTAAACTCATTGAGATATGCGCATGCTCAAAATATTTCGTGGGGTCTCGTCACAGCCTGTTAGATGCTTCACGATTCATTTGAAAGATCAAATAAAATTCATATAATAATTTAACTGAAACATGTCTAGATGAACATAAAATCATCATAGTCATATACTGAATATGTGAAAAATATTTTCATTTTTTTATCAAATTTTTTGGGTTGTTTCATACTGAAGGCAGCCTAGTAAACGATTGATTATTTTGAGGGTATCTGAAGGACGTCTAGAAGTATATCATATCACTAATTCCACAGTATATATACATATATATATATTCAAAGTGAAGATAATGCGGTGAAATAAGATATTGGAGAAGGATAATGGGTTAAACCGCAGGAATGCAGAAGAAGCCAATGAGCAGAAACACGTGTCGGCAAGTACCTTCCATCCATTTCCCATATTTTCTGCATTCCTGCGGTTTAACCCATTATCCTTCTCCAAATATATATATATATATATATATATTAAGTATTTGGGGTAAGGGTATAACGACTAATTTATGTAGGCGATGTTAAATAAAACTCTTAATTCTTTGCCGAGCTTTCGAGCATTTATTCAGCTCTTCTTCAGGGCTTCTGAAATACAAATAATCATATAATAAATTGGATCTAACATGAAATTTTTTCTTTGTTATTATTTACTCACTGAATATGAGGTTATACATAAAAATTAATTGGCGCAGCTGCAGACATTTCGTCCAAGACTTAAAACTCAAATCTCGCAGAGACACGTCTTAATTACAACATAAACAACTAAAAAGACAATACTATAAATTAATTTCTTTAAAATTTCCTCTTGAAGTCAACGTTTCTTTTTTGTTTTTATTGAAGTTTGGGATCTTTTTTGACAATTACCTAACTTTATTAACCATCGACAGGACCATCGAAAAATACCAAGTTTCTTTGACTATGTTCCAACAAATATTTATATATTATACTTAATTTATTAGTATCGGTTTTTTTGTTAACTGTGTTTTCCCGTTTATTTATCTCTATCATCTCTAATATTATGCGTTTATAATAATTTTTTTCTATTGTCAAGACCTTTGTATCCTCGAAATTAAAACTGTGACCGGTGTTTACTGCATGTGTCGCTAGTGCGCATCTTTCATGATGTTTTCTTATATCTGATTTGTGTAATGTTAGCCTGCTCTTTAACCATTGAGAAGTCTGTCCGATGTACTTTCCTTCACAATTTTCACACTCAATTTCATACACAACATTGCTTTTTTGTAGCTTAGGTATTTGGTCTTTTAATTTTGTGTATAAATTTCCCACTGTTTTCTGATTGTACACTTATGATTTTCACATTTTCACCATGAAATATATTTCTTAATTTTGGTGTTAGTCCGTTTATGTTTGGATAAGAAGCATATTTGGTATCTTCTGTTGTACTTTCGTCTTTTTGGGGTTGTGTGTTTGTTGTGTGAGTGGCATAAAGTAATTTATTCAGCAAACCATTTGGATAACCGTTTTGTTTTAATATTTCTGACAATCTGTTTATTCCTTCTTGTTGATATGAGTCATGACAAATCCTGATAATTCTTTGTTTAATCTGTTTTACTATATTTATTTTCATTTTGATATTATGGTTGGAATTATAGTGTATCAATTTATCAGAATTTGTTTCTTTTCTGTACCATTGTAGTCTTATTCCTTCTTCGTGTCTATGTACTCTTGTGTCTAAAAACGGTACGCTTCTGGGCAGAATCTTCTACTTCTAATGTAAATTGTAAATTTTGTGAATAAGAGTTAAAGATGTGCAATATGGTTTCGGTTTCTCCTTCTGGTACTGATGTAATAATGTCATCCACAAACTTCTTTAGAAATGGCAGCTCAAATGGCAACTTCTGTACACAATATTCAACCAAGTCGTCCATGACATATTGGGCCAGTATTGGACTTAGGTTTGAGCCCATTGCACAGCCAAACTTTTGAACATAATATTCACCACGAAAAATGCAGTAATTATTCTCCAGCAAGAAAAGTGTTATCTCTAGAAATAGTTCCTTCTCCAACTTCGTGTGTTTTTTTATTGTTCTATTCCAATTTTGTTCTAATACTTTTATAATATTGTTTTTGTCCAGATTACCGAATAAATTGACAACATCAAGAGAAATTAACGAGTACCCCTCCGGTAATTTAAAATTATTCATCGATGTAGCAAAATTAAATGTGTCTCTGACATAATATTCATTATCGACATCATAAGCATTTTTTAAAATATCAGCAATAAATTTCGATAAAGCGTTTAATGGGCTGTTTACACTCGATATTATGGGTCTCATGGGGTATCCACTCTTATGAACTTTTGGATTTCCATACATTCTTGGAGCAACTGAGTTATATATTTTCATTTCTTTGGACTTTTCTTTTGTTATGTGTTTCAGTTTTTCAAGTTGTCCTATGTATTTGTTACACTTTGTTTGTAATGAGTGAGTGGGGTCTTTGGGAATTTTTTCGAAGACATTTTTTCAGAGACACATTTAATTTTGCTACATCGATGAATAATTTTAAATTACCGGAGGGTACTCGTTAATTTCTCTTGATGTTGTCAATTTATTCGGTAATCTGGACAAAAACAATATTATAAAAGTATTAGAACAAAATTGGAATAGAACAATAAAAACACACGAAGTTGGAGAAGGAACTATTTCTAGAGATAACACTTTTCTTGCTGGAGAATAATTACTGCATTTTTCGTGGTGAATATTATGTTCAAAAGTTTGGCTGTGCAATGGGCTCAAAACTAAGTCCAATACTGGCCCAATATGTCATGGACGACTTGGTTGAATATTGTGTACAGAAGTTGCCATTTGAGCTGCCATTTCTAAAGAAGTTTGTGGATGACATTATTACATCAGTACCAGAAGGAGAAACCGAAACCATATTGAACATCTTTAACTCTTATTCACAAAATTTACAATTTACATTAGAAGTAGAAGATTCTGCCCTGAAGCGTACCGTTTTTAGACACAAGAGTACATAGACACGAAGAAGGAATAAGACTACAATGGTACAGAAAAGAAACAAATTCTGATAAATTGATACACTATAATTCCAACCATAATATCAAAATGAAAATAAATATAGTAAAACAGATTAAACAAAGAATTATCAGGATTTGTCATGACTCATATCAACAAGAAGGAATAAACAGATTGTCAGAAATATTAAAACAAAACGGTTATCCAAATGGTTTGCTGAATAAATTACTTTATGCCACTCACACAACAAACACACAACCCCAAAAAGACGAAAGTACAACAGAAGATACCAAATATGCTTCTTATCCAAACATAAACGGACTAACACCAAAATTAAGAAATATATTTCATGGTGAAAATGTGAAAATCGCCGTGTACAATCAGAAAACAGTGGGAAATTTATACACAAAATTAAAAGACCAAATACCTAAGCTACAAAAAGCAATGTTGTGTATGAAATTGAGTGTGAAAATTGTGAAGGAAAGTACATCGGACAGACTTCTCAATGGTTAAAGAGCAGGCTAACATTACACAAATCAGATATAAGAAAACATCATGAAAGATGCGCACTAGCGACACATGCAGTAAACACCGGTCACAGTTTTAATTTCGAGGATACAAAGGTCTTGACAATAGAAAAAATTATTATAAACGCATAATATTAGAGATGATAGAGATAAATAAACGGGAAAACACAGTTAACAAAAAAACCGATACTAATAAATTAAGTATAATATATAAATATTTGTTGGAACATAGTCAAAGAAACTTGGTATTTTTCGATGGTCCTGTCGATGGTTAATAAAGTTAGGTAATTGTCAAAAAGATCCCAAACTTCAATAAAAACAAAAAGAAACGTTGACTTCAAGAGGAAATTTTAAAGAAATTAATTTATAGTATTGTCTTTTTAGTTGTTTATGTTGTAATTAAGACGTGTCTCTGCGAGATTTGAGTTTTAAGTCTTGGACGAAATGTCTGCAGCTGCGCCAATTAATTTTTATGTATAACCTCATATTCAGTGAGTAAATAATAACAAAGAAAAAATTTCATGTTAGATCCAATTTATTATATGATTATTTGTATTTCAGAAGCCCTGAAGAAGAGCTGAATAAATGCTCGAAAGCTCGGCAAAGAATTAAGAGTTTTATTTAACATCGCCTACATAAATTAGTCGTTATACCCTTACCCCAAATACTTAATAAATACAAGCGAAGACTATTATCATATAGACTATTTATATATATATATATATATATATAAGTTGTGTGGAGCTCATCTCTGATTAATGTTTATAAAGAATTGATATATAATTGGTGAATAGAGATTGTTGGTCTTTCAATTGTTATACCATTTATTGTAAATGCTAAGCTTTCGCAGTATTTCAACTGCTTCTTCAGAACATCTAAAAAAAAGTACATACTTAAAGAATCTGTAAGTTACATAAATTAAAGTTAAGGCTAGACATGATTGCAGAATGGAATGAATAACTTACACAATGTTGGGTTTCTTTGAATTGAGGTTTAAAATGGTTTAACTGACATCCAACAAACTTCAGAACGTGATGAGAAGAGTATTTCTCTCTTTCACAAGTTTTGAAATTAATTTGACATAGTCATAATCATGATATTCATCATAACAATGTATGAATCATAGATATTTTAGAAATTTTGAGAGGAATTCCGAATTTTTCTGAATATATCAATTTTAAAATCTAACTATGTCGAGTGATTATGACTGTGTTATTTCTGAATTTTTGAAGAATGCCAAATTTAACAGGTCAAGATCTGTTTTAATTAAATATGAATAGATGTTACTCAGGTTGTTGATGTCTGATCTTCTGTTCATTACTTTTGGGTCTTGAGAAATTCGTATCATTTCTAGAATTGTTCTTGATATTTCTTTGTCACATTTGTCTAAGATAGCTACATTATCGATGTTCCAATTGATTTTGTGATCAGTTGTGTTATTACATGTTGCGAAAGTGCACATCTTGGTTTTCTCAATTTGCAGTCACTTTTGTGTGATGAGAGACGTCCTTTCAAATTTCTGGATGTTTGTCCTATATAACAGAGAAAATTCTAAAAATGATACGAATTTCTCAAGACCCAAAAGTAATGAACAGAAGATCAGACATCAACAACCTGAGTAACATCTATTCATATTTTTAATTAAAACAGATCTTGACCTGTTAAATTTGGCATTCTTCAAAAATTCAGAAATAACAGAGTCATAATCACTCGACATAGTTAGATTTTAAAATTGAAATATTCGGAAAAATTCGGAATTCCTCACAAAATTTCTAAAATATCTATGATTCATACATTCTTATGATGAATGTCATGATTATGACTATGTCAAATTAATTTCAAAACTTGTGAAAGAGAGAAATACTCTTCTCATCACGTTCTGAAGTTTGTTGGATGTTAGTTAAACCATTTTAAACCTCAATTCAAAGAAACCCAACATTGTGTAAGTTATTCTTTCCATTTTGCATATATGGAATGAAGTATTGGAAAAAATAAAATTCTTTCGGAAGATTCTATAGCGTGTCAATTTTCACGAAATTCTTTAAGTCTATTTTTTTCAACCTTATTCAAATTTCTTTCAAGTTACAACTTGATCCGACAGATATTATAGGAGTAATGGAGGAAACAAAATTTTAGATGCTCATTACCCCTGAACCAGTGAACGGATTTGCTCCAATACACAGACCAGTTATCTATAGACGGCTCACGCTAATGTTAACCGAAAAAGACGAATCTTTGCGCCACCTGGATCTACCTATCGTACTAAATCTTGAAGCGGGGATTGTGGCGGGAATTTTGAATGTAGTTCCAGGAATGTTTTACTTAATGGAAATTTTGAACAATGAGAACTCTACGAGAGATTTTTGTCTCGACGAGAAAAGATGGGTATACTTTAAATTATATCGAATGCTTCACACCAGTTTATTGATTTAGAAGATGTGTAAAATACTTAATAACCTGAAAATTCATTCTCAGATTTTTAATTCGTGAAACAAAAATACCATGTAAAATTCCCTAATTTAAAATTCATTATTTTCATTTATAGCTTTATATACATCAAAACAATGGCGATGATGTTTTTCATTGGATATTACACATGTTTTTACATCATGTGATACTATAAAGCTCTAAATATCGAGAAGAAAACACTAATTTTTAAAATTTTTAAAAAATTATTTATTATTTGTAATCACACATAACCAATACACATATCACTTAGATATATTATAACAATTTCTGGATTTAGATTGATTACCTGAAGAAGAGCTTGATTTATTCAGATCAGCATTATGTCTAGACCTCTCATCAACACAACCTGAAATATGTTCTGTTAAACTGGAGGTTGATGGAAACTCCCGAAGATCTAATGAGCTAGATGGAGATGTACCTAAAAAGTTTGGAATTTTAAATGTTATTTGCCTTTATAAAAATAATATTTTTTGTAATTGCCGTTCAAACTTATGACTTACAACAGTTTTTTCTTGTTGTCACACAAAAAAATTTTTATATACAAGATTTAGATAAATTACCTGGTGTGTTAGCTTTTTTCAGATTAATTATTGCAGCTTCAGAGCTAGATCCTTCTTCAACATAGCTTGTATAGATTCCAATGACCTGGATGTCCATGGAATAGCCTGAATATCCAACAAGGTTGATGCTGGGAGTTGAACCCGGCACCTAGTACCTAGTCGGTGTGAAACTTGAGCGCTAACCTCTAGGCCACCGAAGCGCTGTGAATTTAAGCTATGCGTGGCTATATAGAGTGCCGCCAAGAGATCCCTATACACTCCCCTGCCGCTGACAGAGTGCCGCTACATTTGTCATTTAATTATTACATAATTTTCACTCACCAAAAATATTCAGTGTTGGAACAGCATTTCGAAATAATTTCTGCGAATACTTTGAAACATATGTTTTGTCGAAGTGGATATGACACAATCTTTTCGTCTTATACACCGTAATTGAATTCATTTCCATGACCTCCTTATCATTGATTGCATTGATCCACATGTTGAATCGATCTAGGCCCTTTTCTGGATTCGGAAAGCAACGCCTAATTTTAGAATCACTGTTGCAGTTGGGCACAGCACATTTATTATAAAAAGCCATGGTAAACTAAGGGTAAACTATTATCATAAATTATAAAAACACTTAAAATTTTAAAATTTTAAACACCTAAACGACTAGTCTTGAGAATCTGAAAATGAAAGGATAACTTCTCATTTTTCTCTCCTTAAATAACCTGAGATGGGTCAATTCCATAGAATAAAAATAAATTTGCGAAAGATTGAAAGTGTCATTCTTCTGCTCTGTGCTGAACGAGTTCATACTAAAATTTAATTTCAAGGTCAGCAACCTGCGTGAAACGTCTATAGCTAACTGGTCAGTGGTCGAATAACAAACTTGACCGGGATATTTGGACAGTTAACCCATTCTAAAAATACGAAAACTCTTAATGATATCTATCAGAATATAGAGAGTCTACGGCCGAACGGACATACTCAAGTTTTAATCTGTATTGAATATAAGGATGTTGTTCCCAATCGATTGAGATCTTTCTGAGATCGATATTCGGAAATTACCTAGATTTGGTCAAAACGAATGCATGATGTTCTTCAAGAAAAACAAGCGCTCAAAAACTGAAAAAACATTGCTACTCTAGGGTTACGTGCTTAACATTTTATTGACTATCTAATTCCTGGTGAAATAGTTCTGGACAAGGGGTTTTGATCTTCGAACAAAACTAAAAGAAAACTGATAATGGTTATTTTCGATAAGAGATACAAGTTCATTTATTATAGCGGTTAATTTAGGATCACACTGTTCCTGAGTACGAATTGAGATTTCAGAACAAGCACATCACCTCAGGTTAGTGCTTTTCGCAGTTTTTCTACATATTTTACACGAATTCTATTCTATACAAGATAAGTTACCAATATTGATTTCATCGTGATTAGTATTTTTCAATTAACCCTAGATTACGGGACTATGTTTGCCGATCGTAAACACGGGACTATCGTAAATTTTACTACTCAATGAAAAACTGTGTGTAATAATTAGTAAATTTTATTTAAAAAACTACAAAAATTTAGACAACTGTCTTAACATTAACACAAAGGATTAACATTATAAAACAAATAATTTCTATTATTTTTCGGAACATATTGTACAAATATCTCCCCGATGTTCTCCACAGATTGGCTGTTTGCACTCCTTACAATAATTGGTTGTCATGCGCCTTTTCTTGCTTGGACAATAGAAACAAGTTTTTTCCTTTTTTCTCGTGTGGTACATTTTCAGCAGCTCCAGTCGGAATATCTAGAATTTCAGCTATATTTTGTTGAATATTCCGGCGTAAAGTTTTGGTGTTATATCTGTGCAGCATCCACGGTTTGGCAAGGCTTTGGCTCAAATCTAGCATATATTGATATCGAGAAAGAGGTTTATTACTTGTTTTCAATGTATTGAACGTATAAATCACATAAGAATTTATGCACGCTATGTTGATCATGCCATAGAAAACACATAATGGCCATCTTCGCGTTTTTCTACTGGAATTCATATTCGAGCACATTTGGTCGAACGTGTCCACACCTCCTTTTGTCTCATTGTAATTATGAATTATTGCTGGCTTACCGGTTTGTTCTATTATTTCTGCACCCTCATGCATTGTTGAAAGCAGTACAACTACTTTGTTTTTCTTTGGCGCATAAGATACCAGTGTTTTCTTCTGATCATGGCAAAACATTGACGTACGTGGCTTTCGACCTTTCACATCCAAGAATTCTTTGGGAATTTCTTTTTATTCTTGCGAATAGTTCCTATCATTGTTAGTTTGTAAGGATTTGTCAGCAGCTGATCAACAAGGGAAACTGATGTGAACCAATTGTCCATGGTAATGTTGCGATTTGTACCATGAACTGATTTGGTTAACTCTTTTACGTAGAATTCCGCAAGAGGTAAACCGTTGGTATCTGTTTTTTCCCCAAGTAAGGACTCGCATCCAACATATACTTGGTTGAGGAATCACATACCATAACAATTTTTATCCCGTACTTCGCTGGCTTGTTCGGAATGTACATTCTGAAAGGACAGCGTCCTCGGAATGCCAGAAGCTGCTCGTCAATTGTGAGGTACGAGGATGGCGTGAATGATGTTCTACAAGTTTCTATTAATTTTTCCCAAATTTCCCGAATGTGGGTGAAAGGATCATTTAACTTTCTTTCTGCCCTTGTTTCTCTTGTATCGAATCTGAGACAGTTGAGAAGGAATGAAAAACGATCATAGCTCATGCATGACCTATAAAAGGTGCCAGAAATGGTACTATCGAACATATGCCTTACTGCCAAATGATTATCCTTCTTCGCGGCAGAACGAATAAGAATTGCAAACACAGCTTTTAGTTCGTCTTTTGTCACTTTGGACACATTCTGATTCCCGCTGTGTTTTTGAGCCTGTCTTTGGATTTCGTCATTTGTATGTTGAAGTATGATATCCAACATATTGTCCGAAAAAATGCAGAAAATACTCCTCTACAAGAGAACAGTCTTGTGATGCCTCCTTAGGACCCGATATGAAATGTATAATATTTCTGGCAGCTGTTCTTTTCGATTTCTGGGAAATCTGTGTCGACCACTTGTGCCCATTTTTGCCTTTTAGGCTTTTGTTTTGAATGTTATAACGTGTTTTGACCGTATTTCTGATGAAGGAATGTTATTCTCACCTGAACTATCATCCACTACTGGTTGATCTTGCAATGGTTGGTTTTCCTCATCACCTGAACTATTATCTATTACTTCTTGAACCTGTAATGGATTTTCGTTATATTCTTGTTGGATGGGATAAATATTGTCATCTTCACTAAAGTCGGAATTTTCAGAGCTACTAGATACGACTTCCAAATTGTCCTCTTCCCAGTCACTACCGCTGTCTTCAAAGGGTTCTGGATCAGTGTCTTCTCCATTCATAATACGTGCCGCTTCCTCCTCTAGTTGCTTTTGAGATAAAAATTGCCGCTGTGCCATCTTGCTAAAATTTTCCAACCGATTAACAATTTATATGAAAGAAATTAAAATAGTGAAATATCTTACCTAAGAGTTCTTCCTCTAACAGTCTTAAAACCAATAAAAACAAGTAATACGTCAATTTGCAAAATAACGTTTATACGGGACTATCGTAAAATTACGTAAAGTTGGCCGAAAAATCGCTTTAGAAGCAGAATTCAGGACGACCGCATGGAACACTGTATAGCTTAATACTAAATTTGAAGGTACTCAACGGGACGCTTCACTGCCGTTACTGAAAGTAGGCGAAAAATCGCGAAGTCGAACGAGCGTCGTAAAAATTACGAATGACCCGTATTCTAGGGTTAAATACATACATTTTGATAGGATCTGGGATCGGATTATGCTCATCGCAGTTTCGTCCAGTTGCCAGGTATTAAGTTGACTACGGCTAAAACTCCGTCATTTTATTCATCTTAATACAATTTGAATATTTTCACAGCTTCATGGAATAATTTTTTTAGTGAAAAACAATAATCCATATGCAGAATGCCACTCATATAGAAAGTTCCATCAGTAATTGAATAGCAAACATTCATATAATTGAGTTCATAGGATTAATTTGCCCAATCTTATTGATGAATGTAGTGATCATCGTTCGAGCGTTCCCTTCAGCATATCACTGAACCAAAACTCAACACAATGAAGCGATGTGCATCCGGCGATGACTGAATTCAATTTATTCACCTTTACAGCATAATTGGAGGACCAAAACATGCCAGAAATCCACCTAATTCTCTGGAAGGCTGCAGCCAAGTCGTGAACAACTTCTGCAATATGGCGGTTTTCCCCCATTAGAGCTTGTCACTGTTTTGTAGAAACTTCATTCGAGTTGGTTCGTAAGCATAGTGTTCATGATTATTCCGTCAGAGTTGATAGAGAAATATTGGAGTTACAGAATGTTATCTGGCAACATATAATTAGTTGTTTGAACAGAATAAAGCCGGTTGTTTCATTAGATAAGGCAGATGATCACTCGATAATTTGGGATTGTTTCAGGAAATGGTTCAGACTGAACGATGAGTAGCCTGTGAGTGGTGAAACATAATGAATGAGTACGATAATGTACGACTATTATTCATATACAGGGTGAACAGGAAAAGGTAAGAGATCTCTCGGATCCAGATAGAAAATCAAAAATAAGATAACAAGTTTTTATAATTTTTTTCCAGTGGCCCTCCTTACGGAGGTATGACCATTAAAGGACGCCACTGGTAATCAATTTTTCTTGAATAACTTTTAAACTATTCAAAATAATTTTAATGGAAATTTAATACGATAAACTGTAGTAAGGACCTCTCAAAATACCGCCCTTGAAACATAATTAGTTTGTTTAGTTTATCAGGGGCAGACTAAATTGTACATTTTATTGCTTCCATTTTTGACACCCTGTATGATGAGGAGTAAAAAAAAAAATTTGACTACTTTGATCATTTAGCTAAAGAAAAGGTACTCATGTTCATTGTCGATAAAATTAATCGTTTTCGAGAAAAAAAAATTTAATAATTAATGTTTCACTTATAGGGAAACGATAATTTTTTTGTCTGCAGCAAAGTGTGATACGGAAGACGCTCAAGTAACAAAAACGTTTTAGTTTAGATTATTCAATACGACAAAATTGCTAGATTTTAGAATATGCATATTTGCATTATTTTTATACATAGGATTAGACAGTTCGTTGGTCAAGTCGCTGAAATTTTTTTTGAGTTGGAATATTGCGATTAGGATATCTTTCTTCATGCAACATTCTTGCTTCATAAGCATTGCAAGATACAAGACCGTACTAAACATGTATATTTGTATACTCATTAAAAATGTATATCATTATCAAGTTAAATATACCAAGATATTCAAACTTCAATGAATTATCAACGTGTAAACAAAATTTGAATTGTCAATGCAAGATATCTATTTATTTCATAGGTACCATAGTAACATTTATAAAAACAATGCATTTTCTAATACTGATAATAATTTCATTTTTATAAAAATCAAATATTAATTCTTCAAATTTTTGTTTCTCGAAATCGATTGATTTTATCGACAATGAACATGGGTACCTTTTTTTTTAGCTTAGTGTTCAAAGTATTCAAATTTATTGTTTTCATCCCTTATCGTACAGAGTGTTGAAAATGTGAGCAATAAAATGTACAACCTAGTCTGCCCTTGATAAACTAAACAAGCTAGTTATGTTTTAAGGACAGTGTTTTAAGAGGTCTTCACTACTGTTTATCGTATTAAATTTTCATCAAATTATATCTAGTCGTTTGAAAGTACTTCAAGAAATATTGATTACCAGTGGCGTCCTTCAGGAGACCGTATCTGCGTAGGCAGCTATGGATACTAGTCATATTATTTTTTCCTGTTTTATCTAATTCCGAGAGATATCTAAGATATTCCTGACACCCTGTATACAGAGTGTCTAGTATAATAGGTGCGAAACTTCAGTAGGTGATAGTACAAGTAATTTACAACAAAAAATGTCCTATAAACCTTTTTCGAAAAGTTGATAGTTATCGAGTTATTCAACACTTCTTGGTTTTTTGGAATATTTTGCTTTCCCCTTTAAAAACAAGAATATCTTTGTTATTCTTACAGCTACGTCAAATCTGACCATATCATCGCAAAAGGCAGTGAACATGCTATAAAATAGGTAGTTACTAATGTTAAAAAAATGTTTTATACCGGGTGTTGTAAAAGGATAAATGTAAAAATTTAAAAGAGTGCAAACAAAGTGGTGTTTTCTTGTTAGCTGTACCATTGAAAATTGGATAATAAGTAAATGTATTTTTTCTAGGAAAAACTAGTACATGTAATAGACTTTTGAACGATATATCAACTTTTCACTTAACATTTTGTTTTTTCCATCAATATTACGGTTATATGTCAGAAAAACATAAAACTCAGTAACGCAAATTTTATGATAATTCATTTCGAAACATTGTAGGTTCAAAACAGATATAAATATTATTGATAGTAACATAAAAACAGCAAAGTTGTAAACATAGTATTGAGAGACAGCCGTGTTGGAGGGTGTGTTGCCCCGCAGGGGCCGCCGAAAATGATTACCACGACTGAAAATGAACAATATGGCGGAATTTACTCTCGAGCTAAGCGAACTTGACATTTGCATGGGTTCGAGGATATGCAAATTAACTTAAATTTGATGAATCTGTCATTAAGTAAACTTAAGAAAAAGATCATTTACTTTAACGAATTAATTCGACTTATACGCATCTACAAAAAAAAAATAATATGCCTGTTTTCTCAAATATTGAATATCGGTATATGCTGTTTATTTACGGGTTTGCTAACGGAAATTACAGTGCGGGAGTACGCGTTACGTTTCCCCAATAGACATCAGCCTAGCAGAAAGGCATCTGTAGAAGTTTTTAGGTGCTCTGGTGAAACTGGATCGTTTTTAGGTTCATGAAATAGAGAAGGTGGTCGAAATGCTCAGTACTGGTGGCAAGCACCAGCAATACTTCGCGCTGTTAGAGAAGATCCCAATACAAGTACTCGGCGTGTTGGTGCCACATTAGGGCCTCACCATTCCACAGTACACAGAGTTTCGAAAGAAAATAAATTACACCCGTATCATTTGAATAAAGTCCAGAATTTGATACCTCTGGATGGTGAGGTCAGATTAGAATTCTGTAGGTGGATTCCTAAATAAGTTGGAAGAGTGGGGATGTGATCAAATATTATGGACAGATGAGGCTACATTCACTTAAGGTGGAATAATAAATTTATGAAATTCTCATAAATGATAAACGGAAAATCCACATGCTACTGTTATATCTCATTATTAGCATGGATTAAGAGTCAATGTTTGGTTGGGATTGATGAGAGGGCGGCTATTCGGGCCGGTAATACTTCCCGATCGCCTTAATTCCAACGAATTCACGAATTTACTAAATAATTACGTAGTTGACATTCTTGAAGATATTTCCATAGCGGAAAGATAAGAACTTTATCTTCAACTGGACGGATGCTCTGCCAATAATAGTCAAATTGTGAGGGACAGGATGAAACAACGCTTTGGGAAGAAATGGATTCGAAGATATGGTCCTGTGGGATGGCCACCTAGAAGCCCCGATCTTACCTCATTAGACTTTTATGTTAGGGGCCCTTTGAAAGCAAATGTGTATAAAAATCGCATCAATGATCGACAAGAACTAATCAACAGAATTCAGGAATGTTGGGAATGCGTCGAAAACGGAATGAACTTCGGAAGGTTGTGGATTCTGTACGAAAAAGATGTATTAAATGCATTGAGCAAAGGGGTAAGCAATTCGAACAGTTTGTATAGTTTTTATTAGGTTTTGCAATAACATTGATTTTTACGTTCATTCAGTTTCATTCAAAGTTTATATAATGTTTTTATGTTACTATTAATAATATTTACGACTGTTTTTAACCTACGATGTTTGCTTTTCTGAATTTTATGTTTTTCTGACTTGAAACAGTGATATTATTGAAAAAACAAAAAGTTAAATGAAAAGTTGATATACCGTTTCAAAGTCTATTATACCCATTGCATATGTATATAGATGTACTAGTTCCAATAATAATAATTTTCCTACATGTACTAGTTTTTCCTAGAAAAAATACAACTACTTATTATCCAATTTTCAATGGTACAGCTAACAAGAAAACACCACTTTGTTTGCACTCTTTTAAATTTTTACATTTATCCTTTTACAACACCCGGTATAAAACATTTTTTAACATTAGTAAGTACCTATGTTAAAGTATATTTACTGCCCTTTCTTATGATAGGATCAGATTTGATATAGCTGTAAGAATAACAAAGATATTATATTAAAGGGGAAAGCAAAGTATTTCGAAAAACCAAGAAGTGTTAAATAACTCGATAACTATCAACTTTTCGAAAAAATGTTGGAGGACATTTTTTGTTGCAAATGACTTGTACTATCATCTACTGAAATTTGGCACCTATTATAGTAGACACCCTGTATAATATACGTAGATATATATTTATGTATGTATGTATTATTATTATTTATTGGTTCGAAATCACTCCTTAAAACATCACCGACATATTTCATGTTCAATAAGAAATCCTATTTGAAACTCTGAATAAGTAAAAATTTGCCTTACTTGAATGAATATCTAATGGTTTAGATAAATGCATAGAGAAAGATTGTAGAGGTATACAAATGCGTTCGAAAGAAAATTCTGCTCATAGAGTAATGAGAACAAGCAAAAATAGGTTTGGGATTTCAACAGCATATGAACTGAGATTCTGTAATAGACCAGTTTCATTCAATACATTCATTTTGAAAAATATAAATTTCAAGATGGTTTTAGGGCTATTCATGATGTTTCTAATTCTTTCTTGGAACGGGTTATAAATTTCAAAGGAATATGATACGTATTTTTGTTATTCAGTTCTTTTTTCTGCTTTTGTCTTTTTATTTTCAGATTCAATGTGAGCACCTTGAAGAAGTCTCTGTCTCCATCAGTAGAAGATCACTCTTGAAGAAAGAAGTCCCTGAAATATATTTCAGCTTATTTTTGTATTTTCACATTTAGACGGGGAGCCAGGGTCTTTTTTAATGGGGTTTTTTCCCTAGGCTTTTATGTCATACGCCGAATTGTATGACACCCCGTCACTAACCCCTGATCTATATGCTTTATTGTTAGCTAACTAAATATTGTCAGACAAAAGTTCAAAAAAATACATATATATTTTGAAAAATGTTTTTGCGCGCTTGCGTTACTTACTATTAGAATATCGCTCAGGCCAAAAGTATGGATTTTTCGAATATCGAACCGAAAATGGTTTCAATCGATTGGATTCTACTTCGTGATGAAGAATCTGCGGTCAAATTTGAGTATATCCGGCCGACCGTATACTCTCTATTTTCTGAAGGAAATAACCTACTGTTATGATAGTATCAGAATAGGTTTATTCTCCAACTATTTCAGTCTAGCTCGCTATTGGACCATCAGTTGGTTCATCAGTTATGAGCATCTGAAATTTGATTTCCTCAAAATCACCTCGAACTCGATAAAGTTGTTACCTGAAGGATATTTGTGTAAGGTTAAAACATAAGCTTATAAAATTTTGTTGGAATCAGCAAACTGAAAAAACTTTTTCTTAATTCGAAAACAATATATTTTCAACACTCGATGTCCCATACGATATTTTTCGGATTTCAACAAAAATTTGTACATGTACTGTTGTTAAAGACGTCTTAAATATTTTCAAAGTCATATATCCTAGTTTCAAGCCACAAGAATAGTCAGCACTTTTATTTTCTTCACTTTATAGAATCGCAGAAGTTCCTTAAATGAAGTAATAATGGATAGATACTTTTCGTGCTTAATAAGTTCATTTGAAGATATTATAGCCAGTCAATTCCGACCAGCTTCGCTATATCTATAAGAGTTTATTAATCCTTACTGGATGAACAATGATTTAAATGATTTTCAATGGAGTTTATTCGCCTTCTTCTGATTGGTTTCATGAAGAAACATTAGCTTCAAACAAAACTGAAGAAAAACAGTGGGTGATTAATTTTTTTATTCGAGATATAGGTTTATATTTTCATTGTGTTGGTAGTATTAATCAATCAATTTTAAAATAAAGAAAAAGAGTCTTAAACGCATGTGCACAAGCACCTGACCTTCCATGAAGGTCTCTTTTAAATTTTTAGTATTCACCCTTGAACAAATGCACACAACATGCATTCAATTCTAGAAAAACTCATGTTGAGTGCGGAAAAATACCTAAACCTAATTATAAACGTTTTAATCACTTTGTTTGTAGCAAATAAAACGTTCACTAGATTCCTATGTATACATTAGTAAGACATGCAACCCTGCTATTGGATATAGCCAAACACCTTTGTGACATCTACGGAGTTGGTTTCTGAGCCATATGAAGTTCAAATTTGCTACGCTTCGTTCGAACGTAATCTGTATTTCAATATATTTATTGTTTGAGTTTCTGTTTTTTCATTTTGGTTCGTTCAGTTTCTTGAAATCTAATAGTATCTAAGTTTTTCGTTTCCTAGAATTAAATATTCAATAATCGTCAATCCATTCACTTCTACGTTTGTGAATGGTGAATTCATTTTGCGAAATGGAACATTTTTCATTTGAAATTATACATTATTATTGCTCTTTGGAGAATGGCATATAATTTTCCATCGAAATCATTATTTCAATTGAAAATTCTGCTGAATTCCTGAGTCAGTGATTTTTCATCCGAGTATGGAAATTTCTGAATTTCTTCAAAATTTAATTTAATATTCATAAACAAATATTAATATTCAACATCCACTTTTCTTATATCCTGAACTTCATAATAGTTTCCAATTCTTCAGGTCATCAATTCAACAGAGATGTAACAGAGGAATCGGTTCGCTGAAAGGCAGTATGGCAGTATTTTCAAAGCCCATTCGGAAAATACGTTTACCTTCAGAACAACTTAGGATTGCAGAGCTGTGCCAAAGCATTGTGCTTAGTGCTCGTGAAAGCACTCTAAGCACTTTAGTGCTTCCGAGCACTCTCGCGAAAATCTTAGTGCTTAGTAATCCGCTAAGCACTAAGCCTTTCCGAATTCTTGAAGTAGGGTCAATATAAGCAGGTACGGTATTTGAGTTTTTTATGTGCGCAAAGATAATATGATCGTTTTGAATTAATATTCGGTATTTCTTCAGTCACCATTGATTTGACTTTATGGTTATGAAGGCCAGAAAATTTTTTGTTTTTGCACTCTTGTAACTAGTGGAACAGGCGGGCTATCGTTCTGTCCAAATGTCTGTAATTTCCGAATATCGAGCCGAAAATGGTTTCAATCCATTGGGTTCGACTTCTTGATGGAGAAACCTTGGTCAAATTTAAGTAGGTCAGGCTGGCCGGCCCTCCGATCGTATACTCTCTATCTTCTGAAGGAGATGACCTAGAGTTTTTTCAGAATAGGTTGATCGTTCAAATATCTCGGTCAAGTTCGTTATTGGCCCAAATCCATCGTTAGTTATTAGCATTCAAAATTTGATTTTCGCCTAGAATATTCATCTGATCAATTTATAATTCAGAAGGTGTTTTAATGATGTTAAATTAAATGGTTTTCCAAATTTCGAGAATTTCGCCACTCTAGAAAATTTAATCAAAATTCCCAAAAAAATCTTCTTTTATTAGAACCGATTCTTTATAAGATATTCGTCAGATATCTATGATGTTTCTATGGACGTTGTTGATTTCATGAATATAATTAAATTTCATCAATCCTGAAAATATATTATAATTTTATAGAACCGAAAGCGAATAGATTGGAAATTTTGAATTCTCATTCCTTGTTACTATAAGCCTTCGTGTCTCATCACAAAAAAGGGATCCAAAATAGGAAAATTTCTATAAACAATCTGATTATCGGCTACATTTGATTTCATAACGATTTCTGGATGAAATGATATGGTATTCATCAAAATGTGTTTTGTGCATTGTAGGTCAAATGCTCATTTCTCAATAATTTATGTTTCCATTGATGACACTTCATGAGTCTGAAGTTGTTCAAGGGCTAAATTGTGTTCGTATAAATGCATGTTTATATCGTATCACTTATAGAACAAACGCGTTGAGACTGCTTTGCAGCATTTTCAGATTTTTCACTTATATGCTCCATCCAAATATTGACAAGAATAATTGTGTAACATGTTTGTAGCTCATAGTTCACATTAGTATTTCAAAACTACAAGTATTATACAAGGTGATTCATTGGTAAATGAACAAAAGCTAAAGGTTGTTAGAGGACACCGAGCTGAGTCAGAATAGCACTTATTTTTAGGGTCTATCTCTCTTCATATTCAAGGTCAGACTGTTTTATTGATTTTGTCATCTTTTTCAATTACCCATAACTTTCGAACCACCTTAAATATTTTCATTATGTTTGGTACGTTTATTCTCTTCAACAACTTCTTGTCACGGTTTTGAATTCCCGTGCCAGGATTTTTCTTTTTATTTAGCCTGATTGAAACTAAAAATGCCTCCGCCAATGGTTCCAGTGATATTCGAAGACCGCAAGTACGATCGCGATGTTTTTTTTTGGTAATATTAATGCGCTGAAGATTATCGATAGATCGACAGATGTGAGATTTGATACGCACGTATTTCATTTATTGTTTGGCTTTTCCAGCGAAGATATTGAACGTTTTATACGGAGATAAAGTTGGAAAAGTTTTGTTTCAAATATTGAATTGTGCTCGTACCTTTCGTTTTACCTTACCTGGAGTACAAAACAATACGACTTTGTCGGATCTTTACAATCAAACAAACACAAATAGCCTGCCCAACATCCTGTAAGTACTTTCGAACGTTTGCCTTTTTTTTTTTTTTTTTTTTTCTGAGGTTTCTTGTTTATTTATTGCAGAAGGCTTTACCCATTACTATAACTTATAGTATTTGATGGTCAGTACTTCTCTCGGCTTGCGATTTTCATTGTATTTGTGTGCTGCTTGCAAATTACCACCGTTTTTCGTTGATTACGTCACTGCCAGAGCACCTGTGGTCCATCAACCACTGAAAACCGTGGGGGCGAAGACAGTCATCCACCCACTTCTAAAATAATTCAAAAGAGTTTCCTGACGTCTGGGAATATCATTTTGTTGGAGAAGAGAGTGGTGATAACTCAGCTAACTCGAGGTCAGATAAATTCTCTTATAAATATAATAGTTTTCGTTGGATAAAATTCCATCCTGTATCAACCTTATTTAATTGACGATCAAGTATTTTGATCGCTCTTTTTTATTGTGTTTCAATTAATGAACATTTGTAAGAACAATTTTATTGGAAACTGAGTATAACGTTATACGAGGGTACCGCAGAACAAAGATTTCCTTGTCATAGTTTATTGGAACAATACAGATCTCTTTTGTAATTGTTTTACACATCAAATTTGGAATAGAGAGCATTAGACATATTTTGCGTTTCAGTTGTTGAAGTTTACATTTTTTTTGATGCTTCGTGGTTGGTATCAAATGGATCACTAAAGGAAAAGGACTACTTAAAATAACCACGTGGCGCCCTTAAATGAAATAACAATAAATATTCATATATTGTGCAATTCCACCCCTGACTCTCCGACTGAAGGGCATTCCTTTTTTTGTTTTTGTCACTTAAACTTTCAACTTAAGAAGCGTATTTAGAACACCTTATTTATTGATTTGTTTTAATGATTGTGAAGGGCTATTCGGGAAGTTTGTGACATTCTTCACACCGATATTATGAATAAATTCTCTTTCAGGACCGGCTTGGAAAAAATTCAACCTTGAAAAACACCTTCTATATCAAAAAATTGATAACTGTCAAAAGGTTTCTTACTTTTCTCCTTGATAAAGATAGAAGATGTCTATCGAAACGTCGGAAATCATTACATCCGCAATAGATGATGGTAATAGCCCAAACAATCATCTATGAGGGTGGTTTTAATTTTATGACAAGTTGTCATAATGAGTGAATATTGAGCCGAAAATGAAACTAATTCTGTGGGTTAATTTTTATGACAAACATGTCTAAAATACTGGTGTGTGCAGTTGTTATATTTTGAATGGAAATGTCATTATGAATTTTGCGACAAGAGAACTATTTTTTTCCCAATTGTCTGTAATTTCTGAATATGGAGCTGAAAATGATCGCCATCAGTTGGATTTGACTCGTGATGAAGAACCGGTGGTCCAATTTGAAAATGTTTGGCTGAATATTCTCTATCTTCCGAAAGAGATGAGATAGAGATTCCATATTAATAAAATTAGTTTATTATCCAAATTTATGTCAAGTTAGTTATTGGGCCAGACATGTCCGATAGCTCACCAATTATGAATCTGAAATTCGGTTATAATTGATGACACTCAACTACGACAACTTATATATGGTATAGAAATGTGGAAAGAATGCCAGATCGAAGAATTTGCTGAACTGTAAGTTCACTCAACTTCCATTTAAGATATATGTTTATTGATTCTTTCACACTCATTGTGCTGGCTGATTTTGAATCGCACTCTTTTTAAGTCTGAGAAAAGACTTTAGAAGAAGAGCGTAAATGCTCCTGATCTCATGTCAGTGCTTTCAACATTTTTTCAGTAATGTGTTCTCGCTTATAAAATAATTGGTCCTCGATTATTAATTCAACTTTATGCAGTGATTAGGAACAGCCATTCAGATTCAGATCGACGAATAAGATTAACTAGTACCAGAATGTAAATTGAATGCATGCGTTTCACAAAACAAATAAAATGGCTTTTGAGTTTTTCCCAGTCTCGAAATCATAATTTTAGATATGTCGATGAAGCTAAAGAGTTCTCATTTCAATCAAACAACATTACATAAAATAGTTCCCACTAAAGTGCTTAGTGCTTAGTGCTCGAAATATTCAATTACTTTTGCAAAAGTGCTCGGTAATCTGGAGCCTTCTGTCGAAAGCGCTGCTTAGGACTCGAGACTCGAAGCCTTTTTTTTCGAGTGCTTAGCACACCTCTGGGATTGATCATAAAATTCAGAACATCTCAGATCATCATTTCTCAACAATATGTTTAATATTCCTTGAAGCTGTATGAAGCTCCCCTGAATAGTCGAGGAAATCCAATTATGTATGTTACTAGTATATATTCATTTGAGTATAGAAAAATGGACCTCAATCTTAGATCAGGGTAATATTCGATATAATTTCTTAAAGGACTGGCAGTTTTCAATTTCGGAGTGAATGTAGCTTTATGGATCATACGATTGTCTTTTTGAATTACTTTGAAGGTCATCAGATATTTCAGAGATATATTTCATGTGATTTGTTAGTGATAATTGGATTCAAGCAGTCTCTTTCAATTTGGAGGATCTTTTCAAGTTGAAAGTTATGTTTTCTCAAAAAAAAAAAAAAAAAAGATTAGAAAGGTTTTCATTGGGAAGGAATTACTTAGTTTTTAAATTTCGGTATGCAATATTTAGTAATGCATATTGAAGAATTATAACTGATCAGATAACAAAGAAAATAAAATGTATTCATTTATTTCAAGAATTGATTCTGAAACTTTGTTTTTGAAATAAAGTTGATCTTAGTTTGCATCGTAGTTATTAGTTCACCTGTTCTACTATGAAATGGTAACGGAAAGGTTTATAACCAATCTGTAAATTTCAAAATGAAAAGTTTCTGAAAAATGGTTCAAATACAGTGAGTTTCATGCTATCGAATTTAAAAATTGAAGAAGTATTTACGTTTGATTTGCCATTAAGAAGAAACTTTGAATTATGCCTTTCATTGATTCATAGCTATGGTCATTTTCTATATCATTCGAAATTCTCAATGATGATTATGAATTCGAGAAAAAATATCTGTGGCAACGTGAAGTTATTTTGAGTCAGTGATTTTCTTCCGGTCAGTGTCGAATCCAGACAAAATAGCGATTCACTCAGTTTTTTTCTGAATTTCAAATCACTCAACATCTAATATCATGCAACAATATATTTTTGGAAGATAAATGTGGATTAATAAATTCTTCCAAAAATTTCTTCAAAAAGAAATTCTAGGACATTTTTCTTATCGTCTTTTGAAATCAATCTCTTTGATACAGCTCTGAAATGCTTGAACCGGTCGAACGAATAGGCTTTTATAAATTTCGTAACCGCTGTGAAACTTATGCTTCCATCGAATATAGCAAATTGTTTCTCTTGAATATAAATAGGTGAAGTTTTTATTCATTTTTGCTTTAGGCAGTATCGTATGTAATGCACGAACATTCTATTATATTCTTATGTGAATTGAAAACTTTAAATGAGGTTGGTAAAATCTGGCAATCCATGTAGGTGCAAAATTTCAACAGTGCCAGAATATTTCCATTTTAGGTCGACATGTATTTGAAAACTTTCTTCTTGGCAGCTGCGCGGGCTTCTATTAAGATTATTATATTTGTAGTAGTAAAATGTTGAATTACCAAAAGTCAATTTGACAGTCCGTCTACTTTAAATTCCATTTCCAACCTCAGTTTTTACTATAATCGCCGACATCGACATTTCAACTTGAAAACAAACTGACGACAATATTCTTAGGCTTATCCGTAATTTCAGTAGGACCTCGAACTACAGAAAATACTGTAAAAGACTTCACTACTAGGCCCCAATATTCGCCGATCCTTCTTGCAATACCGCTTATATTGTCATTCTTTGTGTCTGGTGTATACGAGGGCCATTCAGAAACTAACCTCCGGTTAATTGAAAAAAATACACCAAGTTAAGTAAAAATATTTTAATATATACATCTTACAACTACATCTTTGCACTATTTTTCGACATAGTCTCCATTACGATTGAGGCACTTATCGTATCTCTTCACAAGCTTTGAAATTCCTTCTGCATAAAAATCACCCGTTTGTGCCTTGAGCCAGCCTGTGACCGCATCTTTGAGCTCTTCGTCGTCATCAAACCGCTGGGACCCGAGCCATTTCTTAGATTTTCACGAACTTTTGCATCAACTGTCTGAACGAGTTCGTCAGTCGCCAATGATGGTCTACCACTCCTCTCTTCGTCATGAACGTTTCCTCGTCCACTTTTAAATAAACGTACCCATTCACGGACATCTCCTTCACTCATAAATTTTGGTCCGTACACGGCACAAAGCTCACGATGAATAGCTGCTGCAGAGTATCCTTTGGCTGTATAAAACCTTATAACAGCACGCACCTCACATTTGGCGGGATTTTCTATTGCAGCACACATTTCAAACTACCACAAAAACTAAACTAGCGCAGGTACGATGTTCACTCGACTACGGATTAAGGCCGACTGACCTGCTGAGCGCGTGAATGCGCAGATGGCGCGCTACTCCCCCCCACTACCCGCACTGTGACCAATCGGAGGTTAGTTTCTGAATGGCCCTCGTATCTAGTTACCAAGTTACTCACGAGAAAATGTTGATGATGGAACTCGTACAGAATTATTATTTGATCAATAACTATCATCTATTTTTGTTATTCTTCCCAAATTTTCAACAGACATTTTCTCTCGTTTTCAAAGTAAATATTAGCTTTTACAAACGCTGACAATTAAAAATTTTTTTATTTTAATAAATATCAAATAGGCAGACTACGAAACATATATAAAAAAATTAGCACTGTGGTTTGGAGAGTTCTTCAAGTTACATGGAACAATTGGCCTCCAAACTTCCGACAACTGAATTGATGGTGTGTTTTTGGGATTGAGAGCAATGTTCACGAATGCTGCCTTTTTCATTCTTCTTTTTGTAGATTTGTAGATATTATAGATGTTTCGTACCATTTTATCAGGTGATTTTTATCCACAATATGTTAGACCAACTTGGACCTATCGGTGTCTAACACTTGAGAAAGCTTCTGATGTTCCTTTATTCTCAATTTCAAGGGGAGTTTTGATTCACCGATATAAGATCTTCCGCAGTGGCATGATATCTCATATATACAGTTCTTCGTTCTTTGACTCTAATTATCAAGTTCAACATTTGTTAGATGCAGTTGAAGATAAGAAATCTTGATGACATAAAGTCAATTTGCTCTCAAAATCGGTGATTTGTCAGAAGAAAAGGTTACGGAAATCCTCGATTGCTAGATTTCATGCCTCAAAGCCTAGACGTCACCTCTCACAGCATTAAGCTCGAATCATCTCTCTTCAGCGCACCAACCTCGCACCCCAACGTGTCTCAGAGGGGATATCCTGCCTTCCTACAGGTGACAGGGACACACGACACACGATCCATCGACGAACATGCAGCTGCGTGTGCGGCAACCTGTATTGTTCCTGGAACACACCGATATTAGCCACCGAACCTCCATCGTCTGAGCAATAAACGGATATCAATAACAGGCAGTTTGGTGTGTCAATTACTTGACATCTCATAAGATATTCTTGAGAGATCCACAAAAATCTGAAGGTTTCTGGAGGTGATTGATATTCAAAACATCTACAAATTTCAGGAAGCATCTTAATGGAAGAAGCTAGGTGTTTTCAATATATAGAGAAGTTTACAAGATTCAATTTCATTGGCAAGATTTCATTGCGATTGTCATTGAGATCATCGATGGATGGATCTACGTTTTTGATTCCTTAATTAATTTGTCAAAATATTCAATTCAACTGAAGGGTTTCTCACCTGAGTTCTCCTTAAATCTTAATAATGACCACTTTGGCGATGAGATTTAGTTGTTGGCAGGCTTCTTTACTCACAATTTGGACTTGAATAAACGAGGAATTCGAAAGGATAAGAGGTAACCGAAAGAAAGAATTCCATTCGAAATGATTTTTTTAGGGGATGAGTATTTGAGCTAAAGATTTGTTGGTTTTTTCATTCTTTGTGTCAGTTCTTTCAGTATTACACCTTTTTAGAGTCCAGGAATAAACTCCTGTCCTTACAGCGGTGCTTCTCTACATTCTTCACTACCGATTCGGATGCAGCCAGGAATTGGTTGAATGAAAATCCTTTTCTTCAAATTCGAGGCTTATGCGGTATTTGAGGTCAAAAAATCCGCAGTGTTTGGTAGGGCATGATTAAAAAATTCATATTCTGAAACTAGTTTCCTCAGTGATTTTTCTCGGATCATCGGTATGCTTCAGAGATATGACATCCAACCTAGAAATTTCAAATGCAATCTCTTTTTTACGATTCCAGATTCGGATTAAGCGGCTAATTCTTCATTCAAATCAGTTAAAACACTAATTTGGTTGGCCCCTCCGAAGAGCCACTTTTTTTCTCGACACACACTACTTCCGACTGAAAGTGTTTCATGAAGTTTTCTTTCGCTCCACACTACGTTTGTTGCGCCCTTATTTTAGTAGAATAGGGTGCTATCCTTTTGTACTAATATCTGTAATTTGCTAATATCGAGCGTAAAATCGTTTCAATCGATTAGGTTTGACCATCTGATGGAGAGTGGTCAAATATGAATATATCCGATTGGCCGGCCGTATAGTCTCTATTATTCGGAAAGAGATGAGCTAGAGTTTTCATATTTTTTGAATTTGTTAAGTGTCCAAATATCTCGGTCATTGGTCCGAATCCATCGAATTCTTCAGGAGTTATGATCGTTTGCCATTTGGATTCCTCTAATACAGCTAAGATATCCATCTGATCAACTAGTTACTAGGAAGATATTTTGGTGAGGTTTAACAAATAGGTTTCTCAATTTTTGCATCTATGGGCGTTATTGATATCTTACATATTATTAGGTTTCATTGTGGTAGCTAAATTCCGCCAAATGATATGATAATTTCTTCAATTGCTCAAAAGAAAAGAATAATGTCAAAACGTCCATTTCAGTGCTCGATACTTTCATAGACACTTATTCGATTGACAGCGTCAGTTGGGAGAAAATTAATCGAAATGGTTCATTAACAGCATCGATGATTTAAAATAATGTAAGCTGGCAAAATTTAGGAATACGCTGACGTAGGTTTTCAGAAGGGCATTTGAGCTTCGAACAACACTTAAAGTCAACTATTAATAGTTATAATTAATTGGAGCTATAGGTTTTTCATTCATCGTGGTGGTTGTATTTGTATCACATCGTTACAGAATGCGGAAAAAGACTCGAGAACAAGCGCGTGAAAGCTTCGGACCTCACGTTACTGCTTTACTGTTTTTTTTTATCTCTTCGAAAAGTTATTTTCAATGCTGAATAGCATGTAATTCGTTGATGATTCTGACATTGAATGGTTAGTTAATATCTGAATCGCTAGTTGAAAATGGAAACTTCCTAATATTACTGCGGAGTAAGAGTATTCTCGATCTTTCGAAGTACCTATATCTAATCACCTCATGAATCAGCCTTCAATTTCTCGATTAATGGTAGTCAGCTCCCAATATCCTCAGAATTTCGATGTGAAACTCAATCAATAATAGATAACTCACTGTTCATTCCTTTCATCAAGTCTCTTAACGCCCCCTGTGTTTTCCTTTCAGAACCAATCACCGAGATCAAGGGCAGCCCCGACATCTTCATCAACCAGGGCTCCACCATAAATCTTACCTGTCTTGTTAAGTATGCTCCGGACGCGGCACCGACCGTGGCATGGGCGCATAATAAGGCTGTGATTAATTTCGACTCTCCACGTGGGGGCATTAGTTTAGTTACCGAGAAGGGACACATCACCACCAGCAGGCTGCTGATACAGAACGCCAGGCAAACAGATTCTGGCCAATACAGCTGCACTCCGTCCAACGCTAAAACGGCCGCTGTACGTGTACATATCTTGAATGGTAAGTTCTAAGACTTTATGTAGCCAGGTGACGTTTAACTTAAAGTGAACTTTATAATAATAATATATATTAACTACCACTCAATTCTGACTTTAAACTCGAATTAAAAAAATATTTGAGTTATTGAAAAACAATCTACGGAAGAAGTGATTTTTTCGTCGAAATATTGTTTTATTTTCTGAAAATCACCTTTTACGTATTATTCGATTCAGAATAGAATGAGGAAAGTTTCTGATAAGATGAATAGTAACTTGCTCGAACACGTTATATAAAATAATTCAAACGTATTATCAGAATAGATGAAATTGTTGAAACAAAACAGTGTAACATACGAGAAGAACTGAATAAATTCCAATTTGCAGTATAGCAATGAATTAAATAAATAGGGTAGCGTATGTTCGCACGACAAAAGAGCAGTAAAAAATCTTGGTGTATGGAAATAAACAGAGAGGTGCATATTCCATTTGAAATCTAACTGAAATAATGGAATGTTGATTATACGATTTCTGCCGGAAAAAATTCTTAAATTGAAAAAAAAGTATATTCAAATGAGAATATAATAATAATAATAATGTTTAATTTTCAATTAAATCAACAAATAAGATTACAAATTTTCAATAAACATGGATTTACACCAAAAGCCGAAACTTGTACGGAGAAGATGAAACATAAGCATTTAACACCCACAATAATACCATCCATAACATGAAAACATTCAAAATTACAACTTGAAAAATATCTAAAAATGTTCATTCATCTTGTGAAGGTATAAAAGTCGCTTACTCCAATCATACTTATATAAAATTCCCTTACGTAAAGAACAATAAACTTAAATAAGAAAAATAAAAACCGCCTACTCCAATCCTATTCATATAAAAATCTTATACTTAAAGAATACACAGATGTGCATACACACATGTATCCAAACATACATACAATAAACATATAAGTGTGTGGCCATGGAACAATCTGAAAATCGAAGGTCTTCAGCATAATCTCATTTCCACAGTACCGTGTATAATGTCCCTTGATTTTGACTCCATGAATGTCCTCAGTTGAAACCTGAATACAGATGGGGACTTTATATCTCTCACACTCCTAGGTAAGAAGTTGTAAAGCTTTGGGCCAAGGTATGTGTAGCTATTTGACCTATACTCTTAGTCATGAAGGGAGTCAAATATGTTTGATTTCGGTGTCTTGTATCATAGTTATGATCAGTTCTTTTGAGATTCGACCTAGATTTATGTTGTCTTACATTACAATTGAAAAAGAAAAGTTGTCTTGGATCCATCATTTTCGCCTCGATAAAAAGTTCATCCGACGGATAATCACGAGTCTTCCTAAAGATTATTTTTAAAATTTTTTTCTGAGTTATCACCAACTTATTAAATATGGTTTTACCGACTCCACCCCAAGATAGAATACCATAGGTGATATGGGATTCTACCAGTGCCTAATATACTGTCTTCAATTGGTTTATATTCAATATATCACGGAGAATATTGAACTTATATATAAGATGCTGAATTTTTTTTACAATAAAATTAAAATGCTCCTTCCATCTAAGATTGAAGTCAATGATTACTCCCAAGTATTTAATTTCCGTACATGATCTAATACTCAGCTGTCCATCTATGTGTAAACCATCGAAATCAGGGGAAGAAGCTTTATTCATATAAAATGGTATATAAAAAGTTTTATCAAAATTTATTGTGAGGAGGTTATTCTCAAGCCATTCCTTGATAATCTTGAAATCAACTTCAACCATGTCTTTTAAAGATGCCCAATTTTCCGAACAATAAAAAATCGCTGTGTCGTAAGCATATGTTGTAATCAACCCTCGACTATGAACATGAAATAAATCATTCAAATAGATGTTGAAGAGAATTGGTCAGAGAATGGTGCCTTGAGGTACACCATATTCTATCGGCTGGTATTCACTATTTGTGCCGTTAATTCTTACACACTGCAATCGATTTGACAGATATGAAGCAAATAACTTTAGTTGATCACCTCTAATCCCCATTTTTTCCATTGATTCCAGTAGTAGAGTGTGGCTCACTGTATCGAATGCCTTCGACAAGTCAATGAAAACACATAGAGAAGGTCTTCCGCCATCCAGACTGGAATATATCTCGGTAGTGAGCCTCAGGATTACATCCTGAGCAGAGACGCCTTCACGAAATCCAAATTGGTTTTCTGATAATAAGTTATACTTTGCAAAATATACCGAGAGTCGCAGTTGTAAAATTTTCTCAAATATTTTAGCAAAATTGGCGATGACCGAGATAGGTCTGTAATTGACGACGTCAGTGCTTTTCTTGAATTTACTAGGAAATATTCCTGCTTCGATGCTCTGGTTGATAATAAAAGCTAGTGGTTCTGATATCAACTCACATAGTTGTTTCAACGTTTCGGACTTGATCCCATCCATTCCGGGCGCCTTTTCATCTTTGAGAGAACTTATAACTCTAATTATCTCTGAACGATCTGTGGCTCTGATAAACATGGAATTTTTTGTACTTTCGCTTTTATAATTCTTATAATGCGCTTTTTTAGGCATCAGGTTCGCCATTGTTTTCCCCAATGATACATAGTGTCCGTTGAAAATGTTAGCGATGCGCTCGATTTCACCAATTTCTTGTCCATTATTCCTTATAGTTTTAATAGAGGACTTTTTTTTGTTCTGTGAACATATCTCTTTGACTGTATTCCAAAGACATCCTGAATTTTTTTCATCATTTTCAACCTTTGCTCTATAATAATTACATTTTGTGTTCTTCATGATTGCTGTCAATCGATTTCTGTATTTCACAAATTGCGCCTTCAAACCAACATTTGAAGGATCCTTCAGTAACTCCTGGTACATTTTATCTCGTTTGTTGATCGATTTGATGATACCAGTGATGATCCAACATCTCCTCTTTCTGTACTTAATCTTGATTTTCTGCTAGATTCCCGAATACTTTGATCTATTATGTTAACAAACTCATCCGTTGCAGATTCCACATCTGACGATTGGAAAACAGAATCCCAACCGAAACTCCTCAACCTACCCTCCAAAGCACGATAGTCCAATCTACGAAAGAATTCATTGTCGTTGTCTTGACGTACCTTGACCTGTTGCAAACCGGGAATCACCAATTGTAGAACAGTTATATAGTGATCTGTTAGATGAGTTTTGATCACACAAGGTAAAAGAAAATCTCAACCGGAGTTAGTCTTCACGAAAATGTGGTCAATACATGTCTGGGTTGTTTGGGTAACTCTAGTGTACTCGTTGATTGCTGATAGAAATCCATGCTCGCTCATGACATTGAGATATTCAACAGTGATTTAATTTTCATCCTTAATACCGATGTTCATATCTCCTGCGATTAAAAAATAATCTGCTCTGAGACAGATTGTGGTTAAATAACTTCCTAAACTCTCAATGAACTCTACTGCATTTGACGATGGTGATCTATACATAGCTATTATAATAATTTTTTTTCCGTTAAAGGATATTTCAGCATTGAAATTCTACTTCCACTTCGGAATTCCACTGTTTTATGGGAAAACTCCAAGTCGGACCTGATATAAAGTATTACTCCATCACATTGATTATATCTACCCTCATTGTATACAATCTCGTAATTTTCTAATTTATACAATTCTAGGTTATCAAGTTGTCTAGTTTCTGTCAGAATGATACATTCCGGTTTACAATGACATTTGAAACCATCCAAATTTTTATTGATAGTACGGATGTTATTATTGATCAATTTGAAATTGACGGAATTTTCATTAATCTTCATTATATCATCATATTCAAGGCAGTCAAATAACGTTTCAGTGGTTATTTCATCAACTTCATAATTTCTAATATAATTATCCATTTTTGGTCCAGCAAAATGTTACAAGAAAACATGAAAGACAAAACCAAAAACCAAATCACAAAAAGAATGGAGAACCCACCTCTAAATCAATTTGCCCTCCTTGTATGATGTCTTAGCGCACGACCACCCTTATCTTTATTATCCTTATTGCACGGATTCTGCCTGGGAGTGAACTGACTGGCTGTATTACCTGAAGAAGTATATGTTTTCTTAACAGTTCCAGTGATTTTAGCTACACAATCCTCTATACGGTTGACGCTGCCTTGCCTTCCACTTGGTTGTAGTGATTCTTTCTCCGTTGTCAAGTTTTTGTTTGATGTTTCCTCCGAGTCAGCTATGATCGACTCCTCATCAGAATCACTATTTTTAGGGATTTGTGGAGTCCCTGGGGCACTGTATGCTTTTGGTGGAAGTTTGTAGTACAGATCGCGGCTATCTTGTATATTCGTATAGTCACCCAACTGGTCTATCGTTTGTGGAATATCATTTATGTAGAGAATATGATTCCTTATGTAAGCTCTCAAATTATTACTTCTTGCCTGTCTGAGATTTTGATACAGTATCTTATATGTCTGCCGATCCTCGGGTCTCAGATCGTGGTTGATGTACACTCCAGTTCCCTTCAACTTTCATATATTTTTTAACTAGATCTGTTTTGCTATATAGGTAGTGAACTCCAAAAGAATTGTACCTTTACTTTCAATTAGGCAGATTTTATTAATATCGCTCTCTCTTATGTTCAATTCAAGAAGGTTGTTCAACTTTGCCAAGGTGATACTCAGTAGGTTGTTTTTAGTGGCATGTATCCCAAAAATGACTACATTATTCTCGCGATTTCTCCTTTCGATGTCGATAATTCTCTTTTCCAAAGTGTTATATTTTACTTCTGATATTTGCAATTTTTCATCCAATTTGTGATTAATGGCCCCTATATCACTTTTAATTTAAACTTTATTTTTGTGCAAGGTATCTTCCAATTTTTTAAGTAGATCAGCATTTGAGAGTTCAGCCATCATCTCAGATATTCTCCCCCACAGCATAAGATGAAAAGCATCACGATCAAACGGAGAATTTTGCACAGTGTATGGTCCCCTTTAGAAAATATGGGATTATTCGATACCACGATATCGCACAATATGCAACTGTGACCGTGATAAGAAACCGAAGTAAAAACGAGCACAGAGTCAACAACAGCACCCCGCCCCGCGACTAGAAAAAACAGAGGGTGAAATAATAATAATAATAATAATATCCTTTACTGAGTATTTTTACTTACTAATTACTAGTAATAACAATAAACAACAAAATTAACAACATTTTCTCAAAAATAGTGCTCCTTAACATATAATATCAATATCTTCCTGAAATTTAAATATTTGTTACATTTCTTTCACATATTCGGCAATCTATTATAACATATCAAACCTCCAATCAAAGTAGAACCCATTGTTAATTCGGTATTGAATGTATCGACATAAAAACTAATCTGATTCCTGGTATCATACTGATGAATCTCAGAAACATATTTAATCCTCTCAGATAAATAATCTGGTAACATTTTATGTTCAATTTTATATATCAGATCCAATGTTTTGAAATAGATTCTCTGTCTGACAGTCATCAAATTTAGTGTCTCCAACATTGACTTGATTGGTGTTCTCTTATTACACTTTAAAACCATTATCATGCCTCTATTCAGAACTATTTGTAGTCTACTGATGAGATTCGATTTCAAACCAAATAAAAGAGAGAGGTACAATAATCCAAATGTGGCAGAACAATTGATTTAAACAAAAAATATCTTATTTTCATGTCAAATTTATTACTTATCCTTGGGATGTATTGGATTCTTTGTGCAATTTTTTTGGTCGAGTGATCGACATGAAGTTTAAAATTTAGATTTTCATCAAGTATCACTCCCAGATATTTGATCGAGTGAAGTTTCTGCAAAACGTGGTTATCAACTCTAACTATTACTTCGTTCAAAGATTTCAATGCACAATCTTTACCGAAAATCATATAACCTGATTTATTGATATTAATTTTCAACTGGTTATCGCCTAACCAATCATTCAACAATTCAAAATCTTCATTTAATAACGAACACATTACATCGATATCATTCTCAACTATGTAAACCATGGTATCATCAGCGAAAAGTCTCAATTTACAATTTCTAAGATTTTTTTTTATATCATTCAAGTAAATCAAAAACAATATAGGCCCCAGCGTTGTTCCCTGTGGTACACCATGTATAGTTTCTTTACTAGAAGATATTTTATGCCGAAATTTCACTTTTTGTGATCGATCAGATAAATATGAAGTGAACCATGACAAAACTATACCTTTAACACCTATTATTCAAATTTTTCAGTAACATGTTCCTATCAATCGTCTCAAATGCTCTTTCAAAATCAATAAACACCGCTAGTACAACATTGTTTTTGTCTAGCTCCTTCAACCATCCATCACAAATATCAACTATGGCAGTTTCACAAGAATGTTTGGCTCTAAAACCTGATTGATCATCAATAAGAACGTTATTTTTATTCAAATACTCCAACAGTTGATCTTTAACTACCAAGTCGAGGACTTTTTCATAGACTGGCATTGTATGAATGCCGCTAAATTCTCCACAGTCACTAGCATTGGACACTTTTTCAATTGGTATAACCGTAGAGACCTTCCACGCCTCGGGAAAAAAAATCCACAATATTTTTATCGAAACCAAGTGCGATCACACTCAGTTGTCACTTAGTATCAAAATTCACATTTAAATCCAATCTCTAACACAATCTTCTTGGATATATCTGCAGGAGCAAAATTTCAAGACGCGAAACAACTAAAGGTTCACACACATGATCACTACTACGCACAAAATCGGAACAAAGTCGACTAAAATGTGCATTAAAATATGTTTTCTTCAAAAGCATTATATGCATCAAGGCAAACCCAACTCTTTTAGAACATTCCATGAATATATTACCATAGTCTTTTAAAACTGAATTCAAACCTTTTCATCGTGTCAGTGTTAATTATGGAGGTCCGATCAATATAACCCTAGCAAAAGGACGAGGGATGAACTCACAAAAAGCTTATGTCTGCTCATTTGTTTGTTTTGCCCTCAAAGCAATACATTTGGCATTAGATTCAGATTGATCAACTGAAGCCTTCATTACGGCCCTTCGCCGTTTCGTTAGCCGCCGAGGACACTGTGCTTCAATCACTTCTGATTGCGGCAGTAATTTCATATTCTTTGCAATTATATGCAAAATGCAGCAGAAAACGAAAATATTAAATTTTATTTTCCTGCACCTGCTTCCCCTCATTTCAATGACTTAAGTGAAGCAGGCATTAGGTCAGTAAAATCACACATTTATTGAACAGTTTGGACTCAGATACTCTCTAACGAAGAGTTCTTTAATCTCCTGACACAAATTCTAAACTCTCATCTCTTTGTCCATTAAGTATTGACCCAAATGATTTCTCTGCGCTCACCCCTGATCATTTTTTGACTCAAGCTTCTCTTTTTAACATCCCAAATCCCAACTTAAAGCACCTTAAATTGAATGAACTTGATCGCTGGTAAATTGTATGAAAGTTACAAGATATTTGGAAAATATGTGATACATAATACACTTTTTGCAACAGCGATAGAAAATGAAAAAGAATTATTAATCCTTGCTACCTGGTGAACTTGTCCTTATCAATATAAATATAGTTAAAAATAAAGTAATTATATGATTAAGTTTAGCCACAATAGTGTCCGGCCATTCTGGTGTAGATGGGATAGTCACGATAGCGTTTGTTCGTACGAATCAAGCCCTCTTTCAGAGACCATTAGTAAAACTTTGTCCCCTTCCCATAAGTAATTATATCTCTTGAAAATAGTAATTGGGTATTTTAGTGGGTCGTTATGTTAAAGCCAGCGTGAACTCTTTTATTTTTCCATTTTTTAAAAGGTAGATTAAGAGGGTGGCCATTCGAAAACGAAACAGGCGAGATTACAGACGAAATAAATTTTTTCCATAGAAATGCTCGGACAGGTCGATTACGGGCGCATAGCGCTTCAACCCTTGCTGCTACAACCCCTACCCCCAATTTTTGAATAGAGAGAATGGGGTGTATGGTACCTCAATTTAAAGGTATTTTTATACTGATTTGAGCACAGTAATTGTTTTTTCACTTTATGCATCAGTTCTTGAAATATTCATGCGTTAGTTAATTTTATCACTTAAATTAATTTTTTAAGAATAATTGACATTTCGAGCTTCCGAAACACCAAAATTTTCGTACTTGTGTTGTGTATTGATCTAAGAAATAAGACTTTTCAAAGTAAAGTAAATAATTTATCAAAAACTCACATCAATTAATTAAATATTCAAATTATTCACCATTAGCTTCCATACAATGAAATAAGTTTTGTTCGAAACGATGGCGCACATTTTGCAATACGCATTGTTTGTTCGACATCTTGATTTAGGATTTCTATGTCAGTGGATTGAAGGAAGGAAGCCACAGTCATGGTTGTTTTGAAGCTCAAAATGTTGATTTTTGACAAAAAAAACACTACAAGTGCCATTAAAACACCACTTCATTTTCAAATACTTAGTTGAGAATATTTCGAGAACTAATGCATAAAATGAAGAAACATTAACTGTGCTGAAATCAGTATAAAAATACCTTTCAAATAAGGTATCACTCACCCCATCTTCCCTATTCAAAATTTGGGAGTGAGGGTTGTAGTAGCAAGGGTTGAAGCGCTATGCATCCGCAACCTACATATTAAGTTGTCCCCCTCGAAACTGAAATCGACCTGTCCGAGCATTTCTATCGAAAACATTTATTTCGTCTGTAATCTCGTCTGTTTCGTTTTCAAAAGGACACCCTGTATATATATATATATATGCATATTTTTCTCTTATTCTGTTAATATGGGTTTCTTTCTTCGAAAACTATTCTTTTTCTTCATATTTATGATTCGGGTATTTCAATCAGAATCATCATGATATAGTTTCTATCATCATTTTCAAATTTTTCTTTATTTTTGGCGCTCTTGTTCACCCGAACAGAGTGCCTATGATTTTGCCCGAATGTCTGTAATTTTGGAATATCGAGCCGAAAATGGTCTGAATCGATTGGGTTCGACTCCCTAATGAAGAATTCGAGGCGAAAGTTGATTCTGTTAGGTTAATTGTCCAAATATCTCGGTCAAGTTCGTTATTGGGCCAAATCCGTCGGATGGTTCAGTAGTTATGAGCATCTGAAAATTTTTTTCCTCAATAACTACTAGAATATCCATCCGATCAAATTGATACTTGAAAAATTGTTGAGGGAGGCTGCAACAAAACAGCTAGCAAAATTTCGCAGGAATCGTCACGCTAGAAATTTTTTTTTAAATTCCCAAAAAAATTTTTTTAATCCTGACTATCTCATAAGATATTTTTCGGATTTCAATAAAAATTCGTGAATATATTGAGGTGATCGATATCTTACTTATCCCCAAATTTCATTGTCCTAGCTCTCTTCCATGTAAAGATATGATAATTTTTTTAATTTACTCAAGAGAAAACAGAAATGATACGTCCCGATGATTTTCTTTGAACGATGGCCATCACAGATCGATATTCGATTGACAAATGCCGGACTCATTAATCAGTGTCAGTTGGCGTAATATTAATCAAAATTTTTCATATCGGGAAATCATAGAGATAGAATTCAATATCGGTGGCTGAAATAATATACGTTGTCAAAATTCAGAAAAGCACTGACGTAAGTTTTTAGGAAAAGGGAATTATAGCTTCGAACCAAACTTGGGGAAAATTAGGAGTAGTGATTCTTAATTTTAGATATAGGTTTGTTCATTCATTAGGCGTTCATATTTGTATCACATTGTCAAATAGTACGAGAAAAAACTATTGTTCACCTAATCAGAGTGCCTATAGATTTGTTATGGTTTGAATAACAAGAGCGCCAAAGCAATCTGTCCTCACGTCAGTGCTTTCTAAAATTTTTAATATTTGATTTGATTGCTCGGTAAAATATTCGGCATATCGTACCTACCAATAAGATCGGCGCAGATGTTACGATCGACACTGCGTTATACTACGCACTACGGGTTACCTCTTTAAAACGATTTAAGAGTATAATACAGGGTTATGATAAAAAAATGCACAAAATTCATTAAACGTACAACGATCACTTTAGAAAAAAATGCAAAAACACGTCGAACGGTGTTTTATATTCCGCATATCTTGACATAAGTTACAAATATAACAAGTCAAATTTGTCAATGTTATGACATTAAAATATTTTTTTAGAGGAAAGCTAAGATTTTTATTACATTATGTGATAAAGCTTGTTTTTTTACACTAGGGAAAAAAAGTTGCAGTAGAGCTAACATAAGAAAAAAACGAGAAAATGAATAAAAAACGAAATAAACGTAAGTTTCATAAGAACTTTTCAATTAACCAAACAGTCCATTAAACCAAAACTATTTAGGAATAGGAAGTGTTCAAACTGTGTCCCGTTTACTAACTGACATAGACCAAGACGATGGTAGACCGCATTTACAGAGTTTTCGATCATCTGCGGAGTTATAAGTGTCATTTCGTGTCTAATTCGTTCCATTAAGTCTTCTAAATTGTCTGGCCGGTTAATGTAGACTCGACTTTTCAAATATCCCCACAGAAAAAATCAAGGGGGGTAAGATCAGGTGACCTATGTGGCCACTCCACTGGTCCAGTTCTTCCAATCCACCGTCCTTCAAACTTGTGGTGGTGCGCCATCTTGTTGGAACTAAATACTGGGATCCAAGTTTTCCCCATTATTTGGATCCGAAAATGCCGCAAGTAGGTCCGGAAGGAATGCCATACGAAGATGTTCCAAATATCGTTCAGCTGTTAAATTCCTGCGAAAGTAATAAGGACCAATAAATTTTTTCCTGACGATTCCTACCCAAACATTAATTTTTTGGGGGCGCTGGGTGTGTTTTGTCGGCATCCAGTGGTGATTTCCCGAGCCCAGTAGCGATAATTGTGTCGATTTACAGAACCACTCAGACAAAACGTTGCCTCATCGGAAAATATTAAAAATATTAAAAATTAAAAATATTAAGAAAATTTGGATTCTCGTCACAATGCCGCTTGAAGATTTCACAAAATTCCAAACGTCTGTCCGGATTTTGGAGCATCCCTCACGCTTCCCGTTGCATTAAATTTTGCAACAATTTTGCTCACTGTGCTTTTAGCAATTGGAGGTCTTTCCAAATGTGTTGCACTAAATAAAGCACATGCTTCTTCATGACTTCGAAGACAGTCGCCGTAACCTACCATTCTCGTTTAAACGAGCCATAATAATAAAAATGGTGTCACACTGATTGTACGACTGACACTGATACACCGTTATTTTAGTAAATCAATCGTAAAAATTGATGAGAACAGATGTTCTTACTAGAAAAGTTTAGGTTTGACCTCTTTTTATAATCGATTTTGTTATTTCGTTTTTTATTCATTTTCTCGTTTTTTTCTTATGTTAGCTCAACTGCCACTATTTTTTCCTAGTATAAAAAAACAAGCTTTATCACATAATGTAATAAAAATATTAGCTTCCCATTAAAAAATATGTTGATGACGTCATAACTTTGACAAATTTGACTTGTTACTTTTGTAACTTATGTCAAGAGATGCGGAATATAAAATACCGGTTGACGTGTTTTTGCATTTTTTTCAAAAGTGATCGTTGCACGTTTAATGAATTTTGTGCATTACTTGATCATAACCCTGTATAATAAAATACAACACTATGCCGTCACTTGTTAGCTATACAACTGAGGGCAGGTGGGAATTCAAAAGTACAGGTAGAGCGAGTACATTTTGGTCATATATTTTTTACGGCATTCTTACCATCGATAGGTTCATCAATGATCATATGAAAATACGCAGATTTTTTTTAAATTTTTCTATAATTTCCAGAATCAATTTGTCGATCCGATTTTGTACTGCATCAGTTTCATTTTATTTCAATATTACAAATAATCCGGCAATTTCTTACAAAAATCATGCGACAAGGGAAACAAATCGAGGATTGCAACCTTCTCTCTTTCCGTGGTCCAGGCGGTGATTGGACACAACATTAAATTAATTTATTATAAAAGAATTCTATGCATAGGTTATATTTTTCCATACATTTTCGTTGTTCCAAAGGGGAAGAAAACTGATAAAGAGAAAATAAACGAGAAAAAATCCATGTAAGGAAATGTAAGGTAAAATCCATCACGATATTCGTTTATAGTGCATTTAGATAGTTCATTTGTAATAATACATACCTTCTACCTTTGGCGCTATGAAGTGTAATTTGCTACGTTATCTAACTAATCACATGGCTATGGAAATTCTTGATTTTTACGATGGCCCTTCGGACGAGTAACGTACCCAGGAAGATCACAGAGGAGTAAGTCATAACTACAAATCATACAGTACAGAAACATAACCTATGATTTCTATCAAAACAATAATATTATAAAAATGTGATAGCGTGAAACTTTTTGTTGATTTTGATGACTGGTTTTTACTTGGATTTTATAATATGACGAATCTCTTGTGGTTAAATGCTAATAATTTAAGAAATCTAACATTCAGTAAGTTATATAAAAAAATTAGAAAGCACTGACGTGAGGTCAGATTGCTTTGGCGCTCTTGTTGAGCCACTTGCGAGTAAATATTCAAACCATAATAAATCTATAAGCACTTTGATCACGTGAACAATAGTCTTTTCTCGTACTATGGGACAATGTGATGCAACTATGAACGCCTAATGAATGAACAAACCTATATCTCAAACTAAAAATAACTACTCATAATTTTCCCCAAGTTTTGTTCGAAACTATAATTCCCTTTTCCTAAGAACTTATGTCAGTGCTTTTCTGAATTTTGACAACGTATATTATTTCAGCCACCGAGATTGAATTCTATCTCTATGATTTTCCGTTATGAAAAATTTTGATTAATATTACGCCAACTGATACTGATTAATGATCCCGGCATTTGTCAATCGAATATCGATCTGTGATGGCTATCGTTCAAAGAAAATCATAGGGACGTATGTCATTTCCCTTTTCTCTTTAGTAAATTAAATAAATGATCATATCTTTAGATGGAATAGAACTACGACAATGAAATTTGAGGATAAGTAAGATATCGTTCACCTCAATATATTCACGATTTTTCATTGAAATCCGAAAAACATCTTATGAGATAGTGAGGATCAAAAAATTTTTTTTTGGGAATATTTCAAGAATTTTCTAGTGCAACGATTTCTGCGAAATTCCGCGAGCTGTTTTGTTGTAGCCTTCCTCAACAATATTTCAAGTATCAATTTGATCGGATGGATATCCAAGTAGTTAATGAGGAAACAAAATTTCAGATGCTCATAACTACTGAACCATCCGACAGATTTGGCCCAATAACGAACTGGACCGAGATATTTGGAAAATTAACCTATTCTGAAAATATGAAAACTCTAGCTGATTCCTTTTGGATGCTAGAGAGGATAAAGCCGGCCGGACGGCCGAACAGACTCAACTTTCGCCACGAATTCTTCATCATCGAACCCAATCGATTGAGACCATTTTCGGCTCGATATTCCAAAATAACAGACATTCGGGCAAAATTATAGGCACTCTGTTCGGGTGAACAAGAGTGCGAAAAAAAGATAAAATTTTATATTGTGTTATCATTATTGTACTTTTATAGTAGCCCTGAGGATGCATTAAATGAAAATGCGAATGCTTGGCGTTGAATAAATAGTATTCATTCATTCATCTTCCAACTGTGAGTCGACAAACCCTAATTCAATTTATATATATATATCGAGTTGACATCTTTGTTCAGTATTAACAAAGAATTTATGTAAACAGTGAAGAGTATAGGACTCAGAACGGTCCCTTGACGGACATGCACTCTCACCAGTTGCATCCACTCAATACCCCATATACTGGCACAGAGCTGTGCCAAAGCATTGTGCGCACTGTGCTCGCGAGCACTTTTCAAAGGCTAGTGCTTAGTGCTTGTTTTTCGAGCACTCTCGCGAAAATCTTAGTGCTTAGTAATCCGCTAAGCACTAAGCCTTTCCGAATTCTTGAAGTAGGGTCAATATAAGCAGGTACGGTATTTGATTTTTTCATGTGCGCAAAGATAATATGATCGTTTTGAATCAATATTCAGTATTTCTTCAGTCACCATTGATTTGACTTCATGGTTATGAAGGCCAGAAAATTTTTTGTTTTTGCTCGCTTGTTACTAGTGGAATAGGCGGGCTATCGTTCTGTCCAAATGTCTGTAATTTCCGAATATCGAGCCGAAAATGGTTTCAATCCATTGGGTTCGACTTCTTGATGGAGAAACCTTGGTCAAATTTTAGTAGGTCAGGCTGGCCGGCCCTTCGATCGTATACTCTCTATCTTCCGAAGGAGATGACCTAAGTTTTCATTTTTCAGAATAGGTTGATCGTTCAAATATCTCGGTCAAGTTCGTTATTGGGACAAATCCATCGTTAGTTATTAGCATTCAAAATTTGATTTTCGCCTAGAATATTTATCTGATCAATTTATAATTTAGAAGGTGTTTTAATGATGTTAAATTAAATGGTTTTCCAAATTTCGAGATAACCGCCACTCTAGAAAATTTATTAAAAATTCCCAAAAAAATCTTATATTAGAACCGATTCTTTATAAGATATTCGTCAGATATCTATGATGTTTCTATGGACGTTATTGATTTCCTGAATATAATTAAATTTCATCAATCTTGAAAATATATTATAATTTTATGGAACCGAAAGCGAATAGATTGGAAATTTTGAATTCTCATTCCTTGTTACTATAAGCCTTTGTGTCTCATCACAAAAAAGGGATCAAAAGTAGGAAAATTTCTATAAACAATCTGATTATCAGCTACATTTGATTTCATAACGATTTCTGGATGAAATTATATGGTATTCATCAAAATGTGTTTTGTGCATTGTAGGTCAAATACTTATTTTTCAATAATTTATGTTTCCATTGATGACACTTCATGAGTCTGAAGTTGTTTAAGGGCTAAATTGTGTTCGTATAAATGCATGTTTATATCGTATCACTTATAGAACAAACGCGTTGAGACTGCCTTGCAGCATTTTCAGATTTTTCACTTATATGCTCCATCCACACTAAAGCGAACAATGCATCACATCAGTAGTCTCGAACGTCAGAGAGCGAAAACGGTAGAAATACTTTGAGCAAATCTGTAGATTCCAACTGAAAAATGGTAAACGAGGGAAACCACATTCTTAAATAAACTTCATTCATTACTGGTTCAAATGGTGGGAATTCGAATAGATGTGAAATAAAACGAAAATTCCAACTAGACTAGAACGATTTATTGCACAAAATATTCTGTACTCTTTTTCACAACATCATATCACTGATTAAAATGGATATTACACCATAATAAAAGAAGATTGATAAGCTCTTTTAAAATATTGTAAACAAACGAATATTTTCACAAAAACGTTAGACCAAACTGCCGTTCCCAACTGGGAATTTTTAAGCCAGATGTTCTTGTGCATATTTTTTATGACCCATCAATTTTAGCACTCTTCGGAATTTCCGTCGGCAAATTTGTTGATTATTTGGAAAGTTTGTGAAAAGTTCAATTGGGCCCTAAGCTCACGGAGATATTTAAATACACAAAACCAGGGTTCAATAACTACCTTATCAGTGGCACTTGGTGGGTAACCGGTAGTTGTAAAATTCGAAAGTTATGGCAATCCTTGAAACACAGCCCTCATTTTTGCGCGCTTGTTTCTAGGGGAACAGCGAGCTATCGTTTTACCCAAATGTCTCAATCGATTGGGTTCGACTTCCTGATGAAGAACATTTGAATATGTCCGGACGCGGGCCCTCCGGCTGTTTACTCTCTATCTTCCGAAGTAGATGACCTAGAGTCCTAGAGTTTTCATAATTTCAAAATAGGTTGATTGTCCAAATATTTCGGTCAAGTTCGTTATTGGGCCAAATCCATCGAATAGTTTAGGATTTGAAAGTTGATTTTCGCAATAATTCCTAAAATATTCATCCGATCAATTCGTACCTTGGACGATTTTGAAATAAAAGGGTTGGCCAAATTTCGAAGGAATCGACACGGTAGAAAATTCTTAAAACATTCCCAAAAACATTTTCTTCAATACTCGATATCTTATCAGATATTCCTTCGAAATCAACAAGAATTCGTACATAAATCGAGATTACCGATAATTTATATGCCCCAGAATTTTACCGTCGTTTACCGTTTTTGAATAAAACAAATCAGTTCTAGTGCGAGATTCAAACCCGGGAGGGTGGAAAACATTAATATTAGGTAGTAATGAAAATGTCATAAATGAATCTACTTCAATAAACAATTCGAAGTGATATTTTTCAACTATATTGGAATGCGAAAAGCACTAACGTATTGTCATTCTAATCCCAATCAGAATATCTAAAGCATTAAAAAGCATTGGCGTGTCAAGATTTTTTTACTAATAAGGAATAATGCATAATTTTGGTGCTCCAGAAAAACTGAAAACTTCATATTTCTTGGGCACTGAAAGCACTTCTAGAGAAGTAAAATTCATTTGCCAGGACATTTTGACATTTTCAAGCAAAAAGCTCACCCAAATTATCTTCTGAGAAACCATACTTCTGGGTAATATTCCACTGGACTAATAAATAATATTCAACAAGCACTCAAGGAAAAGATCATAATTGAATGCAATTTGAACACTCTGTGATAAAGAAAATTTCATCCTAAAATGTTTTGCAATCAATTTTGTTCAGTACCAAAGAATACCGAATGCTGAAAATAAAGTTTCAATATTTTAGTCTGTGATTAAAGACCTCAAAATAAGTAAGACATTTCAGAAAGTGGTTTTGCTAAAGAGTACTCATTTCAATCAAACATTACATAAAATAGTTCCCACTAAAGTGCTTAGTGCTTAGTGCTCGAAGTATTCAATTACTTTTGCAAAAGTGCTCGGTAATCCGGAGCCTTCTGTCGAAAGCAGTGCTTAGAACTCGAGACTCGAAGCCTTTTTTTCGAGTGCTTAGGGCTTAGTGCTTGAAGCACTTTTTTTCGGTGCTTAGCACAGCTCTGTACTGGCACACATTGTGCGCTGTAGATAGTCATTGAAAAGATCTAATTTAGTTCCATGATTTCCACACTGCCCTTATATTTGCAGTTATTTTCCATGATGTACCGTGTTAAAGGCTTTGCCAAATCTAAGAATACTGCGATACATTATTTCATATCATTTAGATTGTCTGTAAACTTCCTAAGAACGTGTTGCATGCCATCTGATGTGCTTTAACCTTCTCGAAATCCATATTGGAATTCATCTTATATTTTGTTGCCATTCAGAAAGTTTCTTAAACGTATTTTTAGGCGCTTGTCAGCAATTTTTCCAAAATTATTAGCTTAACTAATTGGGCGGTAATTTGAAATTTTATTTTTGTCACCTGCTTTGTAAATTAGGGTTATCACAGAGTTTTCAAATTGTTTGGGTGATTTTCTATTACTAAACATTAGCTTCATTATATGACTTTAAAGGTGTACAGGGTATTTTGCAGTTAGTTGGATTTAAAAGGGTGTTATCCCGTTATTACCAGAAGCGCTATTTTTTTCCTACTCTGATGTGTAGGAGTATTTGATTTCCTGTACCAGGAGGATGAAATACGGATTCATTATTAATGGAAATATTACCCAACGTGAAATTGTATTTTGTATATACACTGTTGCTGGGTTAATCCATGTCGAATATTTTTTGGGGAAGATGAATTTTTAATGTTTTTGTAAACAACACAAATAGTGCTTGTATGCCAAATCGTTCTGACTACGTAGATCCTCGAAAATGTCAAGCTTTACGATTGAGCTGTTTGTTCGCAGATTGCAACACTAGGGTTATTCAATCCCGAAATATAAAAAACCTCGTTATACTTTGAAATATTACGATAACTCGCAAATATAGGTATCATGTTCCACTTGCTTTGAAAAATCTATATTCAAACTCGAAATCGAAATTTCGCCATAATATAGGATTCGACATTTTTCTACTAATTAGTAGCCATAAAAAAATGAACAGCATTGTGCCAATGAAACTTGCTAATACTGCAGAATTTTTCTGAATACTTTCATTTCAGAGTTGAATTATTCCAACAATCTTTGAACTAGATGGAAAAATTATTATTCAGTGAGAGTCTTGGAAATTAAGATTCAGAAAACTTCACGCGACTAAAGTTTCATGAAATACGGCATGCGATCTCTGGAGGTTTTGCATGAAAGGTGCACTGAATGATAATTATGCCTAATTTCGGATTTTGTTAAATCGGAGCGGAAAAACGTTTCATTCGAATTATGAAAAACTTTTATTTGATTTTTGCTGTGAAAAAATCTTGAATGATGAACAATTATACTTTTGAATGGCTAGTATCATGCAATTGATTTCTTGGCGTCATCACAAACTACGTGTGATCTCGAGAGTATCAGTCGAATATTTTGTGTTATCCAAGTACACTCCGCTCCTCTAACTCATAGCTATAATTTCACATCTCAAATTCATCCTCATTATTTGTTCAACAAAAACATACCTGATATTACAACCCGGCAGTTCGTCTGGGTTACCCAGATAGTGGTTCTTCTATCCACTCAGCAGACACATTCTTTTTAGGTGTGCAAAGATGCTTGGAGGCCCTGCTAACTATTTTGCTGAATGACAACCAAAGAACAATTTTTGTATTATTGAAATTTCTTAATGGCTTTTGGAACGTAATACTTAACTATAGCGCTATATTTATTGGGCGAGAAACAGCAATAAAACGATTTTATAACCCTGAAAGAATTTAAATGGAGAGTACCATAAGAATAACCAACATTATGATTTTGATAATGTTATTTAATCAAAGGTTTTATCACAAAATGGGTTGATCTCACTTTCCACATTTTATAAAACTGACATGCTAAACTGGTGTATTATAAATCTTCAAATTACAATCAAAGGACCATCAGCTAAAAGAAATGATACCGTGTACATTCCGCTAATATGACCATATTCCTTGGTCTCTCACTATATTGACTTGTGTAGTATATCGGGTGTCCCAATTAGTATGGAAAGTATTCATGCAGAATATTCAGAATCTTTTTCGTCGATATTGGGTTATCAAAGGTACATTTCTGTAATACTTTCAAATTTTCAGTGTTTCAGATGTAGGCCAATTTGGCTACACATTTGTTATTTCAAATCTATTTTCTTGTGATTCTTCATGAAAAAGCTTCAATTAATTTATTTCACTTCACTTCATCTATCTATAACGGTATCAGTTATAGGTTATTTTTAAATATTTTGAATTAGATTTGAGAATTTCGAAAATGGCTATATTTCGCTAAAATATTCGAGATTTCAGTTCCATATTTTGCATGATTCGCAATGATAGTTTCATCTCAGCCATCGTTTTCTAATCTTTGTTGTCAGTGATACAGATGTTGAAGGAAAATTACCATATTTTGTCAACTCACAAAATTATGAAAGACTCTATTTTTTCCAAATAAATCACCCACCATAATTTTTCATTTTCGAAATGAGGATAACCCAATCTATAATGTTTCTATGCAATTCCCCATACCTATCTCGTGTGGATTTTAAGTTATCAGCGTTTATTAAATTTCAGATAGATTTAAGATACCTTAATTTCTTTGATATTGTCTGGTTATCACCCATTGTTATAGTATAGTAAATGAAATTTATCGGAATTCTTGGATTCTCGTTTATTATTAAATTGTTCGATTTGTAACGAACGCCAACGTTTCGAAACAAATTGTTTCTTCCTCAGGGCTAAAAATATATCAGGATAGAACATATGGTGAAAACTCTAGAAAATATGTTACCTAGTTACTGCAAAAGCAATTTCGTCAGATTATAAAAGTAAGAAAAAAGTCTATTATACATAAAATTATTTCGTCTAAGAGTAGGCAAGCACATTGGTCTTATTCCATATATAGGTTACGCAAACATGACATTAACAAACATGGTTATGTCATCTAATCTTAACTCCTTACTTAATAGGACTTACTCCAACATGGCCAGTAATCTTATTTTCTTTATATATTATTATAAATTACACTGAGATTTTCTATATCTGTTCTGTGATTTACAGTGTTATTTTTTTTAATATTTCGCTGACCTTTCGTCTATACACAATTTCTTCCCTATCTGAAACCTGAACACATCCAAAATCAAATTTATGTCCAGTGTTGAACCGGTGTACAGTTAATGCTGTTTTTTCCGAAATTAGCAACATTCTCACTGTCATTTTTGGGTTGTTTGATTCTATCTCTTAAATATTGTCTTGTTTGGCCAATGTACCACTTGTCACTGTTGGTGCAAGGTATTTTATATACCAGTCCAGACTCTAAATCATTGGGTGTTCTAGATTTTAAATTAGTGAACAATTGTGAGTAAGTTGTAAAATGCACACTTTACATCTAATTCCTTGACTATACCACTTATTCTGTGTGTAGGCCGAGCAGGAATGGAAACTTAAAGTAGGAGGTAACATATGTGTTGGGAGGTGTACTAACTACCTGGTCAATAACATTGGAGGTGTGTTTTGTTATTACTCTACTTATCAAATATAAAGGAAAGTTATTTTTTTTTCAGAATTTCTCTGATTTTATTCATGTTCTTTCCATGGAATTTTTTGTTGCTTAGTTTTAAGGATCTTTTTATCAAGTTGCTCATTATATTAATTTTCTGTTGTATGCTGTGGTTGCTGTAAAAATTAGTGTATCTATTGGTGCTTATTGGTTTTGTGTACCAATCTATTATAATTCGAGAGTTACCTCCAATTATTAGTACATCGAAAAAGGGCAAGCTGTTATCTTTTTCTACTTCCAACGTGAATTGTATCCTGTGATGATAAGAGTTGAAAGTATCTAATATAGATTGTACCTTATCATATGGTACTGGCAGTAACGTATCATCTACATAGAATTTAAAAAGTTAAATTCGAGCTTTTCCATAACGTAATAAATTTTTTTTTTAATTTCTTCGTATCGATATATATCCTCTCTGCAGCCTAAGTCGTCTATAAATCGACAGATCTTGACTCATCTCGATCTGTAGAAAACCACCATCAAGTTAACATGACAAACAACAAGTATTCCAAATGTTTTGCAGAAGTTATTCTACCTATAATTGACCTGAGTTTCGATAGACGTAGATAACTCAGAATTTTAACAAGATGGGTAAAGGAAAATGTAAAAAAATATTGTACAATAAATTGTTGTCATTCTGAAAATAGAGAAATTTATTGATTCGAAAAAAAAATATTTTTTTCAATTTTGTTATCGGACAAGTGGTAATTTTTTTTGACCATTCTATGTAACTGACAACTAAGATCCGGAAACAGAGGCGGCGATTAAACCTTCATATAAAATCATGCCTAATGTCGAATTTAAATCTCGATTATTCAGCGAAATACAGCCATTTTTGAAGCTCTCAATGTTCGATTTGGAATGTTTAAAAATAATTAATGACGCAAAGACAATTGAAAATTGATATAGGATTGATAAAACGAATCAATTTCACAATTTATGGAGCCTCATAAAAAAATATAAATACTGGGTGTCCCATTTGAAATAGGAAACCTGTTGCCAAATTTCCACACATCTGGCGACACTATAAAATTGAATGTAGTTCAGAAATGTACCTTAGATAACTCTATTGATATATTGATCTACAAATATAGAAGTATTCTGCATGAAAAGTTTTTAATAATTCAATAGGCCACCCACCTCGAGACACCCGATATAATGGTCTGATTCAATCTCATACATCTTGTTATATTTTTGGTGTTTTATCATCTTGCAATGGTTAGCACCTAAAATGTAACTCATAGATTCAAATGTGAAATCACTTATTATTGGCCGATGAAACTGAAATGTCTCAATACAAAAATTTAAGCAGAAAGAAACTGATGATTACTCTACTCTGAATATGTATTTATCTGTTTCAATTAACGGTAAACCTTGATTTACCAGTTTATTCTGAAAGTATGAAACTCTAGCTCAGCTTTTTAGGAAGATAGAGGGTATACTGTATACTGGCGGTCGAACGTCCATTATCAATTTGGATTACCGATTCTTCATGAAAAATATTATAAAGAAATCAAAGTTGTTATTGACCCATTTAAAAGTGTTGTTTTTCAACAAGCGCGAGCTGCCCATGATTATATTCGACGAAAACTGCAATCAGATCTAAGTAAATGGAAACAGAGTTCGGAGTTCAGCAGCATTAAGTTCTGTCGAAATAACGAAAATGGTAAATTTATGGAATGAAAATATTCCTGAAGGGCTGCAACGGGAATTCTATCACATAGCCGCGGTAGAATCATTTTGGCGAGGTGGGGAAGCTGTTGCTTGCTTGACTGAATTTTTTTGTATCGAGTCAAACAACGATGGTTCTGTAACAAACCGAATGGAATATAACCCTGTATTCAGCAAGACTTGCCAGGGTAGTTCAAGAATGTGGAAACTGGAAGCAAGTTCTTAATAGAAAACGATGACAGCAACTTTTGTCACGTCCGATTATTCAAAAACTTGATGTCGAAAAGGGGCTCAAATATTAAAACCAACAGATTATTCGTCAGACCAAATCGTCAATGGAAATCTGAAAATGATCACTATTATGATAATATGCCCATTGGAAGAAATACGATTCAAAATTGGACAACATAGTCTGCCGAAGCGATTGGATTGGATACAAAGGAAAAAAAAATTACTAATCATTCCAATAGATTGACCGCGGTTAGTTGATTAGCCTAATGCATAGTGGAAATACATCTTTATCAGTTATAGGAAATACACGTCTGGATCTTCATTTAAATTCTCCAATTGTTCCTTTGTTGATTGCACCTTCAAATAAATTATTTTAGCTTTGTATTTTTTCTATAGTTAGCAAAAAATTTTCTATCCAAATAACCCTTGAACATTGATAAATGCTCAAAAATTTTATGACAACAATCTGTCATAGAATTTTTCGAACAATTTATCAATGTCCTTGGGTTATTGCTACTGATAAGTGAACCCTAACTTGATCAAAGAGATACATGATATATGAGTCTGGAATCAACTCACGAATAGTGAAAAAAGAATGTCCAAGCTTCCCGATGTAACCTTCGTACTTTTTTCATTTCTTCCTTCTTGGCGCGCTTGTTCTAGTTTCAAAATTGATATACATATATATACAGGGTGAGTCTTTGACCACTGCGTTAATTTTAACCATAGATTCCTGACGTCAAAGAAACATTTTCTTCCTATAACATTTTTCCAAATTTGGCCCCGTTCAAAAGATATAGGGTGTTGAAATTTCATAAAAAAATTGCATTTTCACCTGTAATATTCAAACGACAATATCAATTGAAATGATCTCTGTAGAAGGTTTTTGATAACACTCGTGCATATTTTGGCATCAATAGATTCATTCCACTTCTTGTGGGTTTCTCACTACTACCCTACAGATTGGTTAAATTGCATAAAAAACAAATATCGCTTGAACTAAAGGTCCGTATCTCGTACTTCCTGGAATCATTAGTCTTTTTTGCATATAAAATCATTCCTCATCTTTTCTCCTGAATTGCACCATTCTTGAGATATTTGAAGTTGAAAGGAATTAAATCGATATAATTTTGTCCAAATTTTCTGATTTTCCCAAATCCATATCTGTGCTGAAATGATTCAATAATCAGATTTGTTCAATGTTGCCATATTTTATAACTTTATTAAATATTTCTACAAAAGGTTGGGGGAAATCTCTCCAGTCTATGGTTCCACCACTAAACACTAGAGATGAAATTAATCACTGAACAATTTTTGTCTTACATTCACCACAAAATCTAAATTGCCATTTGCTGTATTCATTGTTAATGATGTCTAGCACCTTGTTTAATATTTAATCCAGAATAATATTCCATAATAAATAGAGAAAGTTTTCCATCACTGTTTGGTATATTCTGACCGTTGAAATAGGTGAAGTATTTTCTGCCAGGACCTGTTAAATTGAAGACTTGTTTTTATGGAGAGCTGGTTTTTTATAGCTTCAGGCTTTCAGGGTTCATCAAATTATATCTATTCTAACATAGGAATGCTGCAAATTGAGCTCATATGAGTTTTAAAAACTTCGAACCCAGTCTCCTAGATTTGTTTTATACCTTTATTATCATTATTTCATACACCGATTCAACCTTGTTCACAAACTTAGGAGATAATAGAATTTGACTTAGTTTTGATATTTCTGAATGTTTTTTATGATGCATAGTTGATTAAAATTCAATCAATATTGAAACTGGAAGCTATAAGCTCATAAACAAGAAATATTAGAATAGAATGCATTTTCTGACCATAATCATTTCATACTGAATTGAATAATTCAAAACTATCGATATTCGATATTTTTCACATTTTTTTGAAAGCTACAAATAACTGTTGACAGTTTCAAACAGAATCAAAACAACAAGGAACCACAGAACACTTTTTTATTTGGAACTACCCACCACAGAGACGTTATAATATTTTAATGTGATAATAATTCACTCTAATTATTCTGAGGAAAATTATAACTAAAGATCAGTAATAGTTACAGATGTTATGTTTCATTTCAAAAAACATTGCAAATATTAATTTTTTCTCTCCTGGTGGTTGGTAATAAATTAATATTCTATGGTAAGGTATTGAAATTTGACATAATCTATGAATAACCATTATTCAATATTTATATTCTTGTTTACGTACAGATACTCTGATTATAAAAATCAGTAATCAGTAATTATAGTCTAAACAGAATAGATTCATATTAATGATTTAACAAAAATTTTTTAATTCAAGAACACCTAGTAGATTTTTCAAAATAAAATTTAGGTATTTCTTCAAGAAAGTATAATTGCACACCTAAATCTAGAAATACTTGTAATCTATCCAGGTAAATTGTTTTTGGCATTCAGTACAGGAAATAATCATCAAGCAAAGTAACATCACTTTAAAATGATTATTCGTAGAGACATCATTCATTGTCGTTTTCGAAAAAGATTTTCATATTTTTAACCGTATCAAGAGACCTCATAGACTAGTGTCTCTGTCAAGGAGAAGAAACTTCAGAAATATCAGTGTTTGGAGAATCATAGATGATTTTTTCTGGCTTTGAGTGAAAAAAAAGCACAGTGACAACTCTTGCCTTGGGAGTTTTCATGGAAATGATGATTTTCATGATTTGGAAATTTTAAGAAGAAAATTACAAATGTATGATGATAACATCCAATAATTCTGAGGTTTTTTTGGAATTTCTCACTAGAAAGGCATGGTTTATAATCTTGAAGTAGAAAGAAAATATGGTAGAACAACAAAAATCTATGTTTATGGTGTTGAATTTTTTTTACCAGAAAATTAGTATTTTGTATCTTCCTTCTGGATATGGACCTGATCGGATGAAACATGAGTGAGTGAATAATTTCATAGAGGGAAAATAATGTTTATAAACAATTCAGATTCAATAGTGGATGCTGTGGAAGGTAATTTTCATTCAAACTAAACTGGACTACAGAGGGGTATTTGCCCAATGTGAAAACTTAAAATGCTTATAACTTTTCAACGAAGCTGAATATAGAAAAACCGTAATGGAAAAAGTGTTTCTTTTGATCTCATGAACCTATGGTTAAAATTAACGCAGTGGTCAAAGACTCACCCTGTATAGTTCTGTTAGATAAGGGATAGTGGGCCTAGGTGATGAAATCAAAAGGAAATCTCTTTATTCTATTGCCAAGCTTTCGAAATAATTTATTTCTTCTTCAGGGCTACTGTAAAATAAAATAAAATTTGAGCAGTAGCATTTCTACATAAATAATTTTTTAGAATATTACCGAATGTGAGGTTAATGTGCATTTAGTTTGAGCTTGTGGCTCATCATCTTGGAAGGGGTAGAAACAAACTTCATCCAGTATTCCAACATTCAGCTATCATGAATTTATATATCTTAAATATCTGCTAATTAATAACTCTCGTAAAACAACTTTTTACAAATCACCGACGCTTTAAAAAACTACTCGATAACAAATGACAAAATCTATGATGACAAATCATGACACAACCGACCGAACATAGAAGAGCACCAAGAGTGCTGTCCCACCACCGAACGACCATTGATCACCGTACTGCACTGTTGCCACATTGATTTCTGAGTCTCCTCATATTATTCGTCTACTGGTCCATCATAAAATCGAGACTTATTGGGATATGTCAACAAGTAACTATAAGTGTCACTCAACTTTCGGGTGTCATTTTTTTTTATTCAAACAATTTTTTCTGTGTGGATGTGGATCATCTCTAGTATGTTATAAGTTATTCTAAATTGTTGAAACATGTTGAAATTATAATTGTTATTACTAAGATCTTAACATCTTGTAGGTTGATTGTATGGTTCAAAGTGTTGGCATGTATTGATACACCACATCTAGTATTTCCCTTTTTTATGTCACTTCTATGAAGTGCCATTCTATTCTTCACCCATTGGGAGGTTTGGCCTATGTATGTTTTTGTGCAATCGGTGCATTCAATTTGATAGATCACGTTTGTTCTTAGTTCTGTTGGGATAGAGTCTCTTATCCTCGAATATAGTGGAGCCACCGTCTTTGTATTATATTGTACTATTTTTATGTGCTCTTGTTCTTTGAAGCAACTTTTTATTTTGTTAGTAAGGTGATGAACATTTGGCAAGGTGAAGTATGTTATTTCTGTATTTAGGTTTTTGTCGTTGTTCTGGCTTTCCACTTTTGGACTTTGGTTGGTTGATGATGAGTACAGCAACTTTGTTATCATTGTTCTCGGGTATAAATTCTCCTCTAATATAGTTGACAACTTCCTAATGCTCCTCTTGATAAATGTAGGATGGCAGATTTTTGTTATTCTGGTTTTCATTGCTTTGATGCAATTTATTTTCATTGTCATTGGATGGTTTGACAAATAGTTTATAAATTTATCTGATGATGATCCTTTTCTGTACCAATCTAGTTTGATGGTGCTATCTACTCTGCAAACTTTTGTATCTAAAAATGGTACGCTGTGGTCTGCATCTTCACTCTCAAAGGTGAATTGTATGTGTTGGTCAAATCCATTTAAAACCTCTAAAAGTGTAGTTATGCCATCTGCAGGCAATGCCATGATCAAGTCGTCCACAAATTTTTTAACAAACAACAGTTTAAAAGGTAATTTACATATAACTTTGTCCAGTAGGTAGTCCATTACGTATTTAGAAATAATTGGACTTAGTTTTGAGCCCATACTGCATCCAAAGGTCTGCTTATAAAATCTTCTGTCAAAAGAGCAATATCCAGAGTCTAAAAGGAACTCTACTATCTCAAAAAACAAATTTTAGGGAATATCACAGTGTAATGCTATTGTCTCCCATTTTTCTTTTAATACTACTATAACTAGCTCTTTATAAACATTACCAAACAAGTTTATTACATCTAGAGAGCCAACTACATAGTTCACTGGTAATTTGAATTCATTTATTTGTGTTGCAAAGTCAAAAGTGTCTTTTACATAATATTCATTGTCTCTGTCATCTGCTTTCTTGAGAATATCGGCTATGAACTTAGATAAGTTGCGTGTTGGTCCCTGTACATCAGATACTATGGGCCTCATTGGATTTCCAGGTTTGTGTACTTTGGGATTTCCATACATTTTGGGACACGTTGAGTTATATATTTTCAAAGTTTTTCCTTGTATTTCAGATATAGCATTACTGCTTACCAACTTAGACACAAGGTTATTGCATTTTGTTTGAATTGTTGAGGTGGGGTCCCTTGTCAGGGGTTTGAAGCTGTTACTGTTTAAGATGGTATACATTTTTTCCTTGTAGTCTTCCTTCTCCATTATTACGGTCACTGAGCCCTTGTCATTGTCAAGGACTAATAAATTTTCATTAGTTTGTAAAAACTCTTTGGTTTCTTTGTAAATTTTGTTGGTTTCTGTATTTGTGCAAATTTTATCAAATGGAAAACTAGAAATTCTAAAAAAAAATGTTTTTTCGTCTGTATTTGTGCAAAATTTTGAATACACTGACATGTTATTAACCTTAGGAGAGTGTTTAGGAAACGCTAGTGCAGCTGTTACGCGTTATGCAGAAAAGTTTCCTAGACGAAATTTTCCAAGTAAAAATACATTTAGAACAATTGAACCTAGTCTAATTGGAACCATATTTATGTTATTAGCCTTTTTTCGAATTCTCTGATTTTTTGTTTGATAAATACAATTTTTATCATTACTTCATACGAACATCGGTTCTCACTTTATAATTTTTTTATCAAAATATTCCGAAAACGGTACAAAGTATCGAGTTTTATCAAGAGTAGGTACTTTTTTTGTGTGGAATTCAATGATGCTTAAGTACGCTTGAAATTCTGCTCAATAAATCTAATACTAAAAAAGAAAATGTTCAATACTACTTGATACGAACCGTGTAACTAGCGCCCTCTACGAGAGTCAGACATAGGAACGAATTCATTGGATGTATCAGCTTCCAAAACATATTCGTATAAAATTTCATTACAATGTTGCCAGTAGTTTCTGTAAAAGTTTTAAAAAATGTATTTAATTTTTGTTTTCTTCAAGGCCCTGTATCCTGAAATACGGATGGCGTTAAGAGGATTTTTTACTGAGCAAACCCCAATTATTTTTTAGTTTTCTATCTATCCTAGAGGGGCGGTCACCTTTTCTTGAAACACCCTGTATATATACACAGGATATGATTTAATCTCCTGTAGTGGTTTCAGAGAATTCGATATTGAAGAATTAATACTTTTATGAAATTTGAACTTGAATATACACGATATTTCAAACAATAAAAGAAATTATTATCGATTCAGATAAACATAAATTTATTTAGTTCTTGAACGAACGGAATTGGAGGTTCGAACAAAATTGAAGGAAAACTCTGAATGTTTATTTTGAATTCGATATAAAAGTTTATTAGTTCATTATGGCGGTTGTATCAATATCACACGTTTAAGGGCACGGAAAAATACTTCAGAACAAACTTGTAATATCTCTTGACCTCACAGAGGTGTTTTTCTATGTCATCTTCTTTAGTATTGACTAAAACAGTTTCCGTCATTTCTCACAGTTGAGAGAATTGATCAATGGTATTTCGCATAATACATCGCTCCACAATGAAACACGAATAAAAGCTGTCTATATATCATGAGCGGAACAATTATTGGCAATAGCTTCCTGAAAAGCGAACAACGCTCTGATTTGTGGTTAAAATCACCATGTAATTCTGTAGATCCCATCTGTCAAGAGATGAAGAATAAATACATCAATATAGTAAACGATGCGATATTCGATTGCCACAGGGCAAGTCTGCAATTCCTGCTCCTGTTCTGAATCATTTTTTAGAACTAACATCTGGGCGACCCATCGTATGAAATGAAACCACTATTCCAGGTAAAAATACGATTTTAATTTTTAGCCTACATATCTCGAGCTAATTCAGCTCATCTTCAGGAGTATAAATCACATAAGTGGAGCTGAAAATAACAAAAAGAAGCTATGAAGAAATCGTAAAAACGCTCAACATTGAAAAACAAAGTACAAAACCAAGCGAAAGCATTCAAAACAACATGAGTGATAAGATAGGAGCAAAAACCAACTAATGAATGTTCACAAAGTTTGAGAACCAATAAAAAATAATAATTAAATTATGAAGGTCATAGATATAATATAAAAAAATGAAAGGTCAACAATATAAGACGGTTCGAAAAAGGGCATTATTAGTACATAAGAGTCAGTACTGACAAAATAGCGGGTGTAAGAAACCTCATTGAATAAGATTAATTGAAAAAAGTAGAATGTCATAAAATAATAACTGACATAAAGAACAATTTACTGAAAGGTGATGCAAATGATATGAAATAGTTTCTTCAAATTACTTTAAGGGGAGGGCCCTCAAACACAAAACCACCTAGCTTCAACAAAAAGGGCAATGTCGATCGAGGAATCACAATAAATATAATTGAAACCAATAAAAATGAATTATGATTCCATACCTGTCCCACATACAAAACACTACGGCCATTCAGTCGAAAGAACTCAAACAAAAGTAACAACAGACAAAGTGAACTATAACGAACGAATGGATGAAAATAATATTGTAATCTAGCTGATAGAAGACGACCAAGAGTATTATAAGACAAAGTAAATCACAATGAATAAATCGAAAAAACACTCAAAGGAGATTAAACAATACAGAATCAACTGTCTGCTCTACACTAGTCCTGTTCCATAAATCAATATCGGAAGTTTTTCAATATTTATTAATGAATATATCCTCCAAGATCATCTGTTTCATATCAAAATTGCAACGCTGTAAGATTTTCGAATTTGTGACAACATGAAATTCACTATTGAGGTTAGGAAGAATTCGGTGTTAAATTTTTTAGATTTGAAATTGATCAAATGAGGCGACAAGTTTGAATTTGGTAATTGCAGAAAACCCACTCAGACCGATCAGGTGATTCCGCTGGATTATATTTCCTCATAAATTAAGATATTGTAATTTTCTTTTTCGTCGGTTATTTAGCGTGCCCCTGTGACAACTAAAGGAGTACTCAATGTTAAAGAGATAGCGGTGAACAATGGCTATACCGATAGATTTGTGGACAGGTTTTTCTATCGATTTAGAAACGGTTGGTGGAACAACTGAGAGATAGTGCTTTCATTCATGTTGCTTCCATTGCCCGAGATGTCGTTTCACCTGTGGTTCCCATTCATCATACTAACGCACCCGGTAGAACTGATACTACCCTCTTCGATCCAATTACTTATTGTGGCAGAAATACCCACTAGATTATAAATATACTAAAGAGAGATAATGTGATTTTTTTTTAAAGTGTCAACACTCTGCGATATCATTTAGTGAGGAATAAAGATAAAAAAAATTCGCTGGATTGTTCTGTGGTTAATACTGATTCATGCTAACTTCAAAATATATCTGATCCTTAATTTGATGATATCAAGATTATGAAGTATTCTATTGCAGACGACTCTTTTTGCATGAATATACTTGACATTTCAAATGACCACAAACGAAATTATCGACAAAGTTCTAGTTTCGTAATCTAGCAAGCGATATGTGTGGTCCACGACTGCCAATCCACATATTTGGAAGATCTGATCTCGAAAATGTATGGCCATTACTTCAAAATGGGGTGCAACTCCGTTTTGGTGGAAATGCTATCCTGCCTTGTTTGTACCTTCGAGTAAAATAGGAAGATGGTTTTGGATGAAAAATTAGTAAGCAACACATGAAATTGGTCTCGATAAGACGTTTAGACTAATCAATTGATTTATTTAAAAGCGTTTCGTGAAAATTTATATTGCCTGATTACTATGCGTACCTACTATCTATAGCCAGAGCTGTGCTAAGCACCGAAAAAAAGTGCTTCGAGCACTAAGCCCTAAGCACTCGAGTCTCGAGTTCTAAGCACCGCTTTCGACAGAAGGCTCCGGATTACCGAGCACTTTTGCAAAAGTAATTGAATATTTCGAGCACTAAGCACTTTAGTGGGAACTATTTTATGTAATGTTGTTTGATTGAAATGAGAACTCTTTAGCTTCATCGACATATCTAAAATTATGATTTCGAGACTGGGAAAAACTCAAAAGCCATTTTATTTATTTTGTGAAACGCATGCATTCAATTTACATTCTGGTACTAGTTAATCTTATTCGTCGATCTGAATCTGAATGGCTGTTCCTAATCAATGCATAAAGTTGAATTAATATTCGAGGACCAATTATTTTATAAGCGAGAACACATTACTGAAAAAATGTGGAAAGCACTGATGTGAGATCAGGAGCTTTTACGCGCTTGTTCTAAAGTCTTTTCTCAGACTTAAAAACAGTGCGATTCAAAATCAGCCAGCACAATGAGTGTGAAAGAATCAATAAACATATATCTTAAATGAAAGTTGAGTGAACTTACAGTTCAGCAAATTCTTCGATCTGGCATTCTTTCCACATTTCTATACCATATATAAGTTGTTGTAGTTGAGTGTCATCAAATATAACCGAATTTCAGATTCATAATTGCTGAGCTATCGGACAGGTCTGGCCCAATAACTAACTTGACTTATATTTGTATAATAAACTAATTCTATTAATATGGAATCTCTATCTCATCTCTTTCGGAAGATAGAGAATATTCAGCCAAACATTTTCAAATTGGACCACCGTTTCTTCATCACGAGTCAAATCCAACCGATGGCGATCATTTTCAGCTCGATACTCGATAATTCAGAAATTACAGACATTTGGGAAAAAAATAGTCCTCTTGTCGCAAAATTCATAATGACATTTCCATTCAGAATATGACAACTCCACACACCAGTATTTTAGACATGTTTGTCATAAAAATGAACCCACAGAATTAGTTTCATTTTCGGCTCAATATTCACTCATTATGACAATTTGTCACAAAATTAACACCACCCTCATAGAGATTTATAGTTGATGTGATGTGAATTCATAGATAGAAATATAATCTGTGACTTCATTTTCAGAAAAACTCTTATATCTTCTGGAGATTGTACGCTATGATGATGAAATTTTAAAATATTTTAGGTATCTATACCCTGCATAAATGCCCTAAATTGTTGTGATCTGACGAATAACGTATGAGATATCGTGTATTGAAAAAAAACATTTTGGGAATCTTTAAAAAATTTTCTCTCGTGACGATTTTCTCGAAATTTGGCACACTCCTTCCTTTTAACGCTATCTTGACATTCTCTAAGATACGAATTGATAGGATGAATATTCAAGAAATTAATGTTATTAACTGCTAAACTATTCGATGGATTTGGCCCAATAACGAACTTGACCGAGATATTTGGACACTCGACCTATTCTGAAAAAATGAAAACTCTAGGTCCCTTCCTTGGGATGATAGAGAGTATACGGCCTGAGGGCCGGACATACTCAAGTTTGACCTCGAATTCTTCATCAGGAAGTCAAACCCAGTCGATTGAGGCCATTTTCGGCTAGATATTCGAAAATTACAGACCTTTGGGCAAAACGATAGCACGCTGTTCCACTAGAAATAAGCGCGCCAAAAGGTACTGAAAAAAATTAGGTGTATATATTTATATTTTCCTTATCAAGCATAGACAGGGCGATTCACGGGGATGGCCTATTTGGAAGTCGTTTTTGGAAAAGGGATCAGGTTAAAATTTGTATGTTTATTATTGAGACAATGATTTTTTTTGCGCACTTATTCCAAATGGACCAGCATGCTATGGTTTAGCCAAAACGCTTGTAATTTTTGAAAATGGTCTCAATTGAGGATTGGGTTCGACTTCCTGTTAAAGAAGCCGTGTTCAAACTTGAGTACTCTGCCGGCCGGCCAGCCGTTTACTCTCTATCTTCCGAAGGAGATGACCTTGAGTTTTCATATTTACACAATATGTTGATTGTCAAAATATCTCAAATATCTCGATCAAGTTCGTAATTGGGCCAAATCCGTCGGATAGTTCAGCAGTTATGAGCATCTGGAATTTGGTTTTCGCAATAATTTACAGAATATCCATTCGATCAATTTCGAACTCTTAAAATGTTTGGATGACGTTAAAAGAAATGAGTGTGTCTTATTTCCAGGGAATCTTCAAGATAGAAATTTTTTTTTAAATTTCCAAAAACGGTTTTTTCAATACTCATTATCTTATTAGATATTCGTCATAACTAAACAAAATTTGGGCATTTATGAAGGTTGTTTATATCCCACATATCTTGAAATTTTATAATCGTGGCGTATAATCTCGAGAAGAATTCGAAGTTATTTGCGAGCTTGTCCCTAGTGGAACAGTGAGCTATAGCTTGAAATGTCTATAATTTTTCGAATATCGAGCCGAAAATGGTCTCAATCTATTGGGTACGACTTCCTGATCAAGAATCCCTTGTGAAACTTGAAGCCGTACAGCCGTATACTCTCTATCTTTCGAAGGAGATGACCTAGGCTTCTCAAAATTTCAGAATAGGTTAATTTTCTAAATATCTCGGTTGGGTTCGTTATTTGGCCAAATCTATCGAGTAGTTCAGCAGTGACGAGGTTCTGAAATTGGGTTTTCGCCGAGGTTTTCGCAATAATTCCCAGAATATTAATCAATATGAAAAAAACAAAGAATTTTCTGGCCTTCATAACCATAAAATCAAATCAATGGTGACTGAAAAAATATTGAATATTAATTCAAAACAATCATATTATCTTTGCGCACATAAAAAAATCAAATACCGTACCTGCTCATATTGACCCTACTTCAAGAATTCGGAAAGGCTTAGTGCTTAGCGGATTACTAAGCACTAAGATTTTCGCGAGAGTGCTCCGAAAAACAAGCACTAAGCACTAGCCTTTGAAAAGTGCTCGCAAGCACAGTGCTCGTAAGCACTAAAGTGCTTAGAGTGCTTTCACGAGCACTAAGCACAATGCTTTGGCACAGCTCTGTCTATAGCTCATACATTTTCTTCCAATACAATAAGAATGAACTGATTTTCTAATGATTTCACCAAAGTCTTTCTTCAGCAAATACATGCGCAACGAATCCGATTGAAAAACTTTTGATCTTTACAAATATCATCCCCCAAAATTTTAACATAAAGGTTGTTCATTTTTAGCTCTGACGGAATATCTTGGGAGAGTGAATATAAATCGATCTACCCTAGGAAGTGAATTACGTGCTCCAAGTAAAAACCGATTTTACTGGTTGGTTCAAAAGTTATCAGAAATTGAACTTTCTTCCGAGTACTTGAACCACTCCACTTACAGATTTGATTGGAGCTATCACATATCGGCATATAGGTTAAAGTAAGAACATACAGGGTGGCCATTTGAAAACGAAACAGACGAGATTACAGACGAAATAATTTCTTTTGATAGAAATGCTCGGACAGGTCGATTTTTGCTTAGAGAGCTACAACTTAAGATGTAGGTAACGGACGCATAGCGCTTCAACCCTTGCTACTGCAACCCACACCCCCAAATTTTGAATAGTAAAGATGGGGTGAGTGACACCTCATTTGCAAGGTATTTTTATACTGATTTCAGCACAGTAATTGTATTTAAATTTTATGCATTAGTTTTTGAAATATTCTCAACTAAGTATTTGAAAATGATGTGGTGTTTTCATGGCACTTGTAGTGTTTTTTTGTGAAAAATCGACATTTTGAGCTTCAAAACAACCATGTTACATTGATCCAATTTTGACGGAAATTATTGAAAACAGTGCTGGAAATTATGTGGAAGATCAGATTGTGTTTTAGCAGGATGGAGCTCCTCCACACTACGCCTTACCAGTTCGAGAATATCTGGATCAAAGATTTCCAAATCGGTGGATTGGAAGAAGGGGTCCAACTGAATGGCCAGCCAGATCTGTCACCACTAGATTTCCTTCTTTGGGGCCTCTTGAAGAGTGAAATTTACTCTACACAATCCGATTCCATAGAAGATTTAAGGAAACGTATAGTGAACGAATGTCGACAAATCACTCCAGAAATGCTACAAAATGTGCGCCATCGTTTCGAACAAAACTTATTTCATTGTATGGAAGCTAATGGTGAACAATTTGAATATTTAATTAATTGATGTGAGTTTTATATAAATTATTCACTTTATTTTGAAAAGTCTTATTTCTTAGATCAATAATTCAAACCGTTCTAATACCGTATAGTTGGAGAATGATTTCAGTGAATAAAACAGCTAGTCGAACATCTGACCCTAGTAGCATTAACACGTACGGTATGGCTTCATTCGCCCAGTGGTAGATGTTTTGCAATTTCAAATACGAGTACGGAAATTTTGGTGTTTCGTAAACACAAAATGTCAATTATTCGCAAAAATTTAATTTAAGTGATAAAATTAACTAACGCCTAAATATTTCGAGAACTAATGCATCAAATGAAAAAACAATTACTGTGCTGAAATCAGTATAAAAATACCTTTGAATTCCCTATTCAAAAATTGGGGGTGGGGGTTGTAGCAGCAAGGGTTGAAGCGCTATGCGTCTGTAACTCACATCTTATGTTGTCCCCCTCGAAACAAAAATCGACCTGTCCGAGCATTTCTATCGAAAAAACTTATTTCATCTGTTTCGTTTTCAAATGGTCACCCTGTATATCACTGAAACACCTTGAATAAGCTTTATATATCTAAAGTTAAGTTGGCAAGTACGAAAATGAAATGAAAATATAAGATATTTCTTTTCTTTCGGAAAACATTCTGTGCATATATGGCTGTTGATATCGTGCATATTTCAGTAGTTAATCATCGTAATGCAATATCACGAGAAGATATTGAAGTTTCTTTTGTATGATTTGCTCACAGAAGTTCATGAAATTAACTCAATATTGCATGCTCTCGTACTCATAACATTATAAAAAAGAAAATAGTTGAGACAGAACCTATGATTGAAAAAAATGAATTTGAGTATTCTTAACAGAATATTGAGAGTATCCTGGAAAATAAGCTGTATTCAATTTATTCATATCAATAAATTTTGACAAAAAGATTTGAAAAAACTTCATAGATTATGAAATGAAAAATATCGAAAAACCTCTACAAATAATGAAAGTTCCTAATGAAATGGGCTACTTTGAAGTGAAGAGCCATAGTTTTACTATATTCTGAGAAAAAAAATCATCCGAAGAGCCTCTGATATGTTTTTTACTCGAATATCCTTTTTGGTCGAGATCTTGATTATAATATGTTCATAATAATGTCTTACTCACATGGCGATTATGTCCAAATCCCAACAAAACAGAGGTATCTTGTTTCCATCTGAATAATCATGAAAAATATTGAAAATTAGTTGTAACTTTCAATGATTCTCCTATCGAACATACTTTCTATTCAAAATACTTAGGAATTAAATTAGATTCATCTCTCAATTACAAGGCTCATTTAAATGATCTGAGTCCAAAACTGAAAACTAGGAATAATATTGTTCAGAAATTAGCTGGATCGTCTTGGGGTGCTGATGCTTCCACTCTTCGCACAGCATCTCTAGCCCTAGTCTTTTCTGCAGCTGAGTATTGTTGCTCTGTTTGGTTTAATAGTGCACATACACAAAAAATTGATGCACAATTGAATACATCCATGAGAATAATTACTGGCACCATAAGATCTACACCGGTTCATTGGTTACCAGTATTGTCTAATATTGTCCCTCCCCATATTCGCAGACAGACTGCAGCTCTGAATTCTTGGAATAAATATCATTCTTTTCCCAATTTATTCCCAATTATTTCATATTTTCCACAAAATAGAATTCCCAGATTGAAGTCACGTAAACCATTATTGCATAATACGTTCTTCAATATGAACATAAGTGATAAAGAATTATGGAAGACTGAGTGAAACTCTTACGAAATGTTCAATAAGTATCTCGTTTCTGATCCTTCTGAAAAAGTTCCTGGTTTTGATCTTCCAAGAAAAATTTGGACAGTACTTAATCGTTTGAGAACAGGTCATGGTCGTACCAATGGCATGCTATTTAAATGGAACTCAGTTCCTAGCGCAAGTTGTGAATGTGGAGAAGCAGAAGAAACAATACCTCATCTCATCAATAGTTGTCCCATATATAAATTTCAAGATGGTTTTGGGCTATTCATGATGTTTTAGAAATTTATAACCCATTCCAAGAAAGAATTAGTTCTTTCTTGGAATGGGTTATAAATTTCAAACGAATATGATACGTATTTTTGTTATTCAGTTCTTTTTTCTGCTTTTGTCTTTTTATTTCCAGATTCAATGTGAGCACCTTGAAGAAGTCCCTGTCTCCATCAATAGAAGATCACTCTTGAAGAAAGAAGTCCTCAAATATATTTTAGCTTATTTTTGTATTTTCACCCTTAGACGTGGAGCCAGGTTTTTTTTTTACTGGGGTTTTTTCCTAGGCTTTTATGTCATACGCCGAATTGTATGACACCCCGTCAATAACCCCTGATCTATATGCTTTATTGTTTGCTAACTTAATATTGTCAGCCAAAAGTTCAAAAGAATATATATATATATATACTGACATGTTTGAGATTTCTTGAGATATGTCTGGTTTGATGGAATGAAATAGTATAGTTCTCACGTGTGAAAATATTTAATAAGACGATGGATAACAATTTCGAAAGGAATAAAATTTGTAAGTTCAGTTGTTATTAATACGAGATATACTCGTATCTTCGTTGATATTCTTAAATTATCTAGCTCCTTTGTAGTAGTATACTTAACCAAAGTCCGCTTTATGATTCAGACCAAGGGCGCAAAACTCATCACCTCACGACTGCTTTTCCACATCGTATATTGATATAAACGAATAAGTACGCTTGAGTAATTTTCCATAAGTTACGACTTTCAATCCGCGGTGTCATTCCTGCATCATAATACGAGAGCTGTATTTCATATTTCGGGATTGGACAACCCTGGTGCTGCAATCTGCCAACTGACAGCTCTGTCGTGAAGCTTGACATTTTTAAGGTTATACGTAGTGAGAACGTTAGAGCGCTATTTGTGTTGTTTACAGAAACTTAAAAAGGTTATCTCGCTCAAAAACCTTTCGACGTGGATTAACTCAATAGCAGTGCATAGACGAACTTAATTCAATTTTTTGCGATAATGCTTCATCAAGGACTAGTGTTTATCGATGGTATGGTGTTTCAACTGAGGTCGTAGTTCCTCCAAGAAGAATTCTGTGAAGGTCATCTGAAATAAGTTGTTGTTCCTAAAACCATTGCTGCTGTGCGCCAACTGATACTGCAAGATCGTCATGTGACCTATCGTAAGATTGAGACAATCTTAGGCATTAGTGGAACCAGCATACATTCAATATAGTATTAACATTTAACCGTCAAAAAAGTTTGTTCGCGCTGGATCCTACACAATTTCTCAATCGCTCAAACAAAGGTTGGTATCGATTGATTGAATGAAATGATCCAAATATACGATCCCTGTGCTTTGAAGTACGTCTATGACATCGCGACAGTTGATAAATCGTGGATTTACGTGTATGATCTCAAAAAAAAACAACAGTTGCTCGAGCACGAAGCACTGCCATGCAAGTGATCGCCTGTTTTTCGGAAAAACTGGACATATCGCAATCGTACAACTAGAACAACGCAGTACAGTCAATTCTGAGTGGCACACAATCATATGTCTGCCAGTTGTCTTCCAAGAAATCAGGAAATCCACCCGCCGAAGATGTATCGCCCTTCACCATGACAATGCGAGCTCTCACACATCGGCGCAAACAACTGTAATTTTGAGCACTCAAAACATCGATTTGATGTGTCATCAGGGCCAGATTACCAATTAGGCACAGTAGGCACGTGCCTAGGGCCTACGAAGGCCAAAGGTCTTAGGGCTTTGAAAAAAAATATATTGAAATAAAATACCCCAAAAACTTATAAACATTTTTATATTATTATATAGTGAAGGTCAAAATAATATATCTAAATACAAATACACAAAAAATACGAATACAAAACGTTTGGTTTACTAAGTAGATCCTAAAATAACTCCTTTTTCGGGATTTTGACACAGCGAATTCGTGTATTATATCTTCAAAATTAATGCCGCGAGCGACATCACTTTCAATACACAGAAATCCCAGTGACGAAGTTCTCTCTTGACCCATAGTTGAACGCATAAAATTTTTATAAGCTTCAACTTGGAGAATGATCTTTCTCCTTCTGCATTCGAACCCAATATTGAAAGGTATATGCGCAATGCAATATTAACATTTGGGAAACTTGACACAAGTTTATCCTTTATTTGTAATTTGATGAGATCCGTTATAGAGGTGGTTTTGGGGTACAAATTTGAAAAAATCAAATACTCATCAACAAAGTTTTCTTCTAAGTCAGACGGATACATTTTTACCAGAGCTTGAGCCTTAACCTTGATAATGTCCTCGGTCAGTGTATTATCCGTAAGAAAACTAAATGTGTCATAAAGGCTGGTATACGCAGTGCGTCTCTGTGTCATTTCAGCGCAAAGCACATCCAGAACAATAAAAAAAAACATTAGTCTTAAAGAAATCTTTGGCACTGCGAGAGGGAGTCTCATCTGGCCCTTCATCAAACTGTCGATTTCTCTTACGAACTCTAGTTTCTGATTCTTTAAATTCTGAATCTGGTGCAAGGGCTTTTGCCTTAAGATAATAGCTATTATGCATGTCCTCAGTTCTGCAGTGAGATAAATATTGAATCAAACTGTCGTAAAGTCGCACCATCGTGTTAAACTCGATGCCAGGTTCTTGAAGAGATTTATTTACAATATCGACGTGTTTTAGTAGATCTTCCCAAATAACTGTGAGTAATACCATCTCCAAAGTATTCATTTGATGGATTAAGGTTTGTGCCTCAATCACTGTTGTAGGTTTCATACCTTCACTAGTTGAAATATTTGTAAGAATACCACGTATATCATCTCTTTACAGAAATTTTACTTCCCAAAGACCTTAGTTTAGACCATCTTTGAGGGGACGCTGCAAAGAATTTGTAGAGCGATTGCAAAATTTCAAAAAATTTTACAGTTTCTAAGCAGCTTTCTGCCGCCGCTGTGCCAACTAGATTGAGACTATGAGCTCCACATGGTACCCAAGTGGCTGCGCTGTTGATTTCCCTAAATCTAGTTTGTACTCCCGAATACACTCCGCTCATATTAGCCGCATTGTCATAAGACTGACATCTGCAAAATTTTGGGTCTATTCCCTGATTTTCTAAAACTGAAATTAGAGTGTCAAAAAGATACTTGGCATCATGTTTTTCTATTTTAACAAACATCAAAAATCTTTCATATATATCTCCAGTTTTTGAGACATATCTAATAACTATGGAGAGTTGATCCGTATGGTTAACGTCAGGTGTAGAATCCACAGTGATTCCATAATACTTGGCTTCTTTGATTTCTGTAACTATTTTTTCCAATACTTTTGACCCCAGTAAAATTAATAGTTCTTCATACGTTGTGGAGGATAAATATGATACTTTTCCGCGGCCTGGATTACCGTATCTTCTTACATGTTCTTCTAGAAACGGATCAAATTTGGCTAAGAGATCGATACACCCAAGAAAATTGCCATTACTAGGATTACCATGTATTTCATTATCGCCTCTAAACGCTAGTCCCCTTTCGGCCAAAAACTTAATTACTTCCACTACTCTTCTTAAAACCGTGTCCAATATGTGCTTTCTTTTTCCTTGACAATATCAAACGTCTCATCAATTTTTCTAGTTTGTTGGTAGTTCACTAAAGCAGAAATAGATGCAAAATGTTCTTTTGGCACTTCATGACTTAAAATTCTCGAATGTGCGTTTTTCCAGTCATTAAAGCCTGTAAGGCTATCTACTTGCCAGTAGATTCGGAAAATATCAACCAGTCCCTTTTTATAATATCATTGTTGTTCAGTTTTCTGAAAAAATAATCTTGTGATGGACATCTCATTTTTTCGCCAAATTTAGTGGCGTATAACTTAAAATTTATATCCAATTTCTGCACAGGGTGATTACGAGAGAAGTAATCGAGAAGATCTGCGCTTATGGTTGTCCACCGTGCTGGATCAGAACTGAAAATACTTGGGGCTGATGTTGTTGGTAGTTATTGAGGCACCACCTGCTTGGAAGCGTCGTTAAAATTTCGTAAACCCCCGTCAGCCTCGTCTTCTGTGACATTCTCAGTTTTATTGGTTGAACATTCTTGCGCGTCCCAACAAGCCTCAGCTTCTTTAGGTTTAACCTCGATCGAGGAAATATCTACCGCATCTGCATTATCTTCTGTCTCCTTAGAAATGTTAACATATTTCAATAAAGAACCTTTAATTTTACTAAGCGACTCACTCACTTTCTCTTTCTTTTTGCGTTTTTCATGTCCACTTTGGTGTTTTCTTTTATATCCATCAGCCATTTTTCGCTAAAAAAAAAGTAGAAATAAGTAAAATAAGTAATAGTTGAAATAAGTAGAGTATAAAAACAACTTTCCTTTACTTACCTTACTTATAATAAATTTAACTTCCAGTTTTTAAACTAAAGATTGACTTGGGGTTGAGCGTGATTAAATACAAGCACAGGCATACACGCTCTATCGTAGTGTTTACATATTAACTTATTACACAACTGAGCTACTAAAACAAAAGACCTTAGCAGCAGGGAAAACCTCTCGATCGCGCGCAAGCGTTTGGTAGTGGGCATGGAAACGTGGCCAACTGTGTCAAACGCATGTGCCCGTCCGAGAGGTTTTCCCGGCGGCTAATGTCTTGTATTGTTCATGTACTAAAACCCTGGAATTCTGCATGGAATTTGGTAGATATAAAAGTTGCATTGTTGCAGATAAACTCAATTCTGGAATTATGGCTATTGAAAATGGCTCTATGAAAAATAAAAAATATTAAAATCCCAAAATAAAATAATGTTATTATACCGCATCATCACATTTTCGGATTTATATCTACAACAAAATTATAACTTAATATTAGCGGTCAATTTCAGTTAAAAAATATTTATTATTTCGGGGCCTACGCTGCTGGAGTGCCTAGGGCCTACGACACCCTTAATCCGGCCCTGTATGTCATCCGCCGTATAGTCCTGAATTGGAACCGAATGACTTCTTTTGATTGCCGTACGGAAAAAATAAAAGGAGAGGTCAACGTTTTTCGACACTCGAAGAAGCGGTTGATGCGTTCAAAGTGCATGTTTTGGAGATACCTCAATTAGAGTGGCAAAAGTTATTAGATAATTGGTTCAAACGCATGCAGAAATGTATAGATCTTGATGGGGAATATTTTGAAAAACAATAAAGTGAATTTCGATGATGAATTTTTTTTGAATCTGTAATCCCGAAATATAAAAGGCAACCCTCGTATAATAAAAAAATGGATAGAAAAACAATTGAAATCTTTAAAAAGTGGTAAAGAATTCACTGACGCTAAGTGTTATTCCATTCGGAATACATGATTCGGGTTTCATGAACAGAATTTGTAGTCTTCTATTTCTGTCTTCGCGAACTTCCTCCATATTTGCTCTAACAATATTATCTCTACAAGAACAGAATATATCATCCTATATCAACAGTAGCCGCATGAAATCTAGCTGCAAAACCTTATTCACTCCTGAAATAACTGAACGATTTGTTCCGAACTGCACAATCAGAATTTCAAACTCTATCACAGAAGATAATTCTACAGATTTATCAGATGAATATGTAATGAACTCACTACAGTACAATTTGTTCTCTTCGTGCTGTAATAAAACTTGAACTGAAACCCTTTATTTAATTTCATTATAATGGCTTTGAATACTGTACGTGGGCGTAAGCGTAATTTCCCTCAGCACGAAGTTTTCAATTGCAAGGTAACATTACTCGGTGAGATATTTGCCAACAGATAACAATTGATTTTCAGCACCATGTGGAGAAACACGATTCTTTCTTATCTGAAAAATTTGATCCTCTTATATTACTACTATTTGCAATCAGTAATTTTTGTATAATTCAGAGGTGCTGATTAACTACGCAAATTTGTAAATCACAAGTATATCACATAATAGATCGCGTGTTGATGTCACTGTGGTTAGTTAGCACAGTCGTTAAAAAAAGAGTTATCCTAGTAATCCGAGTATATGACGTTTCTCTGTTTCTATAAGGAGTAAAGAAATTTGTTATACGGTTCTCAGTGCATTGGCAATATCATACTGGAATATTTTCATCAAAATTACACTTTGTATTATAACGTAAATCCCCAAGTAGCATTTTTTGTTTTATGAAAGTGCGAATACCCTCTTCGACACTGCCTTATAAAATTCAAAGTTATACAGAGTGAGTCTTTGACCACTGCGTTAATTTTAACCATAGGTTCTTGAGATCAAGAGAAACACTTTTTCCATTACGGTTTTTCTATATTCAGCTGCGTCGAAAAGTTATAAGCATTTTAATTTTTCACATTTCACCCCTCTGTAGTCCAGTATAGTTTGCATGAAAAATACTTTCCACAGCATCCACTATTGAATCTGAATTGTTTAAAAACATTATTTTCCCTATAAGAAATGATTCACTCACTCATGTTTCATCCGATGAGGTCCTAATCCAGAAGGAAGATACAAAATACTAATTTTCTGGTAAAAAAATTTCAACACCATAAACATATTTTTGCTGTTTACTATAATTTATTTCTACTTCAAGACTATAAACCATCCCTTCTCAATGAGAAATTCCCAAAAAACCTCAGAATTATTGGATGTTATCATCATACATTTGTAATTTTCTTCTTAAGATTTCCAAATCATGAAAACCATAATTTCTATGAAAACTTCCAAGGCAAGAGGTTGTCACATTGCTTTTTTTTTCACTCAAAGCCAGAAAATATCATCTATGATTTTCCAAACACTGATATTATTTAAGTATCTTCTTCTTGACAGAGATGAGTGAACAGGTCTATGAGACTGTTAAAAATATGGCAATATTTTTCGAAATCTTCAACAACAATGAATAATGTCACTACGAATAATTATTTTACAGTGATGTTACTTTGCTTGATGATTATTTTCTCTACTGAATTCCAATAACAAATTACTTGAATAGATTACAAGTATTCTCAGATTTAGGTGTGCAATTATATTTGCTTGAAGGAATTAGGTTTGATCACCTACATTTGATTCTGAAAAACCAACTACGTGTTTTTTCGTTAGTAAGAATCTATTCTGTTTAGACTATAATTAATTACTGAACAAATTTTTGGTTTTTATAATCAGAATATCTGTTTTAATTATGTAAACAAAAAAAGAAATATTGAATAATGGTAATTCATAGATTATGTCAAATTTTAATACCTTACCATAGAATATTAATTTATTACCGAACCCCAGGAGAGAAAAAAATTAATAATTGCAAAGTTTTTTTTTAATGAAAGATAATATCTGTAATCATTATTGATCTTCAGTTATAATTTTTCTCAGAATAACTAGAGTGAATTATTACCACTTTGAAATGTTATAATAACGTCTCTTTGGTGGGCTGTTCCCAATAAAATAGTGTTCTGTGGTTCCTTGTTGTTTTGATTCTGTTTGAAACTGTCAACAGTTATTTAAAAAATGTGGAAAATATTATAATAAAATAATAATAATAATTTCGATAGTTTGAAATTATTCAATTCAGTATGAAATGATTATGGTCAGAAAATACATTTCTATTCTAATCTTTCTTGTTTATGAACCTATAGCTTCCAGTTTCAATATTGCTTGAATTTTAATCAACCATGCATCATAACAAACATTCAGAAATACTAAAACTAAGTCAAATTCTATTATCTCCTAAGTTCGTGTAGGTACCAGGTTGAATCGGCGTATGAAATAAATATGTGAAAAAACTATAAACCTACAAAATAAATAAAGGAGACTGGATTCAAAGATTCTAAAACTCATATGATCTTAATTTGAAGCATTCCTTTGTTAGAATAGATATAATTTGATGGACACTGAAAGTCTAAAGCTATAAAGAACCAGCTCTTCATAAAGACAAGTCTTCAATTCAACAGGTCCTGACAGAAAATACATTACCTATGTCAACGGTCATGAGAATATACCTAAGTACCTATGTTAGTGAAGGAAATCTTTTTCTCTATTTCTTATGGAATATTACTCTGGATTAAATATTAAACAAGGTGCTAGACATCATTAATAATGAATACAGCAAATGGCAATTCAGATTTTGTAGTGAATGTAAGACAAAAATTGTTCAGTGGTTAATTTCATCTATTAGTATTCAGTGGTGGGACCATAGACTGGAGAGATTTCCCCAACCTTTTGAAGAAATATTTAATATAGACATAAAATATGGCAACATTGAACAAATCTTGTTATTGAATCATTTCAGCACAGAGTTGGATTTGGGAAAATCAGAAAATTTGGACAAAATTATATCGATTTAATTCCTTTCAACTTCAAATATCTCAAGAATGGTGCAATTTAGGAGAAAAGATGGAGAATAATTTTATCTGCAAAAAGACTAATGATTCCAGGAAGTACAAGATACGGACCTTTAGTTCAACGATATTTGTTTTTCATGCAATTTAACCAATCTGTAGAGTAGTAGTGAGAAACCCACAAGAAATGGAATGAATCTAACGATGCCAAAATATGCATGACTGTTATCAAAAACCTTCTACAGGAGATCATTTCAATTGATATTGTCGTTTGAATATTACAAGTGAAAATTCAATTTTTTTATGAAATTTCAACACCCTATATTTTTTGAACGGGGCCAAATTTGGAAAAATGTTATAGGAAGAAAGTTTTTTTTTTCACGTAAAGAATCTATGGTTAAAATTAACGCAGTGGTCAAAGACTCACCCTGTATAATGTATATACAATAAATTTTCCCTGTCCCCTATATATCCCTTATTTCGATAACCATCTGAACACTTTTGTAATCCTATCTATACGACTGTTATAAAACTCCCATATGGAGACGATACATTTTCCGTTACCGAAAAAGGCGGATGGATGGTATCAAGATTTATAAGTGGCGCGACCACAGATCTGGTAGTTGTTTCAATAACCTCTCTGGAAGAATACGCAATTGCGCAATTTTGTCGTATTGTTTCACTCTAATTCAACGTCGAGTATTATTTACCTTTTTTTATCTGTTGGTTTATTGGTTAGTTGAATTCAGAAACAACCAAAGTAACATTAAATATGAAGTTGAAGATACGTAGTTGGTTTTACTGAATGCTTACAAGTTACATTTCTTATAAGCGCGAATAAAATCTTGAAGGTAAGTGAGCAATCACTTGCAATTTTTTCTATACTGTATGAAATCAAATTTTACCTCCGAATAACACGTGCGCTCTCGATTTAGGAAAGTTTTAAATTTTTTATTTAAAAATAGCCGAATCATTTTCAATTAATTTTTTCTAAATGTAACAGTTTTTCAATACAAACACTAAGTTTCGAATAAAGTATCTTAAGATTAACGAAAAGTCCATTTTCAATCCAAATTCAACTTTTTTTTTTGGTTCTAAATTTCTCACAAAGCTGAAAAAACACGACATTTTCAATAACAATACGGCCGTGTCAGATATTTAGTCATGCTCAACACTTTAACTCTATAAATTATTTCACATTCCTAATGTAAATACACTACCTTTTTGTTCTATACAAATTTTTGACATATTCATAATCACCAATTCAAGTGATAAAAATTACTGAATAAAAAAAAGTAAGAGCTTTATAAACTTTAAGTAATTTACACCACCACCATCCCTGTATTATAACTGATGGTAACTCAAAACACCATGAAATGACCAGTAGTTCTCACGCATGCGAATTAATTCGGATGCCTGAGAACTACTGGTCATTTGAAGGCGTTGCTCTCTGAATGAAAACATAACCTAATATTCTTGACGCAAGTTCTCACTCAAGATATTGTGTACTATTTTCAATAATTGTGTTTAGGTGTGGACATGTCTTTCAAAATATTTGAAACCGAAGAAATAGGAAGAGATATTCCTTCTCTCACAATTGTTCCTGAAGCTTGGGAACAAAACGGCATCCTTTACTTGCCCAAATCAAGGAATACAGCGAGTGCTGTACGAAATCCGTTTTCAAAGACCGATAAAGACTGAAAACAGTATCCTTGTATTAAGAGGAGAGACAAATTTTTGTTATACAAGGCTGCAGAAGAAGAACAGCTAGAAGAACATTTTTTAAGTTCTTCATTTTTTGTAAATTAAGAAAAGTTCTCCTTCTGCAAGAATAACTATTTTTTAATATTGGCCGTTTACTCCTCTTGTTCTCCATCGCGAAAATAAATAATTTCCATAAGGACCTGAAGAAATTTTTTTCCCGATTGTTGAGTATTAATTTAATAATTTTTACAGATTATTTTGCATACTATGAAAATGCAGTGATATCAAAACACTTTCAATATTCTAAAAAACCCGTTTTATCACTTATATTCATCTTGATTTATAAGGGTATTCAGTTATTGGACATACATGATTTTTATGTATATAAAAGACTTGATAAAAACTCGAAAAGACTGAACACTATCGGTTACATTACGAAGTTGCAAACACTTCTATAGAACGTGTTTGTATCACCTTGGTCCTGATGATTCATAGGCGTGTTCATGTCACCTTTATAAACAAACCCATATTATGAACCTTTAGGTACTATAACCTGAAGTTTTTATGAACAGTTGAAAATCTATTGTTTATAGAATCTTATGAGAATCAATAATTTTTGCAACTCCTATATGAACTAACTTCAGGTATTTAGCACCCTATTATGAATCACTAATAACTCCTATTTCAAATTTATAAATCTTCCGGCTACCAAAAATTTTACTTGGGTCACCATCTGCTTTGGTACTTCCTTCTCTTATCACTAAGAATTGACGTCTCTCTGAATTCTACAGACTTTCATCAGGTACGTTGAAACAACGGTTGAAAGTACAAAACCCTCACAAAATTCTGACTTGAAGTCAGGATCTATGGCGGGCTTATTCTAAAGGCTTCTTCCGTGCTCTGAAATAGTGTGTTGCCAATGCAACTGCTACAATGAATGAACAAACCTAAATCATGAATTAAAAATAACCACTTACAGGTTTCCTCAATTTTTGTTCGAAGCTCCAATTGTTTTTTTTTATAAACCCACGTCATTGCCTTCATAGATTTTGACAACAAACACTATTTCACCGTTAATAAACCGTTTCGATTATATTTCTCGAATTTTCTGAAATTAAATTGATCCCAGCGATATCAATCGAATACGTAGCAATGAAAGCATCGAGTACTGAAATTTCTGACGGACGATTAGACATTTCCCTTTTTCCGATATCACGAAAAATTCGTATCTTCAAACAAATAATTTGAGGTAATTTCTAAAAGTGAGAGGAAAATGAGGCATGCCAGGAGATTCGAAATTTCCTGTAGTACTGTTTTCGACCATCATTCTTAACTTTCAATGAGTCAAGAGTCGACACAGAACGTAAATATCTACTTAACTAAATAACATTAACTTTTTACTTCTGTGATTGCTGACCTTTGATTAAATAAAAAACAAGATATATCTACGGGTGAAAGGAAGTTACTAATATGAATTTTGAGAAAAAAATCGATTACGTCCATACATGCACAATTTTTTTTCAATAAAATAATAATAATAATAATATATATTGATCCTCTGAGACATGTTTTTCATTACATGTATAGGATAAGTCATAAAAGAAACAAAAAACAATCATTCATTAATACAGTCATTAAAATAATCTTTTACTTTATAATAACACTTTTGTAACAATAGATTTCTGACAAATTTCTTAAATTTTAAACAACTTAGAGATCGAATTGAACGTGGCAAATGATTATAAATTTTTATACTTTGATACATTGGTGACATTTCAAACTTAGTGGTCTTGTGTTTAGGGATATAAAGTGTTCCCTCACTTCTGATGTTATAACTATGGAAACTAGATAACTTAGCTATGCTTTTATCATTTTCTTTAATATAAATAAGAGATCTTAGAATAAAGATACAAGACAATGTAAGTATTCCATGCTCAATGAATAGAGGTCTGCAGGACGAGCGAGGTGGTATATTGAAGATCAATCGTAAAATCCGTTTCTGGGCTATGAAAGCCCTTCGAGCATCAGAAGAGTCCCCACAGTAGGATATTACACGACAATCGACTATAAACTAAACTGTAGTAGATGTTAATCAAAGACACTTTGAAGAGCAGATTTCTAACCCTATTAATAGCGTAATATGCACTATTCAATTTACCACATAAAAATTCAACATGCGTAGCCCAGTTCAAGTTGCTATTCAGACAAACGCCAAGAAATCTAGTGCTATCCTTAGATAATATTACATTATCGAGATAACGAGTGACCAACTCAACATCATTCTGCCTCACTGTAAAATAAATGCACTCAGTTTTATCAACGTTAATCATCAGGTTATTACTATGACATCAATTCACGAAACTCTGTACGAGAAGCTCGCACAAGCCCTGAAGCTCCTCAAGAGATGACGCTGTAATTGATCATCATCATGAAGTTGTTAGGCGAAAAGTTGAAGCCGCGAGAAGCTACCAAGTAGTGAAAACAACTCGAAGATTCTCAGGAAGGTCATTAACAAAAAGGAGAAATAAAAGGGGACCCAGGACGGATCCCTGTGGAACTCCTAGGTTCACATTATGTTCAGTTGATAGAGAACCTTCAACCTTGACACGCATAGATCTACCCTCCAGGTAACTATGAATCCAATCTAAAAATATACCTCGAAAGCCGAGGTTATAGCATTTATCTAAAATAAATTGAAAGGAAAGACTGTCAAATGCCTTGGAAAGGTCAAAAAATAGCCCGGCTACATGAAGTCCGTTATCAAGACAATCATAAACGTAGTTAACAAAGTGAGCTGCTGCCGTCTGAGTTGAGCGACTGGATCGGAAACCATGCTGGGAGTCAGCCAGTATATTGAAACGGTCAAGGTAGTTCATCATTCTGTTCAGCACGATTCTCTCGAAGATCTTAGAGAATATGCTGAGTATGGAAATAGGTCGATAATTAGTGATGTTGTGAATGTCCTGTTTTTTGTGAATGGGAACGACTAAGGCTTTTTGAGGATAGAAGGAAATATTCCTGAGCTAACAGAAATATTGATGCAGTGGAGGAAGTGATGGCAAATATCCGAGCCAACTAACTTCAGAATCCTTGCAGATATTGAATCCACTGCCGAGCTCATATTTTTCTTAAGGGATTTTATCACATCCAATACCTCACACTGCAACACAGGATGAAAGAAAAATGTGGTATTCAATAAACAAGAGCTAGTACATGAAAATGATGTCAAGCCTTTATAATAACTTTGAAGCGTGGACTCAGTCACCGTCGAAAAGTGTCCAGCAAACATCTCCGCCAACACGCCAGCATTATCCTGAGAGACACCATCAATATTGAGTGAGATGGATTCGCTTTTAGCACCTCTTCCAGTCAGGCTACCCACTATTGACCAAAGTGTTTTATTTTTGTTGTCTGAATTATTTATTATTGTACTATAATACTTCTGCTTACTATCATTGATCATCAAAATATACGACAATTTGGCCTGTTTGTATAGACTTTAAGAATTCTGACTTTTATATTTGAGTGTAACCAGTATTTGTTCATCAGTTCACGTTTAGCAAGTACTATCTCTTGAGTAATCCACCCCTTCGTTCGCTGATTACAATGGGTTGACCTTACTATCGAATTCCTCATAAACTGCATTAAAGTCGCAATTTGATATCCGAAAAACAAAATTGTCAAGATTTTCCTGGCTTAAATTTCTGAAATATTTCAGAGAATTTCGATTTCGTATATTGATCTCAGCATGAAATTTCAACAATATAGCTCGGTGGTCACTAATGTTAGGTTCGAAAACATTGACATCATAATCAGATTTGTAAGCATTGGTAAGTATATAGTCGACTTTGGAAATGGACATATGACCAGTTGAGTCAGTAAATACTCTAGTTGGATCATGTGAGGTGAGACTTAGTTGAAAGTAGTCAATCAGATCAAGAAATAATTTACGGTTCATACAATTCACCTTCAGGTTATCGATGTTAAGGTCACCGCATACAAAAATAACTTCAACTAGTTTTAAGCAATGATTGAGAGTATATGACAAATTGTTAAGAAACACGTCAAAGTTGCCGCTACCTGGACGGTAAACACTTATAATACCTAGTCGGATATTATTGGATGTTACAATAATTCCACTAACCTCAAAATTCATTTCATCAGAGAAAACTGAGATGCACAAATGTCGATACTTTACACCGTTCTTCACATATATCAGCGACCCACCGTGTTCTCGATTAGGGCGACAGTAATAGTCAGATAGAGTGTAACCTGCCACAGTCATAGTTTTTATACTGTAAGAATTGCACCAGTGCTCGGCAACACACACAATGTCAGGACCAATTTCGGAAAAAAACAACTCCAGAATGTCCAATTCGTTAGATAAACATTGAACATTCAGCTGTAAAAGTTTCAGTTTTTCGGCTTCATCAACGATTATGTTGTTTGGTGATTTAATAGAGTTCAAATGGGTTAATTTAATTTCTGTCATTTCATGTGACTCAGTGTAATCATCATTTAGACAACTAGTGGTCTCAATGGATGTTTTATTTTCGAAAAAGGTTGCGAAATGAAAACTCTCTCACCAATATTCGCTCTGGCCAGAATTCAAAGGAACAGATCTTGTTGAATAACTCCTCCGATGTCACACCGATACTAAAAGCTGAATTCTGTCCTTTAGTGTTCAATTTACGTACTTCAACGTCATCTTTGTCGTTATCTTGCTTTATATAAACCTTAATATCCTGCTCTGAGACAGTATTTCCAGCTATTCTTCCTACATATACCCACCTCTTTTTGCAAGCACCTTTTATGCCACCTACAACTGTGCCAACTTTAGAACCTGTACATATAGTGTTACCTTTCATTTTTTTTGTCGATATTTGTTTTCCTGCTACTGTTTTCTATTCATTTTCAGGTAGTTTGAGTGAATTTTCTTCCACTTCCCGATCATCCGGTTTGTTTTCATTCACGTCTTGTTTAGAATAAACATTGAGGTTAACCTGATGTTTTGAATTGTTGTCTGTCACCGATGTCAAATTCGGTGATTGCTTCTTTCGTTGTTGGGTAGAAATTTTGTAATGGTTTTCGATATTAGGTGGGATGTATCGTAGTTGCTGTGTACCTTTCTCTTGACTTTTCTGTTCTATTTCAGAATTGGTGTTGTTTGTTGATGTAGAAATGTCAAATTTTTGATTTGACATACCCTGCATTGTTTTGATTTTTTCTATTAGAAGTTCATTATTTTGGATCAAGATTGTATTATTTTTCCTTGTTTCATATAGAAGTTCTTCGGTATAATGTAGTCTCATCCTGAGGTAGGTAATTTCTCTCTGCATGTCGGTGAATCCTGCTTGCTCTAGGTTTTCCTCCAGTTCTTCATTCTTAGTCTCATGAATGCAAATGGCATTTTTTCTATCAGCCGCTAACATCATGCATCATGCATTTGATGCATTGGACACTGTCAGTTACTTTTTTGTTGCAATAACTGCAAACTTTATCCACTTTGCTATTTGATCTTAGCATTTTCTCAGAGCGTTCTACAGCCAATTGTTCGCCGGTCGCCATCTTAAACTATACGTTTAATATGTAGGATATCATATGCGGTATTCGGCATTAAAAAAATTCATATTTGGGATTTCTTGAAAAATTTTCTATCTTGTCGATATATGCGAAATTTTGCAAGCATTTTTGTATCAACACATTTCAAATATATTTCAAGTTGCAACTTGATCCGATGGATCATCTAGGAGCTTTAAAGAAACCAAATTTCTGATGCTCATAACTCCTGAGCCATTAATCGAATTTGGCCAAGATAATCGGACAGTTAACCTATTTTGATAACATGAGACTCTAGCTCATCTCTTCGGAAGAAGGAGAGTATACGGCCGACTGGATGGACATAGTCATGTTTGTCCCTGTATTCTTCATCCCAGTCGATTGAGACCATTTGCGACCATATCCATTTAATTTATTCTTCAACCAAACTGACGATTTTTCGACTTTTCGCTAGGTTATTTCTGGAATGCACTGAGTATTTGACATAGTTTTAGCATTACTGCCTTTAATTGTTTTCTTATTTTATGCTTTGTCAAAAATTACTCCTAAATAATACAAAACTAAAAATGATTTCGCAGCCGTTTGGGAGCACTTATAGCAATAATATATGCATTAATTAATCCCACAAAGATGTTCTGGAAATACGAATAGAGTGCTGATCGTAAACTCTGCACTAAAAGTAATATTTTCCGATATTTCGAGAACTGTTAATTTTTTTAGTGGTTCTTGAAACTCTAATAGGCAAAATCAAGCATTTTATATTGAAATTTGTTTCGAATTTAGTGTTTTCATATTCTGATCATCATCATTGACCCAATTTTCTCGAAATTTGCTTGAAAGTAGGTGTTTCCTAGATGTAAATGATCTTCAATCTTTCTATTCTGTTTCCCTCGAATGTGCTCTTAGTCATCCTAAAATAAATTCTTCCCCAATATCCGTCGTTAGTCTCTTCTGAGATAACCTCAATTAACCCTCACAGCATTCAAAACTCCGGACGGGAATGTCATTTGAAGAGAGAGATCACTTCAAAAGTAGAAACGTTCTGGTACTTTGGACCTTCCGTTTCCGGAATTAAAGAGGATACTTGACTGTTTGAATAACTGGTGGTTTCGGGGCTGTTCGTGTTTTTCCGCAAAATATCTGAACTAGGATTCCATTTCCATTATATCTGAATAATATCAGAGGTGGCCTGATTCAAAGAACTCGTTCGTTGGTTCTCTGAATACCTGATTGATAAGCGGATTTTCACGTTTTCAACGAGGTACTCTACCAGTTTATTGCTGCAATAGAATTTTTTTCTCGACTCTTTTGCCAATTTTATGCCTCGTCGATATGGATTTCATCGGTATACCCAACTGGCTTTGTCGTTAATCTGATTCAGAATTTTTTGTCGAAACCAACAGAAAGAGTCATGATAATAACAATATTTATAATAATAATCATTATTGATCACTTAGATTGACACTTTCAATATAAGAAAAACCTTTTAACAATTATATACAGCATGAAATAGTATACTGAAAACATGTTCAAATCACCTGGGTATCTTCCAGAAAATCAATTACACTATAATTACATTTCCGCAATAATATACCCTTAACGCCTCTTTTAATCGAAAAAATATTCTGCAATTCTCTAACATAATCTGAGAGCTCATTTAAAGTAATAACATCACGCCAGCTGGATTATTTTCATAAATATTCAGATTATGTTTTGGTATAGAAAATTTTTCTCAATATCTCCTACAGTAGTCTTGACGATCTCCATTCCTCTGAAATTGACTTAACGTGGACCTGAAGAACACGAGATTCTTTAGAATATATATACAGGGTACCATGGGCATCTTACTCTCAATAAATATGTTCTCACAAGAAGCGTATCGTTCCGCACCCGCCATTATGCGTATAGCTCATTTTTGTAGTTTGAATACTCTCAAAATAACACCAGAATTACCGCAGAAAATTATACCATAGTTTATTCTGGTGAAAGAATTAGAGCAATAATGGGTTGTTAACAAATCTGCACTGGTCTGCATCCATAACCTATATGAGACATAGCAACAGCACGCCAGAACAGCATAGACAGTACTAGCATGGTTTTTCCAGCCCAAACTGTTTACAAGTCACACTCCCAGAAATTTAGTCTTCGAGACCTGCTGTATACTCTTATTATCAATCTTGATCAGAAATGATTCCGTATTAACTTTAGTTTGAGGAGTAAAGTTGATGAAAATCGTTTCCCCTATGTTCAATACAGTCGATTATCCTCACACCACTTCACTAATTTGAAAATTTTATGAGATCCTCCCTGTCCCTCTGGCTACATATATAGCTGACATCATCGATAAGCATCTCAATCATGTTCCGGGCTTCCACACCCTGTAGGTCATTTAGTAACAATAAAAACAATAAAGGCCCCAACACAGACCCCTGAGGAACACCCAATTTCACATTTCTTGCTTCAAATGTTACACCATTTATCTCCAGTACCTGAACTAGGATTTCAGTAAATTACCCACTTGTCCCCTCAATCCGTAGGCTTTCGATTTCTCTAGAAGCAATTCATAACTGACCAGGTCAAATGCTTCACTTAGGTCCATAAATAATTTTCATGTTTTCATCAACTCTGTCAAACAACTTACTCAAAAAGTCGTGAATAGCTGTTACTGTCGACCTATTTTTGAGAAATCCATATTGGGCACTCTGAAGGATCTTATGTCTAGTCAGAAATGATATAATTTTATCAAAAATATTTCTTTCTACTACCTTTGGAATGACAGACAGCAGAACAATAGGTCTGAAGTTTTCAACTTAATCTCCCTTTTTATGAATCAGTATGATTTTTGCCAGTGTCAAAATGTCTTTCGAAGGCCAAATTCACGAGGTATGCTAGAGGATGGGCTACAATCGTCTTTCTGAGAGTTTTCTATGCCCTTAATTATTATTAGGGAAATTGATGATGAGACTTATCAGTAGGTATTATAAGTTTTTATAAGTCCCTATTAACTTTTCTGTTTTATCTGTTATCTGTTTCCTTGAATTCTTGCTGAATTCTAAAGAAAAAATAGTTCCTGGAAAGTTTTAATATAATCGATTCTTTCCCTGTAACTACTCAACTACTTAATTAACTGAAAATAATTGAACTGACTAGAATATAAGTGTCATCATTTTGAAATGCGGCTACCGAAATATTCCAGTTACTGGAAAATGTTAGACACAAAACAGTTTTTGATGTAACTCTGTTGGGAATCGATTCTTGATTTATCACTGCAGGCAAAGAAATGTCAATTGGAACTGATTGAGAATGTCACGATTCGTTACTTAGCATTGACAATTCACCAAATTGCCAAACAGTTTTTCAATTTTCACCGAGAAAAAGTTTACCATTTGATGCAAATGACTATGAACGAAAAACCATGTGAAAGAGAAGCCCCCATACAAAGTAACGAAAACCTGCATAGGCTATTAAATAATGTCGAATTTTTCTCAGAAGCAATTCAATATTCAATTAATGCCGAAAATAACCAATAAGAAATAGAATGTCAAAAAATAACTCAATAACTCTATTTATAATTCATTTTCAAAAATATTCCCATTGATCTGTAGGCACATTTTAACCATTGTTTTAATCGATGCCTCTATCATTTCCGAGCTTCACGAATCTCCTAAGCAGCTGATTGAATTCTTCGAATCACTTCTACCCTTGAGTGTACCGGTGCTCGGTTGTCATAGACAAGGATTCGCATGTGATCCTAGAGAAACTAGTTGAGAGGAGTCAAATCTGATGAACGAGGAGGCCATGCAACCGATTCCAATCGACCAATTCATCGACGAGTGTATTTAGCGTCTACATATTCCCGTACACATCTCACTATGTAAGTAAGACCAGTCATGTCGGTACCAAATTTCTTGGAAATGGTTCAAAGGAACATCTTCCATAAGATTCGGCGGTCTGCCCCCAAGAATTGATAGTACGTATTTGTATTTGTAGTAAATGTTTGAGGGAGAATGAAAGGTCTTATGATAAATCTATCCTTCATACCTTCCCATCAACTTAAATCCTCTTCTGGCTATTTCTTTGTATCGTAGCATGCAGACTTTACCTTTGTCATATAATATTATTTTTAAAATTTAAGAGTCCGCCTTTATGAAACGTAGATTCATCCACGAATAAATGAAATGTCTATCAGCACGTTTGCTTCTAAGAATAAATCCACAAAATCCCCCTTTTGGTAATGATACGCACTGAAATTGTTTCGTTTTAAAATTCTCCATACAGTTCCTTTGCTCTTATCCACTCTAGGATGATCTGATAAAATTTTGTTGAATATCTCCGGATTTTTATCAATAATATCGAGGATGCATTGACCGTGGGTTAAGATATTTTCTTCTTCCTTGCGGTTCCTTCGTCACGAAATTTACGTATTGTCGCCAGAAATGTCTTAAAACTCTACCTGGAAATCTACAGGAGTAAATTTCTCTTGATTTTCTTACTGAGGAGTTCCCTTAATAAAATGCATGAACTATATCATTTTTCTACAAACAGGAATATTTTATTTTCATTCAACTCTTTATTTCGCCTCAAAGAGAATGTCAAATTCGATTAATAGATGTTGCTAGTTACTGAATCGGACCATTAATACCAACATAGTGGTAACTCAAGGTTTGATTCATGACGGGCTTACATCATAAACTGTTTCGTGATCAGCTTTTTCCAGCATCTGATATATTTTGATAGCTGAATCTCAAAATGAAGATGTACTATGAGTTTTTATCCATGTACGGTAAAAAAAAGTCTTACCATGAAAAATTTCTACAATTTTGGGAGAAATTTTTTTTTCTGTGTAGACATAAAATTTTTTTTTCTTGATTGAAAGCAAAATTTCTTGTACAGAAATGCTTATAAAAATGCGCAGTTCCAGAAAGTTAAATCCAAATTTTCTACTGAGGAAATAATTTAGGAACATTTAAGGTTTTCGGCCAATTTGAATTTTTTTTCTGAGTGTTTCAACTTTTCTGAATGAAATACCTGACGATACTGCAATACGACTAAAAAGCATTACTAATTAACACTTACAATACAGAAGTGAAAATTGCTCAAACAAGACGATTAACACCCTCTATTCCGCTTATGCTTAAAAAGAGGTATATGTCATGAGCCACAAATGATGGTTGAATAAAGCACTGTGTACCTTCATCATACGTAAAGTCAGTGTTTGGTTGAATTCAGATTCTGGAAGAAACGTTGAAAACACTTCCGATACAATTTATGAACGTTTAGTATTCGTTTGTCTTCACTGGAAACCTTCAATGATTTAAGAGATGTTCAAAGTGTTGATAGCCTTCTCTGGACCAAAACATGATTTGGTCGTTGATTATTGCAATCAACCTCATCAAGGTGGCTGAAGAGCACATATAATCAGCTCTTGCTTCTAACGAGCTGTTTTTGAAACTTCATTTTAGATGATTCTGTTCATGTATACCCACAAAAAATCTTTGTTTTTTAAGATCCGTCGATCTTGGTGGCCCGCCCCTACCAATAGCTCTTCTTAAAAACTGTGTATCTAGTAAATCCCCTACCGGAAGGGAATAATGAGCGGGTGCTTCATCAGGCTGAAACCATTTCTTATTTGCAGAGGTAGCACAATTAACAATCCAGGAAAAATATTTTCAATGAATTTCTTTTATGCAGTACTATCTAGATTTCCTTCGAAAAAATCAGGGCCAATCACATGATAACCGATTACTGCTCCCCACACATCCAATATTCACCGGTTTTGAACGTGGAATTCCTTTATCGCAATTGGATTTTTGCAACAGTATCTAATAATGATAATGGTGTTTTATCGCTAAACCAAACAAATTTAATAAACATTCATTCAGTTTGGATTCATTGGATGAGAACACATTACAAATGTTTGTTAATAACCATGCCATTAATATCGAGCTGACAGCTGAACCTCGTTTATTCAAGGGAGATTTCTAACCTCTCTCTAATTGTATATTTTTGAAACTTCGAATTTTACGCAAAAAATAATTGTCCATTTGGCAGTGAATGCGGAGTTTTATGATTGATCTACAAGAGGCAGACATTTACTCCGCAGTGATTTCTATCTTTTGAATAAAACACACAATAAGCCCTTCAACCTCTCAAAAAAGCTCAACAAGAATAGACTTTTACATCATTTGAAGGTTCAATACCCTCAGCTTTGAAAAATACTTTAGCTTCGATTTTGATGAGGTGCGCCTTCTATAGTTTGGCCCTCTAGTTAATTTAGTATGTTTTATACATTATGATAATATTTTTCCCTCTCTGTTAATATTCTTGTGACATATGTATATATTCGTGAATTGTAACTGACACAATGAAGTATTTGTAGGATTTAGCACATAGTTAAGTGCCAGTAAGGTTCTGTGCAGCGTATATAAGTGAATCGTCGATCTTGAAGCAAGGGCGGAAGTACCATTTAGAAAAACCCTTCATGTTTATTTTCTTTCTGCTTCGTGATCGATATGTTAGGCCCGAAGACCGAAAACGCTCAGTGGCCGGAAAAAACGGCCACATCGCGTTCTGGCTGTCTTCGAACGCACAGAACGCGTTTTGGTTGTTTTTAAACGCTCGCAACGCGTTTTGGTAATTGTTAAATAGCCGGAACGCGTTTGTCTAACGGCAATTGGTTCAAATGTAAGACCCTGTAGTTTTTTACATTTTTAGAATAATAAAAATAAGTTGTTTCCGAACATGTTTGGTACTTGTGGTCTAGCATTTCTTTATGAGCACTGAGCATGTACAAAACTATTGTATATTTGTCGACCCTGTACCTATTGGAATCAACATGTGATACATTTTTGGAATCAGCTCAGCTAGAGTAATCCGGAAATGGAGACAAAGTAGTTCAATTTAAAAAAAATGACGGTGATGTCATTACTCGAAAATAATTCACGCTGTATATTAGATTATTATTTTAAAATGAGGTAAATTAAAATAAAAATCGATGTGTTTCAGGATTATTTCTTAAAATGGTCTGATTAGCTAAAAATGAATTTGTTCCATACTTTACGGATACAATTTAAATGTACTATGTAATTCGAAATGTAATTCAAACAGTTCTTGTAAAAATAAGTAACGTACCTATGTAAAGTACACAAAAGTTCGGAAAAACCCGTTGTTTGTATTTAATTGTAGTTTTCAATAATTGAATTGTTTCTAATAAAGTAATTAAAAGAGTTATAAATTCAAGTTTGTTTTGTTCTCCAGAATAAGTTGGATGGAAATAAATTGAAATTCATTTGTTCAATAAAGAACTGTTCGCTTTTTCATTCATGCATTTATATATTATAAGCTCGTAAATATAAGTTTATCAGTGTAACTTTCTTCCTAGAACTGAAAAACAATTATAAGAAATTTAATATTGTTGAAATGATTCGGCAAGAAAAACCGAACCCATCTTTGGTATCCAATTGTAGTTGATAATAATTGTATTGTATTTCAATTTTCAACTTTGTTTTATGAGGGACAATATAAATTTTATCCTACGCAGGTAGAAAGCGGCAAATAATACAAGTCGAACATTAAGAACTCATTGTGAGCGTTGAACAATTGACAAAACGCGTTCCGGCTGTTTAACAATTACCAGAACGCGTTGCGAGCGTTTAAAAACTGCCAAAACGCGTTCTGTGCGTTCGAAGGCAGCCAGAACGCGATGTGGCCGTTTTTTCCGGCCACTGAGCGTTTTCGGTCTTTGGGCCTAACAGATACACCCATTAAATGAACTAGTTTATGTGACGCTTTTGGCGATTCATCTTATTCCTGGATTGTGCTTCGAAGTCATGAAATATTCAAGGGCTTGACATATCGAAGAAGGGATTTATTAGAGTGCTAATTGTAGGTTTTTGTGGTGAGAAAACACAAAGATTGTTCAGTGGACGGATTAAGGTCAATATTATGTTTTTACAGCCTACCAAAATACAGTTTAGGGGTGTATCTGAAATCGTTAGATGTGAAAATATTAAAGACGTGATTGAGAGACAAGGATTTCGGGAGATCAAGACGGTATGAGTTGACACGAAGAAGTAGATAACATACTTATAATAGAGAGACTTTCAGAACTTAGACGAAAACTCAGTATTGAGACGTTTGCTCTATTTATTTCTTGGTGTGAATGAACTTTATTTTCGAAAACCGTGTTTCATTCGCCGTGTAAGAATATCAGTAGATGGAAATTTCCATAATCCCTGGACCATTGATAAAAGATCCTGATTATCATTCTATCTATCTATCTATCTTGATTTCGTAGCTCGTCAGAAATCCTAAATTTAGCCCTGATGAAGGAAAGAAGAACCATCACGAAAAATAAAACTATTAATTGAGAAGGAAACTAATCGAAAAAAGCGAACCGCGATATAGCACCAGTCATAAAGAAGTTATGAGAACTTTTTTTTTCGCATCACTTTCGAATTAACTTTCAGCACGAACACGATTGAACTAAGAAGGAAGTGGTTCTCGCCTAATGAATTCTTCCAAGAATCGAGTTATTCATTTTGTTTCTGAGGTTTATGAGATCTTCTGACTGGACGAATCTAGGACCCCGTACTTTCACTGCTGCATCTTATAAAATTCAGGCTCTGCAAGTAAATATTGAGTCAAACCTAAAATTGCTGGAAACTGATTAAGGAATGCATCGAAAAAGAATATTTTTTACACTTCCGTACATCATGTATCCTGTTTATGGATTAATTTTTATCCTACGCACACCTCACATTCATGATTAATGAGATTAAACTCATGGGTGACGCTTCGTGGGACTCGGTTTTGCGATAGGATTATTCGACGCGCATGATGTAGCGTTTTTTCAGGAAAGGTCGAAAAACATTACTCTGATGCATTCAGAGCTGATTGTTACAGTTTTTTCCATGGCCTGGGGCGCCGAATACGTTATCTGAAGATCTACATCCAGAAATGCCGACGGAAATGAAAATATGCTGATGAATTTTTTAACGAAATGAGTCAATATTTCCAAAAATATTTTGTACAGTTGTTTTATTCAATGAACAATTTTTTCTTCAAAATCTGCTCCACGTAGTTTGCCTCAAAGTATACTCAGGAGGTTTGTCAAAAGTATAGAATCACATGACATTGAGAAACTAATGTTAAGAACTGTATGATTTCTATAATTTCACATGGTTAATACTGGAGAAGGGGTGTGAGATGGCTGAGATTTCGACAAAGCTCCTGAGGATAGTTTGAAGCAGAATATATAGACCAGATTTGAATGGATGATCTGTCGATTCAATATTAACAGTGTCCATAGTATTATATGTAAAAATGTATTATCGCAAACTGGTAGAAAATTTATAATATGATGAGTTAACATTTCTCGACATCTCTACTTTATAATCTTTCATGTTACCGCCTTTTCGCATCTTCCTCTCGTGCTCTGAAACAGTTTAATGCATTGCTCTCGAAAGTCATATCGAGGTTCCCGAAATTTCAATTCCAAAGAATCATTGTTTTGTTGTAATTTGGATTTAAATAGATAGGATTGCAACGATTTGCACGCCACTGACGTTATTCCGTACACGCACCCGAATTATGGTTGACATTTGAAGTAGTTCTCCTGCAATAGAATGTAGATGTGTTCCATGCCGTTTATCTGTGTTCCGCAAAGCTAACCTCGAACGGTCAGCGTAGTTATTGCTCTCGGTCGAGATCAGATGCCGGTCATTTTCTGTAGTAATTATTGGAATCAATATCTAAAAGTGACTTTTGTGAGGGTCAGAGATTTGCGAGAAATACATAACTATTCTAGCTCCTCCCTGGGGGCTAAATAATATCCTATTACGAGGCCAAAGACATATGCTAATTCAAGATTGAGATGCATTCCACGATGAGAGACTAAATCATATTCAGCCCCTGGTTCGAGCAGTACATAATTGGAGCTTGTGGCATAACCACCTTGTCATGGAGCATCTTCTTCAACCCGCTTCTGGTTAACTGGCAGGCCATACCCTCTGGGACTTTATTTTGTATCTAGGAGGAAGCTATCGACTCAGATAGCTTTGAGATGAGTCCCTAGTGTTCTGTTTCACTTGGGAGATTGGACATTCTTCGAAATTGTTGTTTGTGAATGGTACTTATACACTTCAAAATATTTGTCAAAAACCGAGGGGAGTTTTGTTGCTGGGATAATTGAGCCCACCCTGAAAGAATTAAGAGTAGAGTCTCATGCTCGTCCTTTGAAGTGGCACTTCGTCATGGTACAAGGTATTTCAAAGGACAACTATTTGTCCTTGCCAAATTCGGGTATGATGCTGAATGAAGACCTTATTTACCGAAAGAACAATTTTCCTGATTATATTGACGTATGCATTGAAGGATTCCAGTGATCCTATTATGGAGTAGTAGAGTTTCAAGTGGAACAGGATTGTGGCTGAAGTGAAATTAGAAAAAACTCTCAGTTTGGTTATTTTTAATTTAATTTTAATTTCATCTGACAACCTTAGTTTAATAGATAAATTAATAATATAACTGCCTTATGTCTTCAGAGAGACACTCACAAATATCTTAATATTCAATTACATTATGTTGAGGTAACAGAAATCCATTTCTTTAACATTAATTTTGTGGCTCTATTCAACATAGTTACAATCATCCGTTAATGCTTGAATTCGAACTATTTTTTTCAGTTACTTGTTGTTTTTTAGAAAATTATTTCTTTATGCCTCGTTCTCCGAACATCTTGTGCCTATTAGCAAAAAAATGAGATGATCATTTTTCACTGGTCATTGACCAGTCAACAACAAAAATACCAATTTACACTGAAGAAGGCGGATCACGCTGAAACGAATGTAATAAATAAATTGTTCACATGTATATGTACAAACTATATGTTATAAACTTTTGCAGGTAATGTGTTTTTCGGCTTGGCTTTTTAGGAATCGAACAATCCATTTCAAAATGGAAAATCAGTAATGCAGCAATAATTGCATGGAAATGAAACCACTGAAAACGAGCTATCAATGAAGAAGGTAGCTATAAGTATTGAATGATTGTTTGGGCTATTACCATCATAACTGATGGTAATAGCAAACGTAAATTGTTTGGGCTATTACCATCATAACTGATGGTAATAGCCCAAACAATCATTCAACACGAGCTCCATCATCAACAATATCTCGTCATCAACTAGCTATTAGTAGCTTCATCTTGAGTTGCGTTTCCTAGAATCTTTCAAACTCTAGATGAGAAGCAACTTTCAAACCTGGATACTGTTGAATTTTGATAGCATCCTTTGAGTACAGAGTGAGCAAGAGCATAACTGGGAAGATAAATTCCTAAGCTCTCTCAATGGATCACTTAAATCGATTCTCCATGATAACCTGGAAATAATTCATGATATATCGAATTACATTACAATGGGGAGCTAGCTCAGCTGTTGACTCTATCTTTAAAATACAGAAAAAAATTATGAGAATCATGTTCCATATGAAGTTCAGAGAGTCATGTAGAGGAGTATTCAGGGAGAAGAATATCCTGACTTTGTATGCCCTTTATATATTTGAATGTTTAGTGTTCTTTATGAAGAATAGGGAAAAGTTTACAATTCATACTTCTCAGCATCACTATCCAACACGATCTGTCAACCTACATTTTCCATTACATAAATTAGCAATTACTGAGAAACATCCATCTTATATGTGCATTAAACTGTTTAACTCTCTTCCATATCATGTGAAAGTGTTGACGAACTTGAATATCTTTAAGAAAACATTGAAAACTCTCCTCATTAGGGTTGAACCATATTCCTTAGAAGAGTTTTTTCAGGCGGTGAGAATCTTGTAGTTTTTTATGTGAATATTGTATTTCAGTTAAGTTTGGACGTGATTTCATTTGCATCTTTGTAATTTTTTATGGAGATTCCTTGAAATAAAGTATATTATTATTATTATTATTATTACATATCCTACTCACAGTTTTCCTTCTGTTTTATTCGAATCTCAAATTTCCTTCGCTCAAAATCAACCGACAGAATATTAATTATGATAATAGAAATAAATATTTTCTTTTTAAGTAATCTCCTGTTTCTGAAGTAAACTACTCACTCAAGTCCAAATTATGAAAAAAGAAGATTTTCTTATCATATAACAAGTTCACGCTAAACTCAATAATGAGACATACAGACGTTTGGTGAGATTTCTTTGAGATACAAAAAAGTTTACATCACCTACCAATTAGAACAAGAGAGAGTATATCAGGTGGTTATCAAACATCATTACGACAGCGTTCTCATTGATATTAAAAAAATAAAGGTAATTCAAAAATCAGGCCATAACCTGAGAAACATTATCTATATCATAGATCGTACAACAAAAAATCCTGGAACCTGGAACCCAGACAAAACAACAGAGATATTTAAATGATAGAAGTTTTCCCAAATATGGAAATTCCAATAAAACCTCCTGAAAAAATCATATAATGCACATAAAGTCGGGAATACCGGCAAACAGGTCTATTCAAAAACATGCTCCAAACCAAAATCAACACCAGTCACTTGTCTCTTATGTGGGGGTAGTCACGCAGCTGACTACAGAGGTTAAATCTACAAACAACACATTCAAACCAAAATTCAAAGTATTCGAAGATGTTAAAGACAACATAAAACATCTGGATCTACTGACGGTATCTGCATATCCCAACCTCAGGCTACAACCAGAACACCAAGATGTCCTACGCCGAAGTAGCCAGGAACAACCACCCACAATAAGAGCTACCTTCTCAAAGCAAAAAACTAATAATTTAGAAACGATGATATCAACTGTTCTATCAGATCTCAAAACCATGATGGCACAACTTATTATTCCAATTCCAGCGGATACCAAACCAACTTTGGAGTTCCTCAAGGTTCGGTTCTTGGACCTCTTTTAATTATTCCATTTGTGAACGATTTGCCTGACCACATTTTATCCTGCATCCTGTTACTCTTCGCGGACGACACCTCGATTGCAATTAGAGCAGGAAATCTAGAGGAGCTAAAGATAATGTGTGAATCTGTAATCCAATCTTTCAAAGATTTTTGTCATCGTAATAACTTGATTATAAATTTGACCAAAACTCACATTCTCAAGTTCCAATACAGCACATCTCCGTCTAACGAATCTGTACTATTCCACCATTCCGAGGGGTATCTTGAGTCCACCGATTGTGTTAAATTACTTGGCATTTATGTTGATAACAACCTTAGATGGACTAATCAAATTGATGAAATTTGTAAAAGGTTGAACAAATCCTTTTATGCCATATCGCTACTCAAAAGTGCTCTCCGAGTAGATGCCTTATTGGGTATCTATTACAGTATGGTGTACAGCCACCTTAATTATAGTTTAGTTCTGTGGAGGTCATAGGTTGGGGTAGGTTGTGTATTCATCTGTCAAAAAAAGATTTTGAGGCTCATTTTTGATCTTAAACCTTTAGATTCCTGCCGTCCACTATTCAACAAATTTAAAATCCTGACATTTCCATGTATTTTCATTTTAAACTGCTTATTGTACATTCATAAAAATATACAATATTTGAAAAAATGTTCAGATTTTCACAATCATGAAACCAGGAATGGAAATGATTTATGCGTTTCTCGACAACATACAACAAAGTACGAATGAGCACCTTCTTACTTAGGAGCGAAGCTCTACAATCATTTACCTAATACAATCAGGTCATTGAAACTGAGACAATTCAAGAAAGAAGTTAAGTCGTTGTTGATTCAAGGTACCTTCTATAGTATTGAGGAATCCCTCTCTCTCATATGATTCCACTGCTGTTCATATTGTTGTCGATTGCACAAGGTTGTATTTCTCTTCTTTTTTTTGTGACTTGTCGTACACATTGTTAAATGTCTCACAGGATCAATAAAGTATTATTATTATTATTATTATTAAACAGAACCAGATCATACTGAATCTAGTAACATCAGTTGTTAAAAATGTGTGATTTTATAAGTACAGCTACTAGGAAGACAAATGAGCTTTCAAACCACAAACTTTAATTTGGAATATTCATGAGCCTCAATAAAATAGATGAGATGCTGATATCAGAAAGCCATTTCACCGACAAAAGAGTGTTTCAGATCCCACAATACCTCATTTACTGCACTAAAGCTTCAAATCCACTACCGAAATACGTTATTCACGAAATACAAGGCGCAAACATAAATATGTAAATTGAATTAATGATTCCCAAATGAAATGGAATATACATATAAAAAATATTGTGAACAAGCTTAGGGGTCTTCTCTTCAAATTTAGGTTCTTGAGAAAACATTTGATCTCAAAAATTTTTTTAAAATTTTTTATCAAGCTTTGGTGGAGTCCCAGATCACCTACGGGATAGTTGCATGGGGTGGTACGTATAACTATCACATCAAGCCTTTAGAGATCATCCAAAAGTGGTAACTGAAAATAATCCACAAGAAAGGCTGGTCTTTTCGAAGCCAAAGGTTGTTCGAGGAGTCAGAAGTACCAGATGTAAGGCAATTGTACGCTTTGAGAATTCTGTTCAACGTTGTTTCAGCGAGGATTCACAGAACTAAATCCAAATTACACTACTAGAGGAAGACATACTTACCCACCACTTATGTGTAAAAAAAGTATAGGCCAAAGAAGTTTTAAATATCTTGCACCGAAAATTTTCAATATAATCCTTGAACAGCTAAAAAATATGCAAAATATTAAGACATTCAAAAAACGATTGAAGCTTGGATGAACAGTGGATGTAGATGATTAATACTCAGACTAATAAATAATGATATAACTCATACAAAGGAAAAATGAAAAGTTACATACGTACATAGCAAAACAACGACGACATAAAAATACCGGATGACGACAAGAAGTAATAATCGAATGCGACCAGGAAGACGAAAATAGTATGCCTGATGATGACAGAAAAAATACTTTCCTTACTTCGATATCATTTTTATCTATTTTTTTTTGCGGGGAATATTGACATTTGTTTTTTTCGTGTTGCTTTAGAATTCTCATCGAATAATATCAAGAATTATATTTTCAATTCAAAAACAAACAGGTTGTAAAATAATTCACCTCTGTGATGTATTCTGTTTATTTTTGGAAAAAAACTATTATTATTATTTGGCACGACAAGGGCCTTTGAAAATTAAATGAAAACGAAAGAAAATTAACAATGAAATTCTGATAAGAAAAAATGACTCGAAAGATCGAATGCTGGAGCACTGCCTACCTGATTTCACAGCACGGCTGAATCAACGTGTCACTCACGAGCGAGAAATAGTCACCTTTTTCACCAGAGTTCTAATTTGTAGAAATTAACGAGAAATTTATTGCGAAGAAAGTGTGGTACTGTACCGAACGAGCGTCGATGTGTGTATTCGAACGACGACTTCGTACCAACGACTTTGCTCGACATAGGTCATATGCTCCAACATATGTTACGCGTCCATAGGGAAAGAAATGAACATACGTGGGCCGCACGAAACGAGCAAGCAACTTGGAATAGAAAATAAATGAATGCAACTAATAACATTGAGTTGCAGTAACATAACCGCCCACCTAAAATAGAATATTTTATGAAATAAAGCAAATATAAAATTGAAAAGATATCGAACATAAAGCGAAAAAAAATATATACATATATACATCAACATACGTCATAACTATTGGAGAGGTAATGGACATAATTTAATCACTGATCTCTGCAGTACACCTTGAGTAGTCCGAATAGTAGCTACTCTAGCTATTTTATCAGCGCCAGGATGCAATTTCTCAATGCGTCCAAGTCGCCAGCGCAATGGAGGGAGTTGATCATCTTTTATCAAGACTAGTGCACCTATTGAATAAGGTGGCGAGTCACCATTGAACCACTTTTTTCGTTGTTGCAGGTATTCTAAACTCCATCTTTTCCAAAAATCCTGATGGACACGAGTTAAAAGCTGCCAACGCGATAATCGACCGATAGATAGGTGAGATAAATCTGGTGCAGGAATAGCAGTTAATGGAGCCAAAGTAAGAAACTGTCCTGGTGTCAGTGCAGATATGTCATTCGGATCATTACTAAGCGGACATAGAGGGCGAGAATTGAGCACAGATTCAATCTGTAAGTGGACTGTATAAAACTCCTGTATGACCTGTTGAGACAGAAGGAACTGCAAAGTCTGAGCACCTGGATGCAGATATATTTTGAGGAAATGCTGAATAAGGAGCTCAGTAAGACGATGAGATGAAGGAAGCAAAGCTGGGTGTTTGTGATCAAGAGCCAGACCAGAAAAAGACAGACGACCGCCCACCCTGAGAACACCATCTTCTCCAATAAATGGATTCAATTTTCGAAGTAATTTAGATATGGGATTTCCCGAGATGAGATTATCGATCTGTTCCTTGAACACAACCCGTTGAACCTGTTTTATAATGAAGAAATGTGCATCTTTGAGATGAACTGCGGAAAATCTATATATCCTAGGAGCCTTAGAGTTTTTCATGAAGTGAACAAATCTGAAGATGTAGCTACCATAGAATCAGACCGCAAAAATGTCATCTATTGTAAAGGCTGATTTCAGAAACCACATTCGAGTTTTTAATGTCATCTTCAATGGGAGACCTTTGATACCACCTACGAAAGAGATGTCAATGGAGCCGTCAAAATTGAAAAACCTGTATCGTAACCACGCTCACTACTATCTTCGCAACGATAAAATGCAAGTTTCCGAGGCGGGCAGTGATTCCAGCGACGGCTGACATTCTGGAAGTGTATCATCCCACTACGCTTCAAATGTTTAGCAAGAAAAGTAAAGTCGAAAATTCGAGAAAGTTCTGAAAGTATGGTACGTTTGGTAATACCTGCACAGTAGTTTCCGCAAAATAAGAAAATTCGTCCGACGAAGGAAACCACCTCAAACCGAGAATTTTGACTATCGGATCCATATCAAAATCCAAAGAATGGTGATATTGATGATCCAGAGGTATGGATGGAGAAAAGTTCTTTGAAAGTTTCTGAACTAATATTGACGATTTGTTTGATTCAGCTGTGAAAACGAACCGATGAACAGAAAGTTCATCAAAATGCAATAAACTTTTTGTAATTTCATCAGAGCATCGTTGGGTACATTGACGCATGAAAACAACCCTCAACTTTGTGGATGGACTGTTTGGTTTGATGATAAATGGCGAGGATATAGATATTTATCCGAACTTGAAATACATATGATAAATAATGAAAAACTTGTAAACACGTTCAAGGGAAACGAGAGAATATGTGTCAGAATGAGTGTTCATCAGGTTTAAATGGTAATGCCACAGTGTACCGTCCAGATGTATTTCTAGAATAGTTCTGAGTGTATAAGTTCTCACAAAATTGACAACTTCTTCAAGTTCCCAGAATCTTTTCCGAAGATTTGAAAACCCAACCAAAATACATACTGACTGTTCAGGTCTATTGATTTCGGAATGGAAAAGTTCGGGATGATATCGAAGAATTTACGAAAGAACTCGGCTTACCGGACTGTAAATGGGACGTTGAATAGTACATTCAGTGCTGCAATTAGCAGAAGATGAGCATTCACAAATTCCATTTGTCGAAAATGAAGCATCACAAATTTTCAAGCCTAATCTATTTACACGATTGAGTTATAATATTTATTTGAGAGCCATCTAACAGAACTCGGACCTTCTGATATCTACCCCAAGCACAATTTCGACCTCAGCGGTTGCTAAGAGAACGGTAGAATTTGAAGAAACATTGGTTAAAACCTGAGCTGAGCCTGATTCCGATGAATTTGCAGCATTGAAATGAAACGTCTCTATTGAAGAATTATTATCCGCATTATTGCGCATGTGCAACAGGGTATGATGCTTTCCGTTGCAAACACGACAATTTGACCTTGAAGAACAATTGTTAATCTTATGTCCAGAATGGAGGCAATTGATACACCAATTTTTGTTCTTCACAGTCTTGAACCGATCTTGAACAGTTTGTTCTAAAAATGATGGACATTTGTAAATATTATGAGCTAACTTGCAATAATTACAGGTTATACATTTCTTGAATGATTCAGTTTCCGTTTGAACGAGAAGAGTCGAATTGCTTTTATTCATTGAGAGAGAACTAGATTTCAAAACTTGAGAATTCGAAACTGAATGAGTTTTCGACGGAAGAGAAAGAGCTACTGCCTCCAAGGCTATACACTGATTTGTCAGGAAATTTTTGCAAATTGACAAACGACGGAATATCGGTTGAACATTCTTGTAATTCAAAACGTTTGATCGTTGCTGAATCTAATTTCTGAATGAGAATGTGAAATAAAACAAAGTCCCACTGGTCAACGAGTAAACCTAAATTCCTTAATACTCTTTATAATTCCCATTGAAAATGGGCAATACTATCTTTGGAAGTTTAACATTTGGCGAACTGATAGAGCAACTGTCTTGGTTTTTTACTGGAATGTTTACTACAGGAAATAAATCGATGAACGAAACGTCTCTATTGAAGAATTATTATCCGCATTACCATGTGCAACAGGGTATGATGCTTTCCGTTGCAAACACGACAATTTGATGAAGAACAATTGTTAATCTTATGTCCAGAATGGAGGCAATTATACACCAATTTTTGTTCTTCACAGTCTTGAACCGATCTTGAATTGAAAATAAATATTATGAGCTTGCAAATACTATCTTTGGAAGTTTAACATTGCTTTTTTAATAGATAAGTTGTTCTGATGGTGTAATAATTATCCATAAAGGCTGTTCGAATAACCTTCTCAGTGTTCAATTCCGGTTCTTCGGTAATTAAAAACGTTTGATCGTTGCTGAATCTAATCTGAATGAGAATGTGAAACAAAGTCCCACTGGTCAACGTGAAAATGGGCAATACTATCTTTGGAAGTTTAACATTTTGATAGAGCAACTGTCTTGGTTTTTTAGTCAGGAAATAAATTAACAGTTGTTCTGATGGTGTAATAATTATCCATAAAGGCTGTTCGAATAACCTTCTCAGTGTTCAATTCCGGTTCTTCGGAAGATACAATCATAGAAACAACTGACGTATGTAGATTTTGAAAGTCCACGAGAATATCGTCAAGTATTTCACATCTTAATTTGAATCTTACGTGGAGACTTTCATCAGTGACAGCGTATTGTGCTAAATTCAGAATTTCCTCGAGATCATCAATAACAATTTGACGACGAGCTTTGAGTTGTTTCAATTTTGTCGCCATTATTATTATTCAAGGTATACTGCAGAAAACAATATGAATTTTGTTTTGAGTAATTTCGAAAAAGAGTAAATAGACTAACCGATTGAAAAAGAACTAAATTAATTAATAAAGTAAATAATTAAGATTGAATCTATTGAATTGAAAATCGAGTTGAAAACAATGAAATGTAAATAAACAAAAACAAGAATGTCTATTTTTGTTTATGTTTTGAATCAAGGTTATGAGCATAGATCAGATAAACAAAGGGAGAGTTGTCTATGTTCTCAGGTAATGAAAGCAGCTAAATTCTATAACATGCGCAGATATTAAAAGATTTATGAATGTGTTCGATATCTTATCAAGTTTTCGAGGTCACGTGAATAATGACAGATTGAAATAAATGCAAATGAAAAAACTAAATGAAAAAATTCCAAAATGCTTGATCGCAATAATTTTGAAAACGCGGTTCGAAAATATCCGGCCCGAAGGACCAAAATGGCACGACAAGGGCCTTTGAAAATTAAATGATAACGAAAGAAAATTAACAATGAAATTCTGATAAGAAAAAATGACTCGAAAGATCGAATGCTGGAGCACTGCCTACCTGATTTCACAGCACGGCTGAATCAACGTGTCACTCACGAGCGAGAAATAGTCACCTTTTTCACCAGAGTTCTAATTTGTAGAAATTAACGAGAAATTTATTGCGAAGAAAGTGTGGTACTGTACCGAACGAGCGTCGATGTGTGTATTCGAACGACGACTTCGTACCAACGACTTTGCTCGACATAGGTCATATGCTCCAACATATGTTACGCGTCCATAGGGAAAGAAATGAACATACGTGGGCCGCACGAAAGGAGCAAGCAACTTGGAATAGAAAATAAATGAATGCAACTAATAACTACTAATACTACTAATAATTACGGAATTTCAATATATCAGCAATTTACTCACCACCCAAACACAATAATTCTCCAAACTAACACTAGTAATTTTTTCAAAATTGTGTAACATCTTCCGCCTTTCCGCGTCTACCATCTATAGCAAATTTTAGATGACCGCTTCTCGTTTTAGAGGCATTCTTTATAATCTCAGATTCTTTAGAAGTGCCTAAGGTTTCTTTCACCCTCCTTAAGATGTCTGCGTATGAGCCATCTGGGACGTTCACAATCACAGCTTCCCCTCTATTTATTTCTATTATATATAATGATACCCAAACCTGGTAAACCAGCACTGAATTTTTGAGTTGTTTGTAACATGACAAAGTGCCACTTTAAATAATAAGCATGAGACTCTACTCTTAATTCTCTCAGGGTGGGCTCAATTACCCCAGCAACAAAACTCCCTTCGGTTTTTGACAAATATAATGAGGTGTATAAATACAATTTACAGATAGCAATTTTAAGGAATGTACAACTTTCCAAGTAAAACAGAACACTAGGGACATATCTTAAGGTAATTTGAGTCGATAGCTTCCTCAAAGCTCCCAGATACAAAATAGAAGTCCCAGAGGGTATGGCCTGCCAGTTGACCAGAAATGGTTTGTATAGTTTCCAGACGGATCATCCAGACAGCGACTCGATGACTCCAATTTTCATCCCAGTTGAAGAATGTGCTCCATGGCAAGGTGGTTATGCCACAAGCTCCAATTTTGTAGTGCTCGAACCAGGAACTGGATATGATTTAATCTGTCATCGTGGGATCTTGAACTAGCATATGTCTTTGGCCTCGTAATAGATTATAATTTGGCCCCAAGAGAGGAGCGATATCAGGATGAACGAAAGAACATTAGAAAGTGCAAGTGCATGTATACCAAGGCTCCTTCTCGATTTCTTTTAAACAAATATTGAACAAATCATAGTAAAATTACATTATCTTAATAAATTAAACCGAGAAGAAGTCCTGTTGTGGGAATCATTGGAAGCAGTCAATGCAAAAATGTGCTCTCATGTTAAAGTGCCAAAAAGAACTAAATATTCGGTTCCTGGGAGGAAATAAACACTTTCCGAGTATAGTTATGTATTTCTCGCAAATCTCTGACCCAAAAGAGCCACCTTTATATATTGATTTCAATAATTACACAGAGATGACCGGCATCTGATCTCGACGGACAGGAAAAACTACGCTGACCGTTTGAGGTTAGCTTCGCGGTACACAGATAACTGGCATAGAACACATCTATACTCTGTTGCAGGAGAAGTAGTTCAAATTTCTACAATAATTCAGGTGCGCGTACGAAACAACATCAGTGGCGTGCAAACCGTTGCATGTTATTTCATGAAATATTTTAATTTCTTCTCGTTATCTTCTTTGCAAGTTGAGTTTTCTTTACTTTCGAAATTGCTTCCTAGCAGAAATTCCACAAGCTTGTTCTAGTCCGACCACCAATCATTAAACGAGATATTTCTGAATCAATCTCCTTCATCATCATCAAAAAGTCTGGAATGTCGTTACTGACATACTAACACGCTGAGTAAAGCTAACTCACTTGATAAATAGCTGCCAAACACGCGTCGCTAGAAAAATTTTCTTCATAAAATTCAGTGAATAAAATCTTCACTGAAATTTTCATTCAGAAGTTGAAAGATGCGCAAAATTGAAGCTACTGCCTTGTATTCCGAAAGTTTCGTCAGATAAATCGATATCTTCTATCATAAAAGCTTTATTACATCAACATTAACATCCTGTAAGGAACGATAGCAAGAAAGTGGGAGAAATCGTTCATTTATCAGAATCACATCAGAACCTACATAAATACTCGAGGATTCCAAAAAATTACTGAACTGCTAAATGAACCTCTGACTTCGTCAGCCTAGCTGACGGAACACACTCTGAAAATAATGTTTTACCAGCGTTAATAAACCTCAACCCGGTTAGTTTCTGAAGTAATTGAGCTCACCCAGGACGTGAGAACTGGCAAACATTAATTCCTGTTTGGTCAAAGTTTTCGACTTTCGCTGGACATTCGGGAAGAGAATTAGGGAACCAGATCGCTGTTCTCGTTTTTTCGTCACACCTCGATATTTAATGGGATAATAATTTTTATGGGGAAGTTGGCTTCCTGAAGGAAATACACCTACAGTTGAAGTGACTTCAATGTTGAAATATATTCAACGAATATTTTTATTATTATATTATATGTATATTTATGTATTATTATATGTATATTTAAGTATTATTAATATATTTTTGTTTCAAATATAACTAAGAATCCCAAGTTTGGTTACTCTCAATTCTTGAAACGCAACAGTCATTTCAGATACCTGGAAAATATATCAGGACAAGTACGTATAAGCTCCTGATCTTACGTCGATGCCTATCTTCAGAATTTCATCCAAACAGCTTTCATTTGCATTCACATGGCCTACCTTCATGGAATGCGATACATTCTTTGAAGGAACCCTTTCATGGAAAAATGCTACGTTTTCCTATTCCGAAGGAAAATATAGACTTTTCTCGATCCCACTCGTTTGTATAATATAATGGATGATACCCTGCACAGTGTAATACTGGCATGAGTTACAGTGAACTCGGTGAATGCTCATTTCATTATAGCGAACGATCCAGTTTCAATTAAAGATCGAACACTAATTACCTAACAGTCTTTATTAGCAATTTGGTGTCTAATTAATGGCTCATTGAAACTTCAATAAATTCCTGAGTTGGCTGTCGATTCGATTAATGGTTCCCCTTCTCGAAGCCACGTGCCAGCGACATCTAGTGAAATACGAGAGAAACGGTCACGCTTCAAATAGAAAATTCGAACGAACATTTTTCGTATCACAAAGCATGTATCAAAGGATAATATTTCGTGAATGGTTGGTTGCTCTAATAAATACGAAGTCGGGGCTATTGATGTATTCTGTATGCTGTAAGTAACAAATCGGCTACATATGTTTATGGAGTTGGCACACTGATATCAATTCGATATGATGTTAATTCGAAGGAAATATTCTGTTGTCTTGAGATTTGTAAGCTTTGCTTTGGTCCAGTGAAAAATTATTTTCGAATTCGGAATTTATCCCAATGTTTGTGAATATTGCTTTTCAGCCAAAAAATGGAATTTTGACTGATGGCTAATTGCTGGTTGAAATCAATTTCGGCCACCAGGCAGCCAGAGAGCACCATTACTCTGAAACGCAATGAGCTTTAGAATAGGAATTTTATGGATAAATTTAAAGCATTGTTTTGTCGAAAAATTTTATTATTGGATAAAATTAACTATAAGATCTAATCATGTTGACTAAGAGTGCACGTTTTTCATCATATATAGATAAGAGTCGTATAAATTAAATTTGAAAAACATCGATTCTTCGATGGTTTTATCGATTCATCGAATACATAACTTGGAGAGAAGTTTAGTTTATGGTTATTTTTGATATAAGATAAAAATAAACCGCAGAATAACCCTAATATTGACAAACAGTATATAGGGTGACTTTCTTAAGTGTATTTTTAGACGTTTTCGAGAAAGGAATTGTAATACAGATTCTAGATTTTGCATTTTCGTTTTAGAGTATATGAACTTTAATTGTAAAATATTTTAAGAGGAATCTGCTTCCGGTTTCACCGGAAACGAATGTAACTTCGTTATTTCAAATGCAACACCCTGTATATTTAAACATATTCGAAGTCTTCGTTCAATTCTACACTGATTTAATGTACGATATGTTCAACCACTCAAGCGGTTCTTGAGTTACAGCCTAATTATCAAATTTTTTGAAAAAAAGGTGGTCACAATTTAGTGTCCATATCTTCAAAATCCCTCATTACAAGAATTTCTTTTTGCAAAAGTGGAACAAAAAAAAGCACGCTGATACCTTTTCTTGTATAACTTATGAGGAAATATTATACAGGGTGTCTGAAAAAGGGCCCCAAAGTGAGCCTCAATAAAACTATGAAATCTCACATTTTTCAAATAGCAACTCTATAATTTTGTAATTTCAATCGATGGCTCGTCAAAACCAGTTAGGGCGTTCCGAACATTTCATGCCTCTAAAATCAGTAGGTTTGCCGTTATTGAATAAAATTCGAATTTCACGATTGAAGACAGGTTTCGCACAGTTTGTGAGCTTGCATTTTGGAAGTAAGCTATGATAGGAACTGTTATTATTACTTTATCTTACAGATCAAGCACTATGCAAAACATGCAATAATAATTTTACTGGAAGGATATATCAAGGGTATGTTCTTTATTTGAGAAAGGTCATTAGAAATTCAACGAAGGAAATTCACATTTACTGACTTTAACGAAATCAAAGTTCAGGAGGGATCAAAACAATTTTCTCCGTACTGAAAGCTTTAACCCTCAACGAGCTCGAGTGAATACAGTTATAGATAATGAATGATCTCTTAGTTAAAAACTATCACAAAAATTTTATTCATAACAGGAAACTAATACTACAATAAATATTCAAAATGTTGGCCACCTACCGCCATACATTCATCAATTCTTCTACGAACTCCATGTGTTGTAGCTTTTCTCATTTGTTCAGGTGGTAATCCCCTTAATGCACCCCTCACCCTCGCTTCAAGTTTTTCCTTTGAGTCGATGTTTTTTTTGTAGACAGATTTTATAGAACCCCATAAATAAAAATCAAGGGGTGTTAGGTCTGGAGAACGATGGGGCCACTCTAATGGACAATTTAGCCTGATCCACCTTTCTCTGAATATTGCGTTATTGACAGATCTGGTGCAATGTGCCGGTGCTCCGTCAACCAGCAATGGAACATCACATTAAGAGGTGATTCTTCCAAAAAAGGGGAAACCACCGACCTTCCATTTGAATTGGATTTCCAGATACCTTTGTCCGGTTAAATTCTCATCATGAATATGATATGACATAGCTTATCATTTATCAACATGCAAAAGAAATTAATACCAAACCTATGTTGATGGTTTTTCTCATTAATAAAATGTGGATTTATATCCGCCTGAAAATGTTTATCTCTTGAATTCAACACTCCACCCTGTGAAAATTTGGCTTCATCTGTCCAGATAATTTTTTTTAAATTTGGGGATCAGCGTTCAGCATTCCAGTAAAGTTTTCACAAAATACAGTTCTTCTCTAATGATCTCCATTCACCAGAGCCTGACCTTTATGGAATTTATAATTATGCATTTTGGCATTTTTGAGCACTTTTTGACATGACGAATATGAGACTTTTAATTCCTGAGCAACCTGTTTGATGGAACCTCTTGGATTTGCGTGAATATGTCCTAGAATATTTATTTGATTTTCTTCATTATCTGTTACTGTATTCACACGATTCCGTTTTGGGTTAATGCTTCCACTACGGAGAAAATTTTTTTGATACTTCCTGAACTTCGGTTTTGTTAAAGGTGGTAAATGTGGATTTCTTTCGTTAAAAGTTCTTGACTGCCTTTCTAATATTTTGTTACATTCACCATCATTGAAGAACACATTCAATACATCACTGTTACTGTATTCCATATTTTGGATAGTGCCCGATTAATCGAAAAAGTATAAATGACAGTTCTCTAAAATGCATTATAAATCAACAGACATAGCCTCCTTGAAAACTTCTATCCTAATAAATCTATGGTTAGACTAAGAAACCTTGAATTAATCCTGAAATTAGAATTTTATTCAATAACGGCAAAACTACTGATTTTAAAGGAATGAAATGTTAGGGACACCCTAACTGGTTTTTGACGAGCCATCGATTGGACTCACAAAATTATAGGCTTGACATTTGAAAAAAGTGAGATTTTATAGTTTTATTGAGGCTCACTTTGGGGTCCTTTTTCAGACAGCCTGTATAATATCTCCTCATAAGTTATACATGAAACAGTATCAGCGTACTTTCTTTTGTTCCATTTTCGCAATAATGAATTCTTGTAATGGGGGATTTTGAAGCTATATACACTAAATTGTGATAACCTTTTATTAAAAAAATTTGATAATCAGGTTATAATTCAAGAACCGCTTGAGTGGTTGCACGTATCGTACATCAAATCAGTGTAGAATTGAACGAAGAATTCGAATATTTATAATTATACAGGGTATTTCATTTGAAATAACGAAGTTACATTCGTTTACGGTGAAACCGAAAGTAGATTCCTCTTGAAAATATTTAACAATTAAAGTTCATGTACTCTAAAACGAAAATCTGAAATCTTGAATCTGTATTACAATTCCTTCCTCGAAAACGTCTAATGAAACACTTAAAAATATCACCCTGTATATGCGCATGACTTTATTTGATGTTATTAGAATTGGCTTTTCTCAAGAACTGAAATCACGTTGAAACGTTATTGCCCAAATAATAATTCCACGTGAATCTTTAGTAATATTTTCAACATTGCCAATTTCACTCGTTAATAGTTGTGTTTCAACCAAATTCGATAAAGTACCCGCTACTCGTTATTATAATATCTCCTACTTTTCATACCTATTAACATGCTCTGTCATGAGTTGTCAAGAGCAATAGGTACTTTTCGTAGTATGGCAAATTATATTTGTTGGGATTGTAAATGATATGCTAGTAGCGGGCGTTCTAGACCCAAAATTGGCTGAATAAACCTGTAATATTCAAATATTGTGAGGTTCAATACCTTCTAAGTATTATTAGTTTGTTAATAATTAGGCACTCATTAAGGGTAAAGTAAAACTTTATTACAGAGTGGGCTAAATATGTTCATCGAATCCAAGAATAAATACATACATCAGTACAATAAATATCATAAATATGAAATGTAGTGAGGCTACGTAAAATCTCGCATTTCAGAATATGAATCTAATACTGCAGATCTATAAGCAGCATGTTTAGGTAAAACAAGTTTAAATAGATTTCGTGAGAGAACATCAAACAGACCGACAAAAAGTTTTGGGACACCATAAATCTAACTTTTATGTGTGAGCAATCATAGCCAAACAAGTAAATCATCAGTATGATAGGGTATATGCACGTAATTCACATATTTCAGTTCAAGTAAAATTTTTTTCGATCACAAGGTCGATTTACTCCAACGAACTTAGGCATGATAGTCATCCCTCCAACCTTAAAAATGCTACCTACCTCCCTTTCTCATTCCGTTCGGTTGTTATCTTTGTTACAGACGGAGGGACAGAATCGATTTTGATTGAAAATTTTCAGTGAGCCCAAATAAAACCATTGATACTGCTCTCACCCATATATTAGAAAAACACTGTTTTTTTTTCTCACAGTTAATAAGCTTTCTTCAACCTGATGAATTTTATTGTCATATCAAGGATAGTACTCCCAACTTAAACAATTGATATACATTTGTATTTGTTATGAACTTAGTGTAAAAGTTCAGATGTAAAACTGTTCAGCACAGATTGATCAAAATATATTTATTTAATCCAACATTAAATCAACGCATCATGACCATAACAAAAAAAATTTTAACATGAGATTTATTGACTATAAATAGAATTGAAAAGTCATTTGAAAACGAAATCTACAAGTAACAGTCAGTGTGTAACATTTTTGGGAAGAATGAAAATATCTTCAATCAACATCTGTTAAAAATAACTCATCACTATAGGACCATTAGCCAGAAGTTCAGAAGAATATATATATATATATATATATATATACATAATTTAAGAAAATTCGTGACTGAATATAAAGTATATCGATGATTCTCGTGGGTTAGCAGTCAAATAAAAAGTAGAAGACTCTTTTATCCTTTACTCGAGCTTTCAAAACAAATTGTTTCTTTTTCAAGAGTGCTGCAAATTATTAAAAATCAATTGGTAAACAGGTTACAGATCTTCAGTACTTACGATAGCGAGATTGATTATGAAATGATGTTCATTAAATCTTAATCTAATTAACATGAATTCAAGACCTTAAATTATGATAGCTCAAAAAATATAATAATGATTGACAATTTTTGGATGTCATTTAAAGACGTGAACATCGAAGTGGAATCTTGAGAGCTAGGCATATGTGATATACAATACAAGCTTTAATTTAGAATCAGATTACTTAGAAAAAGAAACAATTTGTTTTGAAAGCTCGAGTAAAGGATAAAAGAGTCTTCTACTTTTTATTTGACTGCTAACCCACGAGAATCATCGATATATATATATATATATATCGATCCTCCTAAACGATAAATACTCCAGATTGAATAAACAAACTATAGAATCTATTAGATTCAAAGACAAGTGGTTTCTTAACCTAACATCATATAATTTTCCATTAAATATCAAGTTATTACTAGGATTGGGCCCAAAATTCAGTCTAAATCCTATACCACCAAAATGGTTTCCTATCAAGAATTTGTTATCAGATGTTGAATATATAATAAAAAAATGGCTCCCTCTTCAATACACAATATTCTGAGAGCTAAATGCACCAATAACATTACTAATTTCATACACCAGCATAATTCTACCAACTCGTTTGAGCACAATTTATTTCACACCACTGCGAGATTCCTTAGATCACATGAGGATGTCATTATCACATCAGCTGACAAGGGAAATGTGACAGTTGCACTTACCAAACAACAATATAAAGAGAAGATGGATGTACTCTTGGGAGATACATCAGTATACAAAATACTAACTAAAGATCCTACATCACAGGTTCAAAACAAGAATAACCGATTTGCAAAACAACTAAAAAGAAGAAGGCGTTATTGATAATTTAATGGCTAAGAAATTAACCACCTATAAGGGCATACCCCAAGGATATATGGGCAACCCAAAATACACAAAGTTGGTATACCTCTTCGTCCGATTGTATCCACTATTGGATCATCGACATCTGAATTGAGTGAGTATATGGCAAGTTTGTTGTCGGAAGCTTATTCAGACTATCATACCTATGCTATTAAAGATTCTTTCCAATTTAGTCATGAAGTTAATAACATTCAATTACCAAAAAGGATATAAGATCATTTCACTAGATGTGGTGAACCTTTTTACAAATATTTCCATTGAACTGATCTTGAAGATTATAGAGGAGGAATGGGATAGAATGAACAACATAACAACTATGGATTTTAATCGATTCTGTACAATATTGAGATTTCTTTTCGATTCCAATTATTTCATATTTCAAGGAACTATGTATTCACAAATATTCGGTTGTCCCATGGGCAGCAAGTTGAGCCCCATACTGGCATCAATCGTTATGTCAACATTATTGAGAAGATGTATACCTCAATTATCATTCCAGTTGTTTTTATCTATCAGTATGTAGATGACCTTATTTTATCTTTGCCTGAGGAAGGAACTGCGGAGATACTACAGGTGTTCAATGCGTTCGATGAACATATCTCTTTCACAGTAGAAGAGGAGACTGAAAACAGCGTCCCTTTTCTGGATACAATGGCGGCCAGATCCTCCACCAATATCTTAAAGTTGGATTGGTACCAGAAGAGCACTGCATCTGGTAGATATATACACTGCCGATCCAATCACAACTGGGGAATCAAAATCAATTTGATAAAAAGAATGATATACAGAGTGAGGACCATCTGCCATCCTGATTATGTCAGATCGGCTGAAAGTAGACTTCTAGATGTCTTTTTGGAGAATGGTTACTCAAGACCATTCCTTTCTAAGTGTTTTAACAGTTCATCACCAACCCAATCAGACAACCTTCCAGTGACTAACACTACTGCAGAGCTTGTGACCGTAAACTATGTCTCACTGCCCTTTATCCAGGGTTTAACTCAAAATCTTGTACACATACTAAAAGACGTACCAAATATCAAAATTGCCAAGTATAGCCCATTTTCTGTTCATGGACTTTTCAGCCGTTTAAAGGATACCATTCCGGCCTCATCTAGATCAGACTGCGTATATTTGGTGGAGTGTAATGATTGTCAGTCAGTTTATATCGGCCAGACAGCTCAATGTGTGAAGAGAAGATTTGCAATTCATAAGAGTGACATCAGACTACATCCAGAGAGATGTGCTCTTGCAAGACATGCATCGTCATTGGGTCATCAGTTTAACCTCAATGAACCAAAGATACTGACAACTGTCACCAACTATAGAAAGAGAACCTTTTTAGAAATGTGTTACATCAATGAATATCCAAACAACATCAATAAGAAAACAGATATAGAAGATTTGAGCAATATCTATAACTATCTTTTGTCATTAGAAAATCAAGGTAGGGACTCCAGATTAGACTGTTGACAGTTAAAAATCTTTGCACAATTACTCGAGATTTCTATGTTTTTCATTTGACCTTTGTGAGTGCACCTTTCTGTGACCTAACCTGAAAGAATGCATGTCTGTCAGATGACGTTCTCGATACGACTTAAAAGTGATTTCTCAACTGTTCTTATCACATTGATTATAAATTCGCACTAGCTGTTTCCTTTTGATGTTCTCTTTTGCAGTTTCCTTGACTTTGTTTAGATGTAAGTTGAACTTTATATGTCAAGTCAATGTAGTTGACCTTTAATATGTGTTTTTTCAGTTTTCCTGAAGAAGAACCGCACCGTGTGTTCGAAATATAGAAAATAAACTAATGAATAGTCACTGTTCTAATTAATTGCCCCAAAAATTGCCGAGAACCCAACCGAGAGAAAACTTTCTTTTCTAATTTTGATATTTGTTATTACGGCAACACTCCTTATTATTTAAAATACTATATATATATATATATTTACAGCCCACCTGTAAACTTGCGTCCGTACATTACGATTTTTACATGTAATTCTGCGTCCACCGCATTGCTGCGTCCGTATACGGACGCAGAAATACAAGTCAAACGCTCTGTTATGACGTCATCGTTTGTTTCGTTATAATACGGCGAGGACGTCCCAATGATGAAATCGTGGACTTTTTCTGAATATTGTAGTTCGAACAATTTCCATTTGCGGCGCTGCAGTCGCTCAGTGTATATTCGAAATGCATATTACTGTCACACCATTCCGACATTGGTGCTTCAAAAAACCGGCAACACTGCATTGGGTATCGCCTACGATCAAACCGATATTTCTGCGTCCTTTAATGATTTCCAGATGCGGGTTGTTTACGCTTTTTATATCGAATGATTCGAGGTCATTGAACAACTGCAGTAAAGAAGTTTTGCTCTTATGAACTCGAGTCTCGAGAATAGAATAATTGAGATCTATGATGAATCCCACTTTGCACATCGCGTCGCTTCAGGACCCTTGGAGATCGAATGAGATATTCCTTGTATGATCAAGATCAAACTGATGTTACAATAATCTTGAAAGAAATGGTGGAATTTTTAAATAAGATTCGGCATCATTAGCATAGAATTACTTTGGTTAACTGAAATGACCGATTCAATGAAAATTGATTGATCATTTTATTCATTCAATACAGATTCGTCAACTAACTTGCTTTATGGTCTACATTATATTATGTTGAGTTATTTTCCGAAGAATGAATTGAATATATGAAGACACTTTTTTTGATGAATGAATGAATTTCGTCATTGACAGGTGATCATTTCTTATGTAGGTATTTTTTTGTGATTTGAATATTTTCTAACAACACCGCAGATTTCGCTAGCCCTCAGTTCTTGAAAGTATTCAATTAAATTTCTTGATATTGTAAAATATTTGATTGTCACGAAAGCCACCCATGACTCAAAAGGTCGAGTCGCCCTCGCAGTAAGGAGATAAACTGTAAGAAATTTCATTAGTTTTGTGAGCAATTCATCATACTGATTAATTTCGAATAGGATCAGTTAGAACTTTCAATAATTCATTGTTTCACAATATCTAATAAATTGGGAAATATAACTTGTTTTCCTGAAATATTTTTTCGATTGCTATCTCCAAGAGAATATCAATGCACAAAGCGTACTGAGACTGAATCTAAAAAATTTCCTCAAAACCAATGTGACATTTCCATATCTTAGCCCGTTCGCAGCAGGAGCCAGAGATAGTTTTTGTTGACCAATTTTAACCTTAGCCATAATTTTTGTGAATAGACACATTTGGCTGGATTGTAAAGCATATTGATTGTCAGCTAGGACACTAGGCAGCGGAGGGTTTATCGACCTGATCATCAAAAACACGTAAAAGAAATTAGTTTAAGAAAATTTAACTCTGCTGAAATTTATAGAGATGATGGTTTATACAGGGTGTCTACTATAATAGGTACCAAACTTCAGTAGGTGATAGTACAAGTTATTTGCAATAAAAAATGTCCTAAACACTTTTTCGAAAAGTTTATAGTTATCGAGTTATTTAACCCTTCTTGGTTTTTCGAAACTTCTTGCTTCACCCTTTAAAAACAAGGATATTTCTGTTATTCTTACAGCTACATCAAATCTGACCATAACATCGCAGAGGGCAGTAAAGGCGCTATAAAATAGGTAGTTACTAATGTTAAAAAATGTTTTATACCGGGTGTAGTAAAAGGGTATATGTAAAAATTGAAAACAGTGCAAACTTAGTGGTATTTTCTTGTAAGCTGTACCATAGAAAATTGGTGAATAAGTAGAGGTTTTTTCTCTACGAAAAATTAGTACATGTAATAGACTTTTAAACGGTATATCAACTTTTCACTTAACTTTTTGTTTTTCCAACAATATCTCTGTTTTAATTCAGAAAAACATAAAATTCAGACACGCAAATTTTATAACAATTCATCTTTTTCGTACAGAATCCACAACCTTTCGAAGTTCATTACGTTTTCGATGCATTGTATCACAACATTCCTGAATTCTGTTGATTAGTTCTTCTCGAACATTAATGCGATTTTATTCACATTTTCTATCAAAGTGCCCCAAACATAAAAGTCTAATGGGGTATGATCGGGGCTTCTAGGTGGCCATCTCGAGGGACCATATCTTCCTATCCATTTCTCCCCAAAGCGTTGATTCATCCAGTCCCTCAAAATTCGACTATTAAGGGCAGGGCCTCCGTCCAGTTGAAAATAAAGTTGATATCTATCCGCTATGGAAATATCTTCAAGAATGTCAACCACGTTATTATTCAGTTAATTTGTGAATTCATTGAAATTGAGGCGATTGGGAAGTATTACGGGCTTGAATAGCCGCCAATCAGACGTTGACTCTTAATTCATGCTGATAATGAGATATAACAGTCGCATGTGGATTTTCCGTTTCCCACATATGGAAATTTCGTAAATATATTATTCCAATTTTACTGAATGTTACCACATCTGTCCATAATATTTGATCACATCCCTACTCTTCCAACTTATTTAGGTACCACCTATAGAATTCTAATGAGACCTCATCATCCACAGGTAACAAATTCTGGACTTTATTTAAATGATATGGGTGTAAATTATTTTGCTTAAAAACTCTGTGTACTGTGGAATGGTGAAGCCCTAATGTGACACCAACACTCCGAGTGGGATCTTCTCTAATAGCGCGAAGTATTGCTGGTGCTTGCCTCCAGTGCTGAGCATTTCGACCACCTTCTCTATTTCGTAAACCTCGAAACTAACATTAACATTATCATACTATTAATAATATTTATGACTGTTTTGAACCTACAATGTATTGAAATAAATTATCATAAAATTTGCGTTTTTGATTTTTATGTCTTCCTGACTTGAAACCGTAATATTGTTGGAAAAATAAAAAGTTGAGTGAAAAGTTGATATACTGTTCAAAAGTCTATTACATGTACTAGTTTTTCCTAGAAAAAAAACAATAACTTATTCACCAATTTTCAATGGTACAGCTAACAAGAAAATAACACTAAGTTTGTACTCTTTTCAATTTTTACATTTACCCTTTCACAACACCCGGTATGAAACATTTTTTTTAACATTAGTAACTACCTATTTTATAGCACCTTCACTGCCCTTTGCGATGATATGGTCAGATTTGATGTAGCTGTAAGAAAAACAGAGATATTCTTGTTTTTAAAGGGGAAAGCAAAAATTCCGAAAAACCAAGAAGTGTTGAGTAACTCGATAACTATCAAGTTTTCGAAAAAGTGTTATAGGACATTTTTTGTTGCAAATGACTTGTACTATCACCTGCTGAAGTTTGGCACCTATTTTAGTAGACACCCTGTATAATTATTCAAATAAAAAGTCGTCAGCTAGCTGTATGTCGGTGGAATAACCGTCAGCTAGTCATAAAAATGTGTAAAAAGATGACACCCTCGTTCTATAGTCAAGTATGTACCATTCGTTTGGTCCTTTATACAGGGTGTCAACGGAATAAGGAAACATGCTCGCGTTTAGATACCCTTGAAGTTATCGACTTTGATTTTTTTAATGTGAAATACGTTTTGATGAGTGATGAGCATAATTCGACGAAATAAAATGTCAGAAATACTTCCAGGAGACCATAAATGAAAATAATTTCTGATTCTTAGATGGCACACTAGGTATATTTTTTCGTATTTTCATCATACACGTCATTACGAGTACAACTATATGTCACTTGTCAATTTTGACAATTAATGAATTATTTTTGAAATTTCATTTTTATATCTAGATGGGTGAAAATGAGTTCGATCGTTCAATTTTCAGTCCAGCATGAGAGTGAATTACATCTCTCCACTAAATATCACAAATTTCGTAATTTATTCGACTTTTTATACTTCCGGAAAAAACTTTCCACAAAAAAATTATGTTTTCAAATGCAAGTATGTTGGGAACAGAGTATAATCTAAAAGGTTATTTCTTTCTGCTCAATTCGACCCAATTAGCTGAACTGAAAATTGAACGATTGGATCCATTTTCAGCCATCTAGTAATTAGAATGGAATGTTCGAAATAATTGACATGATATGTCAAAAATCAACAAGTGACATACCTAGAGTGCCATTTGAATTTTTTTCATTTCCGTTCGTTTTCCGGAAATACTTCTGCCATTTTTTCTCAGTTGAAATATGCTAATCGGAACGTATTTCACTTAAAAAAAAATCGAAGTCGATGACTCTAACGATATTCAAACGCGAGCATGTTTCCATATTCCGTTGACACCCTGTATAGGAACTCAAACAAGTAATAGAAAAAAGTTCCAAATAAAAGTTGTTCGTCATAATGTGATCTTTTAATGTAAAAAAATGTCAAAATGGCGTCGATTTTAGGTATTTACTATATTTTTGAGAGGAGCTCAAAACACGATTTCATTCATATACAACATTAATAGTCTATTATGTTCCGTTCCGGATTTATGAAAAAGACCAAAATATTTCCGAACTTTTCAGATTTTTTGCTGATAACTTCTAAACTAAGCGGTTACGATTATTTATTCAAATTTTCTGTACTTATACTCGGGCCTCGCGCTTCACGTTTAGCTGTAGCAGCTGACGGGTTTTCCACCGATTTACATTCAGACGACAATTTGTTTTATTTGAATAAATACGAGTATATGAGCTGTCATCTCTATATGCTTCAGCAGGGTTGAAATAAGATTTTTTTTTTTAATTTTGTATCTCATATTTCCCACCTGGCACATAAATTGAAAATTTTGAATACAAGCCTGCAAGTTTTTTTCAAATTTTTGCCAATTTGATGGAGAATATGTATTGTAACAAGCTTCATATTTGTCAACCATCAAGCAGAAAATTTGCCATTTTTACGAAGATTTGAGAGTTTATAGTTTTAGCATTTTTTCAGAGAACACCATGTGAATCTGAAACATTTAAACCCGCAATCCTCACTCAGGTTTAGGTCCTTTATCTCTATTTAGCCGTTGTCTTTCACGAGACCACTCACCCTGTATATGTTTTTTATTCATTCAATTGTTTCGTCTTCAATTGAGGAATTTACTCTTCAATTCTTTTACTTGATTGTTTGGCGCTCTTGTTCACCCTAACAAAGTGCCTATCATTTTGCCCGAATGTCTGTAATTTTGGAATATCGAGCCGAAAATGGTCTCAATCGATTGGGTTCGACTCCCTGATGAAGAATTCGTGGCGAAAGTTGAGTCTGTCCGACCGGCCGGCAGTATCCTCTCTAGCATCAAAAAGAATCAGCTAGAGTTTTCATATTTTCAGAATAGGTTAATTGTCCAAATATCTCAGTCAATTTCATTATTGGGCCCAACCCGTCGGATGGTTCAGTAGTTATTTGCATCTGAAATTTTGTTTCCTCAATAACTACTAGAATATCCATCCGATCAAATTGATACTTGAAATATTGTTGAGGGAGGCTGCAAAAAGACAGCTCAAAAAATTCCGAAAAAATTGTCACGCTAGAAAATTTTTCAAAATTCAAAAAAAAATTTTTAATCCTCACTACCTCATAAGATATTTTTCGGATTTCAATTAAAATTCGTGAATAAATTGACGTGATCGATATCTTACTTACCCTCAAATTTCATTGTCGCAGCTCTTTTCCATCTAAAGATATGATCATTTTTTTAATTTACTCAAGAGGAAAGAGAAATGACATACGTCCCGATGATTTTCTTTGAACGATGGCCATCACAGATCGATATTCGATTGACAAATGCTGGGCTCATTAATCAGTGTCAGTTGACGTAATGTTTATCAAAATTTTTCCTAACGGGAAATCATAGAGATAGAATTCCATCTCGGTGGCTGAAATAATATACGTTGTCAAAATTCAGAAAAGCACAGACGTAAGTTTTAGGGGAAGGGAATTATAGCTTCGCACAAAACTTGGGGAAAATTATGAGTAGTTATTTTTAATTTGAGATATAGGTTTGTTCATTCATTAGGCGTTCATATTTGCATCACATTGTCCCATAGTACGGGAAAAGACTATTGTTCACGTGATCAGAGTGCTTATAGATTTGTTATGGTTTGAATATTTACTCGCAAGTAACTCAACCAAAGCGCCAAAGCAATCTGACCTCACGTCAGTGCTTTCTAAATTTTTATATGTCCAATTTAATTCAAAACCAATATGATTCAATCCGGTACGACAAGCATTTCTTACAAACAACATGTAACTTGTGCTTTCGCTTAAAAATTGTCATTCCTTCATATGCTAACTGCTCCCTATATCCAAAGTGGCGAAAAAGGAAAAAGCTACAAATTGAACAGCAATATTGGTTAGCATTCCCTTCGAATGGAATGTCACGGACAGTGAGTAGGTAGATTCAACAATGAAAATTCAATCATGAATTTGGCAACACCGCATGTGCAGAATTGTCGGAATAGTTGATGTGTATTAGCGTATGGACGCAGAAATTACAAGATAATGTTCAAATAAATATACGGATGCTGAAACGATGGTGTTCTGTAAGGACGCAAGGTTGCTGGTAGAATTGAGAAAAAATTTGTCTCCTTCATTTTTCAAGTATACTGAGAACTGAAACTCGCAAAATGATAATGTGGTGTTGCCAACGTCATTCGGCTGAACAGATGTCGATATACACGAAGCTTTCTAGTGAACGCAATGATGATAGTATCATTGAATGACGCAGAAATGATGTCTGGATGTATATATATATATATATATATGTTTTTAGGAATAGGAATTTCACTGATAAAAAATATGGACGGTATAGAGATAAATTTCTGGAAAGTGGGGTAATTTCTCTTTGTTACTGCAACTTATTAGTTGAATTAAATTTTGTTGAATTCATTCATTTCTGTTCCGAGTTGCTTGCTCGATTCAATAATAATACACTCTGTATATGTTCATTTCACTTTCCGATTAACGCGTAACATATGTTGGAGCATATGACCTATGTCGAACAGACAGAGTACTGAAGCCGCGCTCGTCCGGTGCAGTGCACTTTTCTTCGCAATAAATTTCTCGTTAATTTTACAAATTCGAAAAAGTGACTATTCTCGCTCGTGAGTGCCTGGACAAAGTTCATTCAGCCGTACTGTGAAACCAGGTAGACAGCAGTCGATACTCCAACATTCGATTTACTTTCGAGTCATTTTTTCATAGTTTTTCAGAATTTCATTATTAATTTCTCTTTCGTTTTCGTTTAATTTTCAAAGGCCCTTGTCGTGCCATTTTGGTCCTTCTTGAGCCGCATATTTTCGAACCGCCTTTTCAAAATTATTGCGATCAAGCATTTTGGAATTTTTTCATTCGTTTTTTTCATTTGCATTTATTTCAATCTGTCGATATTCACCTAACCTCAAAACTTGACAAGATATCGAACACATTCATAAATTCTTTAATCACGGATAAATTTCTGCGCATGTTATAAAATTTAGCTTTCATTACCTGAGAACATAGACAACTCTTCATTTGTTTTTCTCATCTATGCTCATAACCTTGATTCAAAACATAAACAAAGATAGACATTCTTGTTTTTGTTCGTTTTCATTTCATTGTTTTCAACTCGATTTCCAATTCAATAGATTCAATCTTAATTCTTAATTATTTACTTTATTAATTAATTTAGTTCTTTTCAATCGGTTAGTCTATTTACTCTTTTTTCAAAATTACTCAAAACAAAATTCATATTGTTTTCTGCAGTATACCTTGAATAATAATAATGACGACAAAATTGAAACAACTCAAAGCTCGTCGTCAAATTGTTATTGATGATCTCGAGGAAATTCTGAATGTAGCACAATTCGCTGTCACTGATGAAAGTCTCCACGTAAGATTCAAATTAAGATGTGAAATACTTGAGGATATTTTCGAAGAATTTCAAAATTTACACACTTCAATTGTCTCTATGATTGTATCTTCCGAAGAACCGGAATTGAACACTGAGAAGGTTATTCGGACAGCCTTTATGGATAATTATTACACCATCAGAACGTTTTCGTTTAATTTTCAAAGGCCCTTGTCGTGACACTCTTGATATAAAATATTCTTGCATATTTCCACAATTGAGCCCTATAATGATGAAATTGCAGAATATTCAAAATATGTTTATCCTAATATGACGGCCTGATAAATATCTTTAGAAGTATCGAGTTTTTCTAAACAAAGTTTAGCAATCTCGTTTCCTTCAATAGTTTTGTTTTATATGCACTTGCTGGCAAAGCACCCACCGTTTTGCCAAAATGACTGTGGTTTTCGAACCCTCATCAGAAAATGATCTGAAACGTTTGAGTTCGATTTTCTGTTTTTAGAAATCGGTACGTCTACTCGTACATCTTTCAAAGAAGATAAGATGGAATAAGAATAGACTGATAGTCCTAATTTCTCGATTTCTCGTTATTTGGAGTCATAGATTCAAAAGATTGAAATACTCCTACTAATTTAGAAAATGAAAATCAATTGATATGTTGAAATAAGATGTGGGATCGCTCGAGCAATATATATAAATTACAAATTTATCTTTTCTTTTGATATTTCTTGATGTTTCTGTTTTTTTAATTTCATGTAGTTTCATCATTGTTTTAGTTCTCAAGTGTTTGAGTTGCAAAAGTCACATTCGATCTTTTTTATGTGAGTTATTATGTAGTTGTTTCAAATAAGTTTTCTGTTCGTTGAATTGAATTTACGCAGTTTATACAAAAATGAACCAAGAACTTAATATTCGTTTGCCCAAATAAATTCCATGAAATGAAATCTCCATTATATGGAGAAATTTCTTGAGATTTTGAAATGGGAAAAAATGAGCATTTTATCAAAAGATATTCAAGTCTACCCTTCCTTTGTCTGGGTATTTTAAATTTGTTGACGAGAAATTTTTGATGATGGAACTTGTATTGAATTATTGTTTGGGCTATAACCATCATCTCTTGTTTTCGTTCTCTCCAACGTTACGACAGACACCTTCTGTCGTTTTCAAGACAAAATATTAGCTTTTATAAAACTGAGATTAGAAAAATTATTCAACCTTTCAGTTTGAAAACGTCAAATCGATAGATTATGAGAACTAGATAAAATTGAATTGGGACTTATCTGTTGTTTGAAGATTTCTTTAAGTTACACTTCGAACATGAATATCGCTCTCGCTCAAGTATATCATCAATTGAGTTAGCGGAAGTTTGGACGCTGATTGTTCCAAATAACTTAAAGAAATCTTCAAACCACCGATAAGTCCCAATTCAATTTTATCTAGTTCTCATAATCTGTCAATTTGACGTTTTCAAATTGAAAGGTTGAATAATTTATCTGAACTCAGCGCTTTTTTAAAAGCTAATATTTTGCCTCGAAAACGTGAGAAGATGTCTGTCGAAACGTTGGAGAGAACGAAAACAAGAGATGGTGGTTGCAGCCCAAACAATAATTCAATATTTTAAATTTTTTTATATTTTAAACTTGATTAAGACAAACAATCAAATTCAAATCGCAACAGAAATGCAATCAATTTATAATAATTTATTATAATTCCAAATTTTCCCTACTTATTTGAAATATTTCATTCTAAAACATTGTGCATATTCCCTCCAACACTACTGATAGGAGACATTTATGGCATTCAAGTGGCAAATAACGCTAAAAATAACCTGTACCTATGCTAGAAATATAAAATACGTTTAGATGAATCATGAAATAGTATTAGAGTAACTTTGATCTCTTTCCTTTTATTGTAAAAAACCTAAATATATGAAAATTATTTTAAATTATGCTTCTGATCAAAATACATACATTACATAAAGAGAATACTGAAATATCTTCATATTTACCCTCAAAATGAGCAGTCAGTTCTTACCGTTTAGGAAATTCAACTTGTCTTCATGTTGTATGTCAAGCTGACTAAGCTCGACATTTTCATCTTAATGTGATGACCTAAAAAACTCAACGTCAAGCGGTTACTGGGCGAAATGCTAGGTTATACCAGTTCTAGCAAAAATAAAAAAAAACTATATAATTGTATAATTTTGAAAATGTTGAAAATTGATACCCTACACTACATCCGTAAGATTTGTAGTCACAAATTTTTCAATTTTGCAGTGATTTTTTTTAAACGTAATCCTAAATAACCATGCTATTGCTTACAGTTACAAATCCATTGTTTTCTGAGAGGTCTAAGTAATTATCACCATTGAGATTGCCGTGCATGAAAAAAGGGCCCACAATATTGTCGCCATAAATACCGACCTCGATATCGACCCAGACATTCAGCTTTTCAGGATACCGAGTGTGAATCTCTCTTTAGTCTTGGGTTGGTATAAGACCAATATGGACAGTTGTGACTTTTATAAATCCATTCGAATAAGAAGAGCATTCATTGGAGAAGCAGATATTCAAAATGGTGGTCCAGATTATTACTTATCGTATCACCCATTGTTTCGCAAAATTCGTTCATTTCGTTGAGCAATCTCATCTTATAAAGGATTATCTGTGGGACGAGGAACCCAATACATTTCTTCCATTTTTATTGTACTTGAAGCAAAGTCATTGACGAAATGTCCTAAAACTTCTGTCAGCTGCTCGACCCATTTTCCCTATTAAGAACGAGAGCTGTTAGGGGTTGCGACCAGAGGGGCAGTGATATGAAACTGATTTGAATACACTTTTTTTCCCTCTCTACAAAAATTGACCTACTCCGAGCGTTTTTTCGTTATTACATTCCAAAGCTCAAAACTCAGGCTGCAAAGTTATGGATAGCCCACCCTGTATGTTCAAATTAGAACTAGTGAGTATAATGAAACAGCTTGATGAAAAATATTCAAACTACCGAGCAGGTTTGTCCGATTAACTAAATAAGCCGAGATATTCAAACCCTCTTACCTATTCCATTCAGTTCTCAAGCTCTTTCCGATCGAGTGTCATCGTGCTCACGGATGGATGAAATCGTTTTAAGCTACCTACTTTTGATACATCTTGTAACAAAAAATCCGAAAATTTCAAATATTCGAAAAAATTGGAGCATACACTGTTCAGGTAAACAGGAGTCCAGATATTCAAACCGACAGACCTACCCTATTCAGTTACAGTGATCGTTTCGTTTTGAGGTATTCGTGCTCACGGACGGACAAAATTTTCCAGATTTCGAGAATATCTCAAGTCTTGAGAGTATAACGAATAATAATATAATCTCAGTGTTCAGATTTCAGATAGACTCAGTCTCTCATAAACGTCTAGTTTGTACTTAATTTTGTGATACCTTCTCAAATTTTGTGGAAATGCCCCTCCTTATTGTTTTGATTAAAACGTTTCGATTGACATCTTCCATCGTTCACAAGGCATAACAAATAGCTTTTGAAAAAGCTTACAATATTTGAAAGTTCTTTCATTCTTGACACGAAATGAAATGGGAAATTATTGAAATTGTCAGCTTTTTTGAAAGTGAAATTTATGCCTTGATAACGATAAAAGATGTTTATCGAAACGTTGGTTGTAAGAACAATATGAGATGGTGGTTATTGTCGAAATAAAAATTTCACAGGATTTGTATCATAAAAAAATTCTCGTCAACATCTCCAAGACTTACTGAATGTCATATTGTAAAATATTTCAGATTGGGTTTTGTTTTTCACATGAAAATATCGATTACAAAGTCACACAATTTTCATTTCCAATTTCAAATTATCGTATAAATAATAAGAATTTCATCTCTTGAATAGAAGAACAATTGTAATACCTAGGATTCATATTCAATTGTATGTCAATTCTCCACTCCAATATGTTCCAATTTTTAATATGCGATTCAAGAGAATCAACGTATCTGCAAATATTCAATCTCAACTAGCATCGTGATTCCACTTCCAAGAACTATAAACTCAGTCGAGCACCAAGGTCACGCGAGATCGTAAAATTTCATTCCATTTCATGAACACCTGCAGAGTTGCGACGTTGCCAGACCCACCGGATGCTAAGATGGGCGTTATTTGGACAAGTCGGGTATACTTTCGATATACACGAAATCAACCAGAGCGCCACCACGAGGAAGTCCAGTGAAGTTCGAAAATCACCTCCAATAAACATTTCCCAAAAATAGGTCAAAAATTCGTCCAGCTGAAAGTAGGCGCAAACGAAAAGAGGGCGATGAGTACATCCGTACATCGGATGCTGTTTTACCGTGGATGCCACTTGAACCGGAGATTTAACATTGGTTGCGCCCACTTGTACCGCAGATAAATATATATATATATATATATATATATATATATATATATATATATATATATATATATATATATATATATATATATATATGTATTCATAGTGCGCTGTGACTTCCGTTAAGTACATTGGGCGTCCTGACATCCAAGTGAAGGGGTGGTCCGATTTGAAAAATTTTTGTTGATATATGTTGAGGGGAAGGCAAAGAATAAGGGTACCTAAAGAGGGGAAAAGATTTCTCTTGAAAAAATTTTCCCGATATTCATCAGACTTTGCAACCTCCTCTTATATTTGTCATTGACAGTGCGCTGTCACCTCCTGCGGTGTTGCCAGATTTTCGGAGGACAGAAGGTACAATGAGTTTCTTAGAAGCATATATATATAAAACACCTGTTTTCAGATTCATTTATGAGTATTTAACACATGTTCGACTCTCAATAACTGAAAGAATGATTTGAGATAAGTCTTTGATAAAATCTAATTTCAACTCAATGGCTTGAAGGGTAATTTCCTGAACTATTTTGAATTCACCAGTTGCCTCAAAGTCATTATTGGTATTGGTATTGGGATATCAGAAAGCCTTCAAGCTTAATAACACTATGATATATTTACATATAAAATTTTTGGTAAACTCGAACTTATAAGTCAGGAGTATTTGAATTATAGGAGAGAATACGCAAAAAGTGAAGAAATAAGAAGCTACCTCATACCTATCATGCTATGAACATACTGCATTAAGGATTTGAGGTTTCTGTATGAATTATCCGAATTAAGATAGGAATTTGTGTTTTCTGCTTTATTGTTCGTAAGAAATGCTTAAGAATTCGAAGGATCATGAACTTTGTATATAGTTCCAACACGTTGATGACAAATTCATTTCTCTATTTTTATTAGGGCGGAATATAGGAAAGCGGTCTCATCTTGAGTAGTAATTTGTGTGCTTGATATTGAGAAGGGTACAACTTTTATTGAAACTTCTATGAATAGTAATAAGGAATTAGAAAAATTAATCTATTGAAAACTAGGTCTTCTTTCAGCACCATATTAGAATTTCGAATGAGTAGACAGTTTTTCCTTGAAAACCTAGTAGACTCAAATCTAAATCCCAAAAACGATTTTTCGGAATCGAAAACCTTTATATGACTTTTACGAGCTGTATATCAAACTTTTTCAGGGTAAGATTTTGGGTTGTCAATTCTAACCAAATTCAATTATCTCTAAACCGTTCCAAATTCGTGAGGTGTTTGTCATGCGGAAGCAGACATAGATAAAGTCATTAGGCCCTCTTCATTATATTTATTGTATTATCCCAAAAATTTGAACTTTTTCATATCTATTGGCATTAGGAGTTATGTTCCCATTAGAAAGGGTCGACTTTTAACGATATTTTACAATGGTTCCATTCTTCTAACATATTCAGAAAACGCATAAAACTTTGGTTTCATTTCTTGTTTCATATCATAAAAAAGATGCGAATGAACATGAAACGAAGATTTATTGAGCAATTAGTTTGAAAAAATTGCTGGACATATTTTCACTTATTGTAATTTTTTTGACTCCTCAATATTTTGCATGAATTGATTCTTTCTCAGAGGTATTCATCCTGATATATTGACTGGTACACAGGCTGGTGAATCGCGACCAGCCATGTGTAGTTAAAAGCGTGATATTTGAAACCTGGATAGGGTCAATTATTTTTGAATTGTATAGAGTTTGAGGTTGGCTCGAAATGAAACAACTTCTTATAAATAAAACACTGAGCTTTCTGTTTTATGAATACAATAAGATTCCTGACACGTGTTTCGGTCTTGCTACCATTTCCAAAGCAGTTCAAAAAGAAACTAAACATAAATGAACGTTTCGTTCATCATCAAATAAACTTGAGAATTGTAATTTCTCTTAATGAAATTTCACGATTGATCAATAATACCCATCTTACAGAAATACATTGATGGTCTTGAATCCAAGAAAATGAAATTAGATTATATAAATTAGTTCATCTGCCCCGCATTTCACTGATTTAAATCCGAAAATACTTTCAGGTTAGAATGTAATTAAAAACCTTTATATTATATATAATTGATGTAAACCAAAATATTTGAATTATTATCAATATCATCAACATTTTCGTTTATATCTGAGAAATTCAATTATCATGTTTTTTCAAGGAAAGTTAAAGAAAGAAGGTGCGATATAGTTTATGGTGATTCAAGGTGGGCTATTAAATTCGTTAAAATTCTTTGTCATAGACTTTGTGACAATCTGACCTCACCTAATATTTCGAAGAATTGAAAAGCACTGAAATGAAGTCAGGTGCTTTTGCGCGATTGTTCTCATTTTCAAATATAAGAGAATGAGCAGTTTGATGTCAAACCAACGAATGTGACACAAAAATGTAAATTTATCCACAAACCTACATTGAATTAGAAGAATTTAGAAAGCACTGCCGTGAGGTCAGATTGCTTTGGCGCTTGTTGAGCTACTTGCGAGTAAATATTCAAACCATATCAAATCTATAAGCACTCTGATCAGGTGAATAATAGTCTTTTCCCATACTGTGGGACAATGTGACGCAAATACGAACGCCTAATGAATGAACAATCTTATATCTCAAATTAAAAATAACTACTTATAATTTTTCCCTAGTTTTGTTCAAAACTAAAATTCTCTTCATCTAAAAGCTTACGTCAATGCTTTTCTGAATTTTGACAACGTCATCGACATTGAATTTTTCTCTATGATTTCCCGTTATAAAAATTTTGATTAATATTACGCTAATTGATACTGCTTAATGAGCCCGGCATTTGTCAAACGAATATCGATCTGTGCAGGCCATCGTATGACAATCATGGGGCTTCATGACATTTCTCTTGAGTAAATGAAAAAAATAATCATATCTTCAGAAGGAAAAAAGCTACGACAATAAAATTTGAGGATGAGTAAGATACCGATCACCTCAATATATCCACGAATTTTTATTGAAATTCGAGAAACGTCTAGGAGATATTGAGTATTAGAAAATTTTTTTATGGGAATTTTTTAAAAATTTTCTAGCGCGACGATTTCTGCGAAATTTTGCAAACCGTTTTGTTTCAGCCTTCCTCAACAATATTTCAAGTATTAACTCGATCGGGTGGATATTCTAGTAGTTATTGAGGAAACAAAGTTTCAGATGAGCATAACTACTGAACCATCCGACGGATTTGGCCCAATAACGAACTTGACCGAGATATTTGGACAATTAACCTATTCTGAAAATATGAAAGCTCTAGCTTATCTTGTTTGGATGCTAGAGAGTATACGGACGGGTGGCCGGACAGACTCAACTTTCCCCACGGATTCTTCATCAGGGAGTCGAACCCAATCCATTGAGACCCTTTTCGGCTCGATATTCCAAAATAACAGACATTTGGGCAAAATGATAGGCACTCTGTTCGGGTGAACAAGAGCACCAAAAATCCAAAATTGCAGTGATGCTTCAATTCAGTTTTAATTCTAAACCTTCCAATGCTGAAAACCCAGGATGACAATTTGATGGACTTCAATTTTGATTGAACTTCAAGGTGTTCAGAAAGGAAAATTCAATAAAACGAAAAATATTTGTGACCAATAAAAAGGATGAATGTTTATTAACATATTAATTGGAGAAATATTTGAAAAAGATGGTGTTATCGAAATCATGACCGTTGCGTTGGTGGCACTCTTCTGAACGAGAACCAAAGATTGGCGATAACGTTGATACATAGCTATTGATATTGCTGTCATTTCTGACCTGATATTTTGCTTCAATCGGGTTAGAATCATCGGATTATTTTGAGAACCCTTACGTTCAAGTTATCCCCATGCGAAATAGTCAAGCGGGCTAAGGTCGGAGCTTCTGGGCGGCCAGTTGTCGTTACCCATTCGCCAAATGATTTCATTAGGGAATTTTTGTTAACAACTTCCATTGAGTCATTTGAGGTATGGCAAGTGGCCCCATCTTGCTGAAACTGCGTTTTTGAGTTGAAACCTGCAAACTCCTGCAACTCTGCGACCAAAAAATTTTGCAATATTTTGTAATAGCGGTCACTATTCACATTAATTGCTCGGTCTCGTTGATCTTCAAGAAAATAAGGACCAATTTTTCCTTTAGCAGACATAGCGGCCCAAACCACGAACTCTGGGCTGCTTTCGTCTCGGATTCTCGACTACCCAGTACCATCAATTCTGCTTATTAACATGACCAACATGACCATTCAGGTGAAAATCTGCTTCGTCACTAAACAGTATGTTGTTCAAGTTTTTAAATCGCTGCATAATTTCGTTCGCAAAATTCAGTCGATTAGCATGCTTCAATTCTTGAACCAATTGAATTTTGTAGGCTTTTAGATGTATGTAATTTTTCGAAATCGAATGTAAAGACGATTTTTATTATAGGTGTCCAACGCTTGGCTTCGCTTTCGGATGGATGAAGACGGATTTTGACGAAGCGACGCCTTAACTTCTTCAATTGTTTCATCGCGAACTGAACGAGGACGATCAGAGTTCTGAATTTCAACTGTCGCACCTGACGATGAGCAGTCACTATTGAATCACCATTACGATAACACGCTCGTATGCAAAAGGCGCGATGTATCCCCGAATACTGTGCCATTGTGACTATAATGCCACAAAATGGAGGACGCCACGAACCCCTCTATGCTCCTTTTAGATGCCCCGTTCCGAATATGGCGCGAAAATAAATACCCGATACTCTTTCTGGACACCTTGTAGTAATTCAATTCCAATAAGTAAAGTATATCAAAATTTAAATTTGTTTTAATTCGAGTTCTATATTTTTCTTCCTGGAAGAAGGGATGCTTCATATTATCCAAAAATAAACGATCAAGAAATCTCAGTGAATTCCTTATCGATGTGTCATTCATCATTCGCAAAAGTGCTTGTGAAAGAAATACCCATTCTTAAGTTCAGTTACTTTTTCAACTCATAAATTAACTACTATATCTTCTAGATATCATATGGTAATGAATATGGTAATGGCCATGAAATTTCAGAATATACAGAACTTCAATAAGTGCCATATACGCAAGAATTTTTGTCAAGTTTTGACAAATGAGTCATCAAATATTTTGTGAAAAAGATTTTGAGTGATTTTCAAAATCGATCAGATGGATATTCTTGGAGTTATTAAGGAAACCAAATCACTAATGCTCCTACGGATTTGGAACAAAAACGAAAATTGGCCTAAATATTTCCGACAATCAGGCTCAAAATATAAATACTCTAGCATTTCTCCATAAAATAGAAATTATACGGCTAGACGTATTCAAGTTCTACCACGAATTCTTCATCAGGAATCCGAATCCACCGGAAATCACACCCATTTGGGCAAAAAGACAGCTCAATGTTTAATAGGAGAGATCTCGAAAAGATTTGAACAAGTGCGTAAAAATGAGAACAAGCGTGCAAAACCCTTAACACCAAGTCAATGCTTTTCAAAATCTCTGAGTCTTCATCATACGCTATGAAGTGACCAAAACTGGATTTCGTTAAGTTGGGTAGCGTTCCACAAATTGCGAGATTCAGCGATAAAACAAATTGAAACAAATCGAATGAAAAAGGCAGGAATATCTACCCTACAGGTTGCTCGTCCTCCAACGAATCATACAATAAACAAAATTTCTCGTCAACAATAAAATTCTCTTTGAGATATGCCGCCTTCGTAAACGACTGCGTTTAAAGACGGTTAAATTTATTTTTGGACGTCACAAGCTACAGTGTATCTCCTTATTCAATTCATCCGTATACTAATTTGCAAACTATATCTCGGAATATTTCGGAGGCGCGATGTTGCCATTTTCGGAGGTAACAACGAATTCGGAGTCTGCTGGACAGATTGGACAATATAAGGCTTGGCACACTAGCGCCAGTGATCTATACTCGAACTAAAAGATTGTACTGTAGACACATGGGGTGCGTTGTGGCCTCAAAACGATTTTTTGATATGTTGATCCCTGACGTCTCCTGATTCCAAAAAACTAAAAAACTTTGAAAAACGTTGTCACCTCCAATTTCGGAGGTGACAACGATATATACGAGGTGACAACGTTAAATGAGTTCCTGTTTTTGAGGCGGTATTAACACTTTATACATATATATATATATATATATATATATACAGGGTGAACCACGACGAACTGCATCGATCGATATCTCTGAAACTGAATGTGGGAAAAATTTGAAATTTTGGGGACTTGCCAGATGTCTTGGGACCTATAGAGCTAAAATATTTTTATCTATTGGGCACTTCCGGTTATACAGGAATTAGACCCTAAGTCGCTTATTTTAAATGGGATACCCTATATATTATTACATTTTTGGATTCTACTTAACATTCTAGGCAGATTTTATGTATCATGTCTTGTCCCTAAGTCTGAGCGTTTTTGACATATTCAGGTTTTTATGTCAAAAATTACGATTGCAACCCCTAACTTAATTATCAATTCTTCCTATAAGGAAGCCCTTTTTACTTACTTTGGGTTAGATGTCTTGTTGAAAAGGACCTACTTCAATAGATTTTGTATAATACTTGGACAAATAATCATACAGAGTGTTCAAAAAAAAGATCTAGAATGAGATTGAGAAAACTGACAAAACTCGATTTTTTCAAATGGAAACCCCCCATTTTTATTATTTTGTAGCATTAATCATCAAAAATGAAAGTAACTTTGTATGAGGTTATCTATACCTAAAATTTTAAGTTTTCGAAATATTGCCAATTTAATATTTTTCTATGGCGGTTTTGCATTTAATGTGTAAACAATTAGATCTAGGATAGCCACGTTCATATTCGACATTTCAAGTAGCATTTGAATCAGGCTTAAAAAAATTATTTAAGTAAATATTCAAATTGGTGTCCTTGAACTTCTAAATATTTTTCGCATCTCAGCAGCAATTGTTCATGGGTGGCTTTTCTTATTGACTGGGGGTCCAGGTCTTCAAATGCTGTTCTAACACGTCTCATGCAGTCTTCCATGGTGGTCACTGATGTTTTATACACGTTAATTTTCACTGTTCCCCATACATAAAAATCGAACACTGATAGGTGCGGGAGCAGCATTCTCAAACCTAGAAACAAACAACACAGGATTCATTTTTGGATGCAAGGTGATATTTCCAAAGTTGTCTAGCAACTCCATCATTTGTTGTACTCATATGTCATTTTTTTCAAATATTTGCTCTAGTTTGAGAAAGCTTTTTGCAGCACTGGACCCATTTGCTATAAGGGATTTTGGTCCACCTCGGAGAGAAGCATCTAAGTACTGCCTGACTTGAGCATCATACATCTTTTTCTCATTGATTGTGATTTCCGTTAATGCATCACCGACATAATACTTTAAAAATTCCGATCTACCAAGGGCCATTATTTCTCATTCAAACCTTTGTTTTCATGACTGAAAATTAGAGTAGCCTAGCAACTTATAAGAGTAATTGGATATAGGTATTGTGAACGACGGTACTTTAGGAGTAGAAGATGAAATAGATAGTTTTGAGTTGTGAGAACCACTTTATTTTTTTATCATGAATTATATTCTGAAATAATGATGAGAAAAAATTTGATTGCATACTACATAAATGACTATGGAAAGTACGATCGTTATTTCTGTAATCATGCCGTACTGTTTGTCCATTAATAATAATAATAATAGAGTTTATTAATATAAATCTACAATTTACACCAATGAACTCTTAGAAAACAACTGTGAGTTATCTACCTAAGGTGATATCTGTATACAGTTATGTAACAAAATACAATTTTCTACCCCAATCTTTGGCAATATAAAAACATTTTTATAGACTTCACATTCACAATTCAATCCCCAGAAAAATATATATATATATATATACATATCAAAAAACTTCCATTTTATCTAGCCTCTGTCTCAGTCGGTGGCATTTAATGCCTCTTAATCTGTGAAATGTTTCTAGTCGGTGAAATGTATAGGTCCCAATGACGGTGAAAACTGACTATGTCGGTGATCAATATTATTCATTTAACAATTTTTTTCCTCAGTTCCTCCCCTCTGTCCTTCATTAAATCGAATTTACTATTCTGTGGATTATCATCCTATCTCTCTTCGAGCAGCCATTTCTTCAATTCTCTTTTAAATTTATTTTTAACCTTTATTTTTTGATTCGTCTAGGGACGATTTTATACAGTCTTGGAGCAATATATACATTGTATCTTTGTCCTAGTCTTTTTTCTGCTCTCGGGGTCTCATAGTTAGCTCCTCTGCTTCTAGTTCGGTAACTATGTTCTCTCGTAGTTATGAGAATTTTTCCTTGGTGAATGCTCATTAGAATTCTCTGCGCGTAAATTTGCCTTATATCTAGAGCTTCAGACATCCTGTAGATAATCTCAGATGAGAATCTTATTCCCTTTCTATTTATAACTTTGAGAATACACCTCTGCAAAATATCAAGACCCTTTCTGTGACAGTCAAAGACACCACCCCATGCTATTATACCATATGAAAGTTGAGGTAGAACCAATGCATGATAAAGAATGCGCAGATGTTTAATTGATCTTATAAATTGGGTTATATATTTGAATCTGCATAGGATTCCTCGGAGCTTTCTCGAAAGGAATGTCACATGATCGTGCCATCTCAAATTTTCATCAATGACGATACCAAGATATCTTACTGAAGTTGTTTTGGTAATCGTCAGTTCTGTTTCGATTTCCAGATCTCCTAAATTCGTACTTGAGGCAAATGTTAAGTATTTGGTTTTCTCCTGACTTATGGTTAACCTGTTCAATAGAAACCACTTCATCAATGTCCCAAAATCCCCGATCACCTTGTCTCTAAGATTTTGCCACGATATATCTTGGTATAATACAATAGTATCATCGGCGAAGCCTATAATTTCTCCTTTGGTGTTAACATCAAATAGGCTGTTCAAATATAAGTTGAACAGAAGAGGACTAATACAGTACCTTGTGGTACCCCGAAGGTAAGTCGCCTTTCTCTACTGCATTTACCATTGATGGTTACAATTTGTGTCCTTTTGAAATGTAACTATGGAGAAGATCTAAGATTTTTCCTCGGAAACCATAGTCTGCCAATTTCATCAAAAGTCTATCATGACTGACGGTATCGAAAGCTTTTGAGATCTATTACTACCGCTAGAGTAGGAATTTTTTTGTCAACGTTGGTATAGACAAAGTCTGTCACCTTTTAATCGCATCTTCAGTGGACATATTTCTACGAAATCCGAATTGACTCTTTGATATGATGTTATGTTTACTTATAAATGCCTCCATGCGTTTTTTTTAATAATTTCTCGAAGATTTTGCCCAGATTTGTAGTCAAAGTAATCGGTCTGTAGTTCGTCAAACTGTCGAAATCTCCTCCCTTGAATAGTGGTTTCACTACTCCCATTTTGAGAATTTCAGGAAAACACGCCTTTTCGAAACATAAATTCACTATATGCGTGAGTACTGTAGAAATTAGCTGTTTCATTTCTTTAAGTGTTTCAGCGCGAATTCCGTCATGGCCAGCCGATTTTTTAGATTTCAAACTATTTATCGTCTCCTCTATTTCCTCAGGATCAGTTGGAAATAGGAAGAAGGAACCATCCAATTGTCTGTTTTTCTCCTTGAAATCATTCGGTGGTGTTATTTTTCTTGCATATCTTTCTCCAATTTCACTGAAATAATCATTAAAAATGTTACACAATTCCTGGCTGTCCTCAATCTTTACATTGTCCTCGGTTTTAATGTATCTTATATCCCTCTTAGTTGTCTTGGCATTTGTCAAAGATTTCAAATTATCCCATAAGGCTTTAGAATTGTTTCGACTTGTATTAATCAATTTTTCGTGGAAATCTGCCTTGGCTTTTTTTATGAGCTTCTTTAATTTATTCTTTATTTTCGAATAGTCACTTCTCAGTTGGATATTTGAGGGTTCTTTTTTCACTTTGTTGTAAATATTTTCCTTTTTAGAAATCTCGTTAATTATTGATGGTGTAATCCATTCTTTTCTCTTTCGCTTATTTTTTGTAACATATACTGTGTTCGTGCTTAGATTAATGTACCTTTTTAGGGTACGAATGAAGATTTCTGTGCTTTTATTGGGATCGTCACAATCATAAACCATATTCCAATTTTCTGTGCTGAGTAGACTCTTAAGTTGGTTATAGTTTATATACTTCCTAGTATGACACGTTTCGATGGGACTGTCCTCTATGATCCATTGTGTGCTCAGCAAAATCGGGTAGTGATCGGTGATAAGATTACGTAATATGATTCCACTGCTATTTAAATTTTCAGCAAGTGTACCCTTCACGAAGAAATGGTCCAAACATGATCTACTATCGGGACGAGTAACCTTATTTATAAAAGATGTAAAGCCATACATACTCATTATATTTTTATATTCCTCTACAAGGAACTCCTTGGAAAGTAGGTTAACATTAATGTCACCAGTAAGAATGTGGTCAGCTGAATATTTAGTCTCCTCCAAATAAAGTGACAATTCCTTATTAAACTCAACAACTGAATAATGTGGCGACTTGTATATAGAAGTTATTTTCAAATTTTTTCCTCGTCTTTGTAAATTTAATTCAAGTGTTGTCAGTTTTCCTATTTTCACATTGGAGTAATCAAAATTAATATTATCTTTTATGAAAGCAATCACGCCATCATTTTTATTATAATTTCCCTCATTGTAAACCTGTTGATATCCTCTTATATTGTATAGACCCAGATATCCTACCTTAAATGTCTCAGTCAGTATGATGATGTCGAAATTAGTTCTTGAAGTTTCTAAAAATACCTCGAATTGTGAATATTTAATAATAATTAAAATAATTATTTTTCTACAGTTTTTTTTCCTTTCCTTTCAAAACATTTGTCGACTTCGGCATAGGAAATTAATGTCGAAATATTTAGTATATGATCATAACTCAAAGCATTCCTGGTAACTGAAATAAATTTTTTGATAAAATCTTTTTTCAAATTGTAAAATTCCATGGCATCAAGAAATTTTGTTTTGATCGTTATCCCATAAATTGGAAAACAATTGGGGTCGAACGCCTCCATAGCATCCCTTATCACTGTATTCCCACCATATTGAATCAACCTTTTCATTTGTAAATGAAATAATCCGTGAATAGACATATCTGCGGTAATCTTTCTCTTCAGAACCTCAACTTCCTTCTTGCAAGCTAGTAGATAACAGTCAGTAACGGTTTTCTGGAGTTCGTGAGAGCATACTCTGAAATCACGAATCCCTTCTTCGTAAATTATAATTTGAAGTAACTCTCTTTGATAGCTGTGAGTCATCAAATCTAGAAAGCTCTTGTTATTGGCATTTCTTAAGGTACCATCTGCACCCCGTCGCAGTAAATATAATATCATAAATGAAACATGAGGATTCCAAGCACTATTGGTACCTAAATTGTGGAGCACAGTATCGCCTTCTATTGTTTGTTTGTTTAAGTCTGCCCCATATTGGATGAGCAGTTTAACACATTCAATATTTGATGTTGCCATTAATCCAAATAAATGAATAGGTGTAAATCTATTCACACTTTCAGTATTCGGATTGCACCCACTTTGCAGAAGAAACTCGCATAGCTTCAAATCTAGGCTTTCTTGCCCAGAAAATAAATAATGCAGAGCAGTTTGACCTGTCTGATCGGATGCAAACAGGTTTGCACCATGTTCAAGGAGTAATTTCACTTGCCGAAATCTGTTGCGACTACAAGCCATCAAAATTGGGGTAGTACCAGAAGCATTCGAGCATTAGCATTTGCACCTCTTTCTAATAGAATTTTTGTAATTCTCTGACTTTTCAATCCCTGGAGGCGAAATGCAGGCCTGTATAATTTTGCATATCGCAACTCTCTATATTAGGATTTCTTGACATCACGTAATCTATTACTTCATTCAATTCGAAATGAGCCACTAAATGAGGTGCTGTGTATCCCCAGATGATATCTAATTTTTATCTATATCTTCAATGTGGTCTAAAAATACTTTCACCAATTCTTGCTCTGTAATGAAAGGAAAATTTGAGTTGACAGGGATATTATTCCAATAAAATTAAAAAAATCAGACTATAATAGTAGTATACTTTCGATTTAAGTACCTTTTCGATTACCTACGGTTCTTATTCCAGACACACAGTGCCATGAGGAATAAGGAATATTTTCATTCTCATCATATCATTAATCAATTCAGAAAACTACAGATAAATTAATCAAACCATGAAATAGAATACTAATGTATCCTAATATACAATATAATTATATAATATTATATAATCAACTGTGTTGATTGTAGACTCAGATGTGGGTCTTAAATTCCTCCTCGAAAATGCGTGTCAGGTTTGTGAGGAGTTTGTAGTATAATTATAACAAATTTAGAAAACACTGACTTGATCTCAGAAGACGTTAACGCTCTTGTCAAGCTACTTGCGAGTACGTATCCATACTTCCAAAACATTTCCGGTATATTTACTTGTCAGAGATGTGTTACATATTTTATCAAGATCAATCAAAATAACCAATGAGTATGATTGAACTGTACTCTGAAAAACATTAATAAGGCCCTTCATTTCTCAAGAGCATTCCCTTCGGATATCATCTTGCAGACCGACGGACAGAATTAGTTTTAGCTAATACAAGTGATACAATATTTACCCAAAAATTCGAGAATTGAATATATTCGGCAAAATTTGAAAGCACTCTGTTCAGTTAAACATGGGCGTCCAATACTTATTTCGCACCGAATATAATCAGAAGGTGCCCGGCTTTGGGAATATTTAAGATCTGTTGAGTATAACAAACAATATCGTTATCTCAAATTTCAGATTTTACATAGATTCAGTCTTTTCATAAAATTCTAGCAGGCACTTGAACCCAGTACAATTTGAAGTGAAAATGCCAATTTTACCTAGACCTACAAAAATTTCCGCTACACCACGCCATTGAGTATAAACATTGAGTATAAATCTACCTAGAGGGCAAACGCAGTTCAAAGTAATGAAGCCAAAAATTCTAACGGTAAAGTGGCGGTCTCAAGCGTGTAAACACGGTAACCTTTATTTCATTGTATTTATGGTTGCAGCGACTTGGTCTCTTTGTTTGAGCTGGTCTGAACCAGGGCCGGATTTATTCAACATCAATTCTCAGAATATTTTATTATTTAGATATATTGACTTACTGTCCAATGATCTGTGTATATTTAGATGACGATTTTGATGAATGAATATTGTTGGTGATATCAAATACGTGAAGTGAATTTAGATCATTTACGCATGTACACAAGAAAATTGTATATTTGAATGAGCAATAAATGAACCAAGTTCTTATTTGTTTACGTTACATTCATTGTGAATATACCCTCACGATATTAATTTTTTAAGCCGAATGTAAATGCGGCATTTCAGTTCGAAATCTTATGTTCGTTCAAAGAAGTGTTTCCTGATATTTTATAAAAACACAAGTATAATATATAAAATCTTAACTGAGAAGATCCAATGACATAACATGCATGGGATAAATTCGGATAAACCATGATATGAGGGATTCAATTTATAGTGCTACTATCTTAGCCTCCCCTTGAATCTTAGTTCGGAAGAACAAATATCGAAATGAAATAGCTATGAATCTTCGTGAAGAACAACATATTTTCTGAAGCCGGCCCTGTCCATCGTCTAATAGTTCCGTAACTCTCCGTTAGATGCTGTAAAGAACAAATACATTTATTTCTAGAAACATACAGTCCATATATAAACCAGAAATCGTACTAGTAAATTTCTGGCTTCATTTCTTTGAACTGTTTTTCCCCTCTAGGTAGATTTATACTCAATGGTATATAATTTGAATTCAAACGTAAATTAATGAGTTTACTACACTGTTTCGAAACTTCCAAAATAAGGCTCTTCTGTGTTTCAGAACATATCTTAATTCGATTAAGTATGAATGCGCAAGATGAAAACGACTTTAATTACGTATAACTTGTTACGCTATCCGTCCGTAAATTACGTGATGCGGTAACGTTAATACTGCACGTTATTTCATAGAAAGCGCATGCGCTGTACAGTAAATAACGTGCAACGTTAATACCGCACGACGTAATTTCATCTTCCATATCTCTTTAATTTAATTTCGGTGATCTTTATATTTTCCAAATGCGTATTAAGGCCCATTCACAATGATGGTAATAGTAATGATCATGGATATGTCAATACGTTAAATATATTCCTTGAAACAGCCAATGATAGACATTGTTTGTGTTGTTTAGATGCGCAATGTCGTTTTCAGGGACCAGAAATCTTAATATAAGTAAGTTGGTTTTGTGGTCGATTCATAGTTTCAATTTATATATTGATAATATATTAAGTATAATAATAAATTAATTAGTTTATCTTAATTACCGTATTTATCCACAGAACACTAATATAGAGGAAACTCCTTATTAATTCTCTGTAACACAAAGTAGCCACCATGTTTGATAGGATTATAATTAACCGGTGGGAAATTTGAATCGTGCAAGCAGCGGGAATTTAAGATTTTTTTATTATTATTATTTATGTGTATACTGCCTCACCTAGGTATACATATATCAATGTACACCCCTCAGAAGCTAATTAAAGCTTGTGCGAGTTAGGTTAACCAGTGTGTGTTCTGTGTAGGCTTTGTTACTGTGTCCTTACGCCACCTTAGGCACAGCACTGTTAATTTTAGACCCAACAGTGAAAGGTGTCCGCATACCGAAAGCTAGAAAATTTCTTTCCTAGCCCCGGACTTGAACCTACGACACGACGGGTTTCCACGTCAGAGGTCAAGGCTTTATTCCACTAAGCTATGCGAAACGCATAGATAATCTCAAGTATGCTGTTTATTTATTAGTTCGAAGTAGTTCACATCCTGAAGGCAGGTTAGTAACATGATTTGTTTTTGGGAGTGCCTGGGAGACATCGAGATGGAATAAAATTTCTACCTCGATGCTTGGTATACTTTTAACTCTGCAGGCAAGCTACACTACTTATTTTGTAGGGTCTCTGAACGCATAGAAAGAATAAAAGAATGCGGATATGCGAAAAATTAATACTCAATAACGGAAGAAAACATTGTACTTGTGGGAGCAGTGCGCATGGGCTGCGAATTTGCGCATATGAGGAGGGGTTCTATTTATGTTACCATGATTAAGCAAAGTGCAATATCCCAATGAAACAACAGGTTCACTTTGAAACTACATTTAAATTTCTTTTTATGAACTATTAAGGGTTAATTCGACAAAATGTGGTACAATTATTGAAGATGACGTGATTCATCATCATTGAATGCAAAGTTTGGTCAGGATTCATCAACTTTATTTCCTTTCGATGGCATGTGAGCAATATGTATATTTTTGTAGGAATTGAATGAAGAAAAAGGCGATTTTCAGGACTAATATATATATATATATAATATTTATTACTAATATTACGTAATAATTCTGAAGGAAAATTACAGAAATATAAATGAAAATGGTTGGTACTGAAAATTAAACTCATTGAGATATGCGCATGCTCAAAATATTTCGTGGGGTCTCGTCACAGCCTGTTAGATGCTTCACGATTCATTTGAAAGATCAAATAAAATTTATATAATAATTTAAATGGAACATGTCATCATAGTCATATACTGAATATGTGAAAAATATTTTCATTTTTTTATCAAATTTTTTGGGTTGTTTCATACTGAAGGCAGCCTAGTAAACGATTGATTATTTTGAGGGTATCTGAAGGACGTCTAGAAGTATATCATATCACTAGTTCCACAGTATATATATATATATTAAAAGTGAAGATAATGCGGTGAAAAAAGATATTGGAGAAAGATAATGGGTTAAACCGCAGGAATGCAGAAGAAGCCAATGAGCAGAAACACGTGTCGGCAAGTACCTTCCATCCATTTCCCATATTTTCTGCATTCCTGCGGTTTAACCCATTATCCTTCTCCAATAAATATATATATATATTCTTCAAGTAAGGGTCGTTGGATATTTCTATTCTTTTGGGGTGAGGATGTCGACCTATAACAAAGATTCTGGTGTTTACTCTTATTCATAAAACCAAGCTTTCGGAACTTCTTTGTTCCTTCATCAGGGTAACTGTAATCATGCAAAATTGGTTCTTTTAAAGATCTTGAATACTACAATACACGTGTCTACTTACTGAATTTTGAGGTTGAACCAAGTGTGCAATTAACATTTGTTGTTAAAATGATATATCTTCTTATTATAATGCTGGTATCTAGTAAATTTTATCACCAAAATGAATTTATCAATAAAATACAAAATAAAATAAAATAATCCACAATTCACAATATATTTTCTTTCTACGCATCAAAAATATACTTTAGTCTCCTCTCAATGTGTCAAATCTTCTTTGATCAGAGAACGTCAAAACCACAGACACAAACATCTTCCATGTTCCAAGTGACAAGTTGGTTCTATAGATAGTAGATTTAACCGTAAAGTAGAGACCTTTAACCTCAACCTAACAGAGGAAACTACTTGCCCTGGAAATACAACATACCCAGTTGAAGATAGCATACACCAACAGAAGAAATGATAGCATACATACAACATTGAGTAACACGGTACCATCGGATACTCTACTAGAATTTTACAGACGTCAGAAGATAATGTTCAACAGGTCTTTCCATCAAATCAAGACAAAAAACTTGAACAAGATAAAGAACCTCCAGAGGAAGTCCATTACGGTTGACCTCAAAGTGCAACAAAAATGGTTTAAGAATATATCTAGAACAGAAATACCACCTGAAGTTAAACTCATGCTGTCACTAGGGCCAGGATTTAACATGCCAGTGAGCCTCAAAGATGTCAAAATTAAAGATATCATCGCAGACGTGGAATGCATACTTGATAAAGTGGAAGATCGAAAGAGAGATCCTCTGAGAGCCAAAATCGCTTGTATAATAACCAACGAATTACACAAAGGAAGGAAGATACACAATTATGTCAACAAATTGTACTATGAAACAAAAACGTTTCTTAAAAATAACGATCATTTACTGGTACTAGAGAGTGATACAGGCTCAGTTACAGTTGTGATGAATAAATCAGACTATCTCACCAAAATGGGTGAAATTGTCAATACAGCAAGCTTTAAAACAATACCCAGAGACCCAACATCCACCATCCAAACAAATGTAACAAAATTGTTAGCACACTACAAGACCAAGGGATAATAGAGACCAACAAGGCCAAACAGATGAGATCATACAATTCAGTCAGCCCTCGAATGTATGGCAACCCAAAAGTACACAAGGAAGGCATACCAATGCGACCGATAGTATCCGATGTGCAGGGCCCAACTTGCAAACTATCTGAATATGTAGCACAGATATTGACAGATGCATATGACGGAGACAATTACCATATTAAAGATTCATTTGACTTCTCGACCGAGATCAACAACCTAGAGTTGCCACCTGACTACGTACTGGTCTCTCTGGATGTTGTCTATCTATTTGGAAATATTTCCAAAGAACTAGTTCTTACATCCCTAGATAACTGCTGGGATAAGATAAGCACACACTGCACGATACCTCAAAACCAATTTAAACAAATAGTTACTTTCCTACTAGATTCTGGATACTTCATGTTTGATGGACGATTTTATCAACAAGTTTTCGGGTGTACGATGGGTTCAAAACTCAGCCCAATTTTATCATCGTATGTAATGGACTACCTTCTGAACAAGTGCATACCAAAGCTGCCTTATAGACTTGCCTTCATAAAAAGTACGTAGATGACATTATTTGGGTTAGATGTCTTGTTGAAAAGGACCTACTTCAATAGATTTTGTATAATACTTGGACAAATAATCATACAGAGTGTTCAAAAAAGATCTAGAATGAGATTGAGAAAACTGACAAAACTCGATTTTTTCAAATGGAAACCCCCATTTTATTATTTTGTAGCATTAATCATCAAAAATGAAAGTAACTTTGTATGAGGTTATCTATACCTAAAATTTTAAGTTTTCGAAATATTGCCAATTTAATATTTTTCTATGGCGGTTTTGCATTTAATGTGTAAACAATTAGATCTAGGATAGCCACGTTCATATTCGACATTTCAAGTAGCATTTGAATCAGGCTTAAAAAAATTATTTAAGTAAATATTCAAATTGGTGTCCTTGAACTTCTAAATATTTTTCGCATCTCAGCAGCAATTGTTCATGGGTGGCTTTTCTTATTGACTGGGGGTCCAGGTCTTCAAATGCTGTTCTAACACTTCTCATGCAGTCTTCCATGGTGGTCACTGATGTGTTATACACGTTATTTTTCACTGTTTCCCATACATAAAAATCGAGCACTGATAGGTCCGGGGAGCAGCATTCTCAAACCTAGAAACAAACAACACAGGATTCATTTTTGGATGCAAGGTGATATTTCCAAAGTTGTCTAGCAATTCCATCATTTTTTGTACTCATATGTCATTTTTTCCAAACATTTGCTCTAGTTTGAGAAAGCTTTTGCAGCACTGGACCCATTTGCTATAAGGGATTTTGGTCCACCTCGGAGAGAAGCATCTAAGTACTGCCTGACTTGAGCATCATACATCTTTTTCTCATTGATTGTGATTTCCGTTAATGCATCACCGACATAATACTTTAAAAATTCCGATCTACCAAGGGCCATTATTTCTCATTCAAACCTTTGTTTTCATGACCGAAAATTAGAGTAGCCTAGCAACTTATAAGAGTAATTGGATATAGGTATTGTGAACGACGGTACTTTAGGAGTAGAAGATGAAATAGATAGTTTTGAGTTGTGAGAACCACTTTATTTTTTTATCATGAATTATATTCTGAAATAATGATGAGAAAAATTTGATTGCATACTACATAAATGACTATGGAAAGTACGATCGTTATTTCTGTAATCATGCCGTACTGTTTGTCCATTAATAATAATAATAATAGAGTTTATTAATATAAATCTACAATTTACACCAATGAACTCTTAGAAAACAACTGTGAGTTATCTACCTAAGGTGATATCTGTATACAGTTATGTAACAAAATACAATTTTCTACCCCAATCTTTGGCAATATAAAAACATTTTTATAGACTTCACATTCACAATTCAATCCCCAGAAAAATATATATATATATATATACATATCAAAAAAACTTCCATTTTATCTAGCCTCTGTCTCAGTCGGTGGCATTTAATGCCTCTTAATCTGTGAAATGTTTCCTAGTCGGTGAAATGTATAGGTCCCAATGACGGTGAAACTGACTATGTCAGTGATCAATATTATTCATTTAACAATTTTTTCCTCAGTTCCTCCCTCTGTCCTTCATTAAATCAGAATTTACTATTCTGTGGATTATCATCCTATCCTCTTCGAGCAGCCATTTCTTCAATTCTCTTTTAAATTTATTTTTAACCTTTATTTTTTTGATTCGTCTAGGGACGATTTTATACAGTCTTGGAGCAATATATACATTGTATCTTTGTCCTAGTCTTTTTTCTGCTCTCGGGGTCTCATAGTTAGCTCCTCTGCTTCTAGTTCGGTAACTATGTTCTCTCGTAGTTATGAGAATTTTCCTTGGTGAATGCTCATTAGAATTCTCTGCGCGTAAATTTGCCTTATATCTAGAGCTTCAGACATCCTGTAGATAATCTCAGATGAGAATCTTATTCCCTTTCTATTTATAACTTTGAGAATACACCTCTGCAAAATATCAAGACCCTTTCTGTGACAGTCAAAGACACCACCCCATGCTATTATACCATATGAAAGTTGAGGTAGAACCAATGCATGATAAAGAATGCGCAGATGTTTAATTGATCTTATAAATTGGGTTATATATTTGAATCTGCATAGGATTCCTCGGAGCTTTCTCGAAAGGAATGTCACATGATCGTGCCATCTCAAATTTTCATCAATGACGATACCAAGATATCTTACTGAAGTTGTTTTGGTAATCGTCAGTTCTGTTTCGATTTCCAGATCTCCTAAATTCGGAATTCCCGTCTTACTTGAGGCAAATGTTAAGTATTTGGTTTTCTCTGACTTATGGTTAACCTGTTCAATAGAAACCACTTCATCAATGTCCCAAAATCCCCGATCACCTTGTCTCTAAGATTTTGCCACGATATATCTTGGTATAATACAATAGTATCATCGGCGAAGCCTATAATTTCTCCTTTGGTGTTAACATCAAATAGGCTGTTCAAATATAAGTTGAACAGAAGAGGATAATACAGTACCTTGTGGTACCCCGAAGGTAAGTCGCCTTTCTCTACTGCATTTACCATTGATGGTTACAATTTGTGTCCTTTTTGAAATGTAACTATGGAGAAGATCTAAGATTTTTTCCTCGGAAACCATAGTCTGCCAATTTCATCAAAAGTCTATCATGACTGACGGTATCGAAAGCTTTTGCGAGATCTATTACTACCGCTAGAGTAGGAATTTTTTTGTCAACGTTGGTATAGACAAAGTCTGTCACCTTTTTAATCGCATCTTCAGTGGACATATTTCTACGAAATCCGAATTGACTCTTTGATATGATGTTATGTTTACTTATAAATGCCTCCATGCGTTTTTAATAATTTCTCGAAAGATTTTGCCCAGATTTGTAGTCAAAGTAATCGGTCTGTAGTTCGTCAAACTGTCGAAATCTCCTCCCTTGAATAGTGGTTTCACTACTCCCATTTTGAGAATTTCAGGAAAACACGCCTTTTCGAAACATAAATTCACTATATGCGTGAGTACTGTAGAAATTAGCTGTTTCATTTCTTTAAGTGTTTCAGCGCGAATTCCGTCATGGCCAGCCGATTTTTTAGATTTCAAACTATTTATCGTCTCCTCTATTTCCTCAGGATCAGTTGGAAATAGGAAGAAGGAACCATCCAATTGTCTGTTTTTCTCCTTGAAATCATTCGGTGGTGTTATTTTCTTGCATATCTTTCTCAATTTCACTGAAATAATCATTAAAAATGTTACACAATTCCTGGCTGTCCTCAATCTTTACATTGTCCTCGGTTTTAATGTATCTTATATCCCTCTTAGTTGTCTTGGCATTTGTCAAAGATTTCAAATTATCCCATAAGGCTTTAGAATTGTTTCGACTTGTATTAATCAATTTTTCGTGAAATCTGCCTTGGCTTTTTATGAGCTTCTTTAATTTATTCTTTATTTTCGAATAGTCACTTCTCAGTTGGATATTTGAGGGTTCTTTTTCACTTTGTTGTAAATATTTTCCTTTTTAGAAATCTCGTTAATTATTGATGGTGTAATCCATTCTTTTCTCTTTCGCTTATTTTTGTAACATATACTGTGTTCGTGCTTAGATTAATGTACCTTTTAGGGTACGAATGAAGATTTCTGTGCTTTTATTGGGATCGTCACAATCATAAACCATATTCCAATTTTCTGTGCTGAGTAGACTCTTAAGTTGGTTATAGTTTATATACTTCCTAGTATGACACGTTTCGATGGGACTGTCCTCTATGATCCATTGTGTGCTCAGCAAAATCGGGTAGTGATCGGTGATAAGATTACGTAATATGATTCCACTGCTATTTAAATTTTCAGCAAGTGTACCCTTCACGAAGAAATGGTCCAAACATGATCTACTATCGGGACGAGTAACCTTATTTATAAAAGATGTAAAGCCATACATACTCATTATATTTTATATTCTCTACAAGGAACTCCTTGGAAAGTAGGTTAACATTAATGTCACCAGTAAGAATGTGGTCAGCTGAATATTTAGTCTCCTCCAAATAAAGTGACAATTCCTTATTAAACTCAACAACTGAATAATGTGGCGACTTGTATATAGAAGTTATTTTCAAATTTTTTCCTCGTCTTTGTAAATTTAATTCAAGTGTTGTCAGTTTTCCTATTTTCACATTGGAGTAATCAAAATTAATATTATCTTTTATGAAAGCAATCACGCCATCATTTTTATTATAATTTCCCTCATTGTAAACCTGTTGATATCCTCTTATATTGTATAGACCCAGATATCCTACCTTAAATGTCTCAGTCAGTATGATGATGTCGAAATTAGTTCTTGAAGTTTCTAAAAATACCTCGAATTGTGAATATTTAATAATAATTAAAATAATTATTTTTCTACAGTTTTTTTTCCTTTCCTTTCAAAACATTTGTCGACTTCGGCATAGGAAATTAATGTCGAAATATTTAGTATATGATCATAACTCAAAGCATTCTGGTAACTGAAATAAATTTTTGATAAAATCTTTTTCAAATTGTAAAATTCCATGGCATCAAGAAATTTTGTTTTGATCGTTATCCCATAAATTGAAAACAATTGGGGTCGAACGCCTCCATAGCATCCCTTATCACTGTATTCCCACCATATTGAATCAACCTTTTCATTTGTAAATGAAATAATCCGTGAATAGACATATCTGCGGTAATCTTTCTCTTCAGAACCTCAACTTCCTTCTTGCAAGCTAGTAGATAACAGTCAGTAACGGTTTTCTGGAGTTCGTGAGAGCATACTCTGAAATCACGAATCCCTTCTTCGTAAATTATAATTTGAAGTAACTCTCTTTGATAGCTGTGAGTCATCAAATCTAGAAAGCTCTTGTTATTGGCATTTCTTAAGGTACCATCTGCACCCTGTCGCAGTAAATATAATATCATAAATGAAACATGAGGATTCCAAGCACTATTGGTACCTAAATTGTGGAGCACAGTATCGCCTTCTATTGTTTGTTTGTTTAAGTCTGCCCCATATTGGATGAGCAGTTTAACACATTCAATATTTGATGTTGCCATTAATCCAAATAAATGAATAGGTGTAAATCTATTCACACTTTCAGTATTCGGATTGCACCCACTTTGCAGAAGAAACTCGCATAGCTTCAAATCTAGGCTTTCTTGCCCAGAAAATAAATAATGCAGAGCAGTTTGACCTGTCTGATCGGATGCAAACAGGTTTGCACCATGTTCAAGGAGTAATTTCACTTGCCGAAATCTGTTGCGACTACAAGCCATCAAAATTGGGGTAGTACCAGAAGCATTCCGAGCATTAGCATTTGCACCTCTTTCTAATAGAATTTTTGTAATTCTCTGACTTTTCAATCCCCTGGAGGCGAAATGCAGGCCTGTATAATTTTGCATATCGCAACTCTCTATATTAGGATTTCTTGACATCACGTAATCTATTACTTCATTCAATTCGAAATGAGCCACTAAATGAGGTGCTGTGTATCCCCAGATGATATCTAATTTTTTATCTATATCTTCAATGTGGTCTAAAAATACTTTCACCAATTCTTGCTCTGTAATGAAAGGAAAATTTGAGTTGACAGGGATATTATTCCAATAAAATAAAAAAAAATCAGACTATAATAGTAGTATACTTTCGATTTAAGTACCTTTTCGATTACCTACGGTTCTTATTCCAGACACACAGTGCCATGAGGAATAAGGAATATTTTCATTCTCATCATATCATTAATCAATTCAGAAAACTACAGATAAATTAATCAAACCATGAAATAGAATACTAATGTATCCTAATATACAATATAATTATATAATATTATATAATCAACTGTGTTGATTGTAGACTCAGATGTGGGTCTTAAATTCCTCCTCGAAAATGCGTGTCAGGTTTGTGAGGAGTTTGTAGTATAATTATAACAAATTTAGAAAACACTGACTTGATCTCAGAAGACGTTAACGCTCTTGTCAAGCTACTTATGAGTACGTATCCATACTTCCAAAACATTTCCGGTATATTTACTTGTCAGAGATGTGTTACATATTTTATCAAGATCAATCAAAATAACCAATGAGTATGATTGAACTGTACTCTGAAAAACATTAATAAGGCCCTTCATTTCTCAAGAGCATTCCCTTCGGATATCATCTTGCAGACCGACGGACAGAATTAGTTTTAGCTAATACAAGTGATACAATATTTACCCAAAATTCGAGAATTGAATATATTCGGCAAAATTTGAAAGCACTCTGTTCAGTTAAACATGGGCGTCCAATACTTATTTCGCACCGAATATAATCAGAAGGTGCCCGGCTTTGGGAATATTTAAGATCTGTTGAGTATAACAAACAATATCGTTATCTCAAATTTCAGATTTTACATAGATTCAGTCTTTTCATAAAATTCTAGCAGGCACTTGAACCCAGTACAATTTGAAGTGAAAATGCCAATTTTACCTAGACCTACAAAAATTTCCGCTACACTACGCCATTGAGTATAAACATTGAGTATAAATCTACCTAGAGGGCAAACGCAGTTCAAAGTAATGAAGCCAAAAATTCTAACGGTAAAGTGGCGGTCTCAAGCGTGTAAACACGGTAACCTTTATTTCATTGTATTTATGGTTGCAGCGACTTGGTCTCTTTGTTTGAGCTGGTCTGAACCAGGGCCGGATTTATTCAACATCAATTCTCAGAATATTTTATTATTTAGATATATTGACTTACTGTCCAATGATCTGTGTATATTTAGATGACGATTTTGATGAATGAATTATGGGCATATTGTTGGTGATATCAAATACGTGAAGTGAATTTAGATCATTTACGCATGTACACAAGAAAATTGTATATTTGAATGAGCAATAAATGAACCAAGTTCTTATTTGTTTACGTTACATTCATTGTGAATATACCTCACGATATTAATTTTTAAGCCGAATGTAAATGCGCCATTTCAGTTCGAAATCTTATGTTCGTTCAAAGAAGTGTTTCCTGAAATTTTATAAAAACACAAGTATAATATATAAAATCTTAACTGAGAAGATCCAATGACATAACATGCATGGGATAAATTCGGATAAACCATGATATGAGGGATTCAATTTATAGTGCTACTATCTTAGCCTCCCCTTGAATCTTAGTTCGGAAGAACAAATATCGAAATGAAATAGCTATGAATCTTCGTGAAGAACAACATATTTTCTGAAGCCGGCCCTGTCCATCGTCTAATAGTTCCGTAACTCTCCGTTAGATGCTGTAAAGAACAAATACATTTATTTCTAGAAACATACAGTCCATATATAAACCAGAAATCGTACTAGTAAATTTCTGGCTTCATTTCTTTGAACTGCGTTTTCCCTCTAGGTAGATTTATACTCAATGGTATATAATTTGAATTCAAACGTAAATTAATGAGTTTACTACACTGTTTCGAAACTTCCAAAATATGGCTCTTCTGTGTTTCAGAACATATCTTAATTCGATTAAGTATGAATGCGCAAGATGAGAAAACGACTTTAATTACGTATAACTTGTTACGCTATCCGTCCGTAAATTACGTGATGCGGTAACGTTAATACTGCACGTTATTTCATAGAAAGCGCATGCGCTGTACAGTAAATAACGTGCAACGTTAATACCGCACGACGTAATTTCATCTTCCATATCTCTTTAATTTAATTTCGTTGATCTTTATATTTTCCAAATGCGTATTAAGGCCCATTCACAATGATGGTAATAGTAATGATCATGGATATGTCAATACGTTAAATATATTCCTTGAAACAGCCAATGATAGACATTGTTTGTGTTGTTTAGATGCGCAATGTCGTTTTCAGGGACCAGAAATCTTAATATAAGTAAGTTGGTTTTGTGGTCGATTCATAGTTTCAATTTATATATTGATAATATATTAAGTATAATAATAAATTAATTAGTATATCTTAATTACCGTATTTATCCACAGAACACTAATATAGAGGAAACTCCTTATTAATTCTTTGTAACACAAAGTAGCCACCATGTTTGATAGGATTAGAATTAACCGGTGGGAAATTTGAATCGTGCAAGCAGCGGGAATTTAAGATTTTTTTATTATTATTATTTATGTGTATACTGCCTCACCTAGGTATACATATATCAATGTACACCCCTCAGAAGCTAATTAAAGCTTGTGCGAGTTAGGTTAACCAGTGTGTGTTCTGTGTAGGCTTTGTTACTGTGTCCTTACGCCACCTTAGGCACAGCACTGTTAATTTTAGACCCAACAGTGAAAGGTGGCCGCATACCGAAAGCTAGAAAATTTCTTTCCTAGCCCCGGACTTGAACCTACGACACGACGGGTTTCCACGTCAGAGGTCAAGGCTTTATTCCACTAAGCTATGCGAAACGCATAGATAATCTCAAGTATGCTGTTTATTTATTAGTTCGAAGTAGTTCACATCCTGAAGGCAGGTTAGTAACATGATTTGTTTTTTGGGAGTGCCTGGGAGACATCGAGATGGAATAAAATTTCTACCTCGATGCTTGGTATACTTTTAACTCTGCAGGCAAGCTACACTACTTATTTTGTAGGGTCTCTGAACGCATAGAAAGAATAAAAGAATGCGGATATGCGAAAAATTAATACTCAATAACGGAAGAAAACATTGTACTTGTGGGAGCAGTGCGCATGGGCTGCGAATTTGCGCATATGAGGAGGGTTTCTATTTATGTTACCATGATTAAGCAAAGTGCAATATCCCAATGAAACAACAGGTTCACTTCGAAACTACATTTAAATTTCTTTTTATGAACTATTAAGGGTTAATTCGACAAAATGTGGTACAATTATTGAAGATGACGTGATTCATCATCATTGAATGCAAAGTTTGGTCAGGATTCATCAACTTTATTTCCTTTCGATGGCATGTGAGCAATATGTATATTTTTGTAGGAATTGAATGAAGAAAAAGGCGATTTTCAGGACTAATATATATATATATAATATTTATTACTAATATTACGTAATAATTCTGAAGGAAAATTACAGAAATATAAATGAAAATGGTTGGTACTGAAAATTAAACTCATTGAGATATGCGCATGCTCAAAATATTTCGTGGGGTCTCGTCACAGCCTGTTAGATGCTTCACGATTCATTTGAAAGATCAAATAAAATTTATATAATAATTTAAATGGAACATGTCATCATAGTCATATACTGAATATGTGAAAAATATTTTCATTTTTTATCAAATTTTTGGGTTGTTTCATACTGAAGGCAGCCTAGTAAACGATTGATTATTTTGAGGGTATCTGAAGGACGTCTAGAAGTATATCATATCACTAGTTCCACAGTATATATATATATATTAAAAGTGAAGATAATGCGGTGAAAAAGATATTGAGAAAGATAATGGGTTAAACCGCAGGAATGCAGAAGAAGCCAATGAGCAGAAACACGTGTCGGCAAGTACCTTCCATCCATTTCCCATATTTTCTGCATTCCTGCGGTTTAACCCATTATCCTTCTCCAATATATATAGATTTGTTTGACCGCCTACACAGACCCAAATCGGTATACTCTACCGACTTTTCGGTCCAAAGTGACGTTGTCAGACCCGGCTCCGGGTCTGACAACGTTTTCAATGGAATCATAATCAGGGGGTCAGGGGTGTTAGATATGAATTTTGAGCCGGGTCCGAAAAGTCGGTGAAACATCATATTTTATACAGAAATACTTCGGGGACGGCCAGTGCGAGGGGCGCTTCCGGCGACCTCGTCTTGCTGTATGTAAACGGTATACTCGATCAACGTCTCCAATCCCTAAATTTGGCAACGCTGTGCCTTATGTATAAACCCGAAATTCTCATTTTTCTACAACTTATACAAACCCGATATAGGAGACCGCCCTCCAGAAGATAGTTTATTCATTTCTTCCAAGCGGACCGAAAATATGATATCGTTTCACAGATATTTCATTCTTCAAACGAGTATAGTTGAAAGTCATAAGAATGGGGTACAATAGCTCGTCGTTAGAAGAAAACTACCTGGAAAATTTGTCGCAAAAAAATTTTATTATCATTTATTGAATCACAACTGACTTACGAATCATATTCATAAGAGTCATGGAAATTTCAATTACCCTTTATAAGGAGTCGTTACGGAAAATTTTCGATATTTTTCTGAATTTGACGTTTCCGAATTTTTTTTATGTTCACCGAAATGAAATGAATCTGGTCAAAATTTTGTTTGAAAAATGTACAGGTATATTGGATGGATCTTAAAAAATTTAGAAAAGCACTGACGTGGGGTCATGAGCATCAGCGTGCTATTCTTAATGCTGATGAATATCTAAAGAGATATCAAGTATTTAGGAACGGTTTCTATAAAATTTGCAAACTTCTTTGTTTGAACGCTATCCGAACATCTTCCTAGTTACAAGTTTATCTGGTGGATATGTTAGTATGTTAGGAAATGTTGAGGAAACGAAATTCCAAATGCATAATTAATGCAGAACTATCCGACGTTTTTGGCCCAGATATTTGGACAATGGACAATCAATCGAGATTCGAAAGTTACAGGCATTTGAACAGACGATAGCTCGCTGTTCAACTAGGAACAAGCGCGTAAAAATTCCTGCCTAGCTTGTTTACTGAATTTGAGATTAAAAGGTGAATTGATTTTAGAAATTGAATGCTTTCCTCATTAGTCATCTTCAAATCTTAACTACAATTTTTTTTTTCAGTAAATACTAATTCTTATCACTTTTTTCCCACATTATTCAATCTGGTTTTAATATTGAAAACCAAATTTCTAATAATAATAATAGCTTTATTGTCCAACAGAAAATCCATTTACAGGACAAGTCACTATACAGGGATATAAATGTTACTATTAAGAATAACTGCTCCATAACCACCTACATACATATATTACACAAAATCAAAATTTAACTATGAATCGGACAGATGTTCAAGTGCAATTTTCATAAAAGTTGAGAGCACGAAAAAATATCACAACAGGTACAGCTACTATAATTATATAAGTTATTACACATTAAATTTATTGGAGCCTTACGCAGGATATTCTTTCTAGCTCTTTCACATTTAAAAACTGAAGCATTTCTCGAATTGAAACATGGTAGGTGGAAATTTAATTTGCTGAGAATTTCGGCAGAGTCGATTTTATTATTTAAGATTTTGTACAGAAACATAACTGATCCTAAAGTTATTCTTAGACTTAAACTTGGATAATTCAGTCGCTGATAAAGATAATTATTATCACATCCTCTAGGAGGATTGACACCGTCAATCTTGAATATCAAATACTTCCGTGAATACGATAGAGCTAGAGTTGAAATTTTCAGAGTAGATTTGAGTTATAAATATCTCAGCTGAGTTCGTTATTCGGATAAATCGGTAGAATAGTTTCGAAGTAACAAAATAAAATTTTCCAAATAAAAAATTTTTTATGGTGCACTTTTATCAGGCGTATACACCAATACCGTTTTCGACTTTGACAAACCAATAGTTTCCGAGATATGATTTTTCAAATTCTGAATAAATACTGGTGAAACTGAACTCTATTTATCCCTTGTTAATCATCTACCTACTCAGGGTCCAAGGGTCAGCGCTCTGACCTGTAAAGCGGAGTTTTAAAATTCAATATATCCCAACATGCTGGTTACAAAAACCAACGGTATCACTATGAGATGTTAAACCATTTTTGTTTTTTTAATACAATTTCACATTTATGACAACTTTCTTGGTCTCGTTAGAGTGAGATATCCCCATGTCCCCATAGGAAATGCAAATTTCAAACGGTTTGATGCGATCTTCCTGATAAATCCTTAAAGAATTACGAGGGTTATTGCATTTGGTTTCAGGATATTAATTAGATTTGGGTTTATTACTATTGCTTGGTTGTTCCAAGTAGAACAGCAAGCTATTGTTTTACCAAAACAGATAAACTTTTCGACTAGCAAGTCAAAAATATTTCCAATCGATTGGGTTTATGAAGATATAAATAAGGTCATTTAATTTCATACCAATAAAACCATTTTTCCGATACAGCTTAGAATAGGGCATCCCGAGTGCCTATAAAGCACTTCTGAAGAACTTAAATTATTTGAAACATTGAACATTAAAAAACTTTAACACCTGATGAATTTTCTTGAAGCTCGAATACTTCTAGTTATCCAGGTGAAAAAATGAGTAATTTGAAGAAGTTATCTCTCTCATGTTTTCTCTTCGTAAATGATATCTTAAAGATCTAGTTTCATATCGGCATTCGTCAAATTTTTAGAAAATATTTAATAATTTTTGTTTTTCAATAATGAATAAAGTTTATATTATTATTATGTCGTAATATATTGAAAATTTTCCTTAACAAAATCCTTTAGAAATAGATTGAAATTTTTATAGTTTTTCAAATATGATATGTCAGTTGTTATCGAAAAAACTTTTTATGCGGAAAATTTCTTACATACTGTCTGACGATTAGCAATTGTACCTGATTTTTATGAACTTCTATGATAATTCGGTTGAAGATTTGAACCAGTGAAGATGAGTTCTTTGATTATCGGTCCGGTTCGAAGAATTAAATAAAGCAATCTTCTATACGACGGTTCTCTCTATTGGGATTGTGTAAGTTGTAAGAAGCAATAGATTTTGGGAAAATTCAGTGGATACATTTCATGTGACCTTCTACAGAAAAAGTAAAGATCCTCGTCAGTCACTTCTCAACATAAGATATGCAATTAGAGTTATTTGCGGTATAACTAACCGACGCGGTCAGTCCCAACGATCTGACAACACCGCAGGGACTGAAAAGGTTTGGAGAACATCCCGTCGGCGTATAAGTGGGAATGAAAAGTCGGTTCAGGATATCGGGCTTCAAAACGTGAATCAAGTATATCACTTTTTGAATGAAAAAAAATTTTTCCCCTCTAAAGTTGCCTGAGGAGTTATATTTCCTTAAAGCAGATTTTCCACATATATACACGCAAAAACCATCTGGATCATACGGGTCTCAGGTAGCCTGTCGCATGTACCGGGACTGAACACGTCTGTTAGATAAATATATATATATATATATATATATTCTTCAAGTAAGGGTCGTTGGATATTTCTATTCTTTTGGGGTAAGGGATGTCGACCTATAACAAAGATTCTGGTGTTTACTCTTTATTCATAAAACCAAGCTTTCGGAACTTCTTTGTTCCTTCATCAGGGTAACTGTAATCATGCAAAATTGGTTCTTTTAAAGATCTTGAATACTACAATACACGTGTCTACTTACTGAATTTTGAGGTTGAACCAAGTGTGCAATTAACATTTGTTGTTAAAATGATATATCTTCTTATTATAATACTGGTATCTAGTAAATTTTATCACCAAAATGAATTTATCAATAAAATACAAAATAAAATAAAATAATCCACAATTCACAATATATTTTCTTTCTACGCATCAAAAATATACTTTAGTCTCCTCTCAATGTGTCAAATCTTCTTTGATCAGAGAACGTCAAAACCACAGACACAAACATCTTCCATGTTCCAAGTGACAGTTGGTTCTATGTTCACTCTTATTCATCGATAGGACCGTCAAAGAACGGTGTACGGGGGTACACCGGGTTATTTTTTGACTCATTCGGAGTGAAGAAAGTATACTCTTTTTCCTTTGTGTTTTTAACAAAAGATCCCACACAGACCATTCAAAATAAATGAATGAAAAACAGTACATAACAGATCAAAAAGCAAAGAGTATGAAGACATATAACTTAGTATGTCCGAGGATATATGGAAATCCCAAACTACATAAAAGAGGTCCATTTTTGGACAAAAGAATATGTCGATTTGAAGAAGGGATCAAACTCAGTTGGTATAGAAAAGATACAAGTGCAGGCAAATACATATATTACTATTCGAATCATCCAATTAACATGAAGGTGAACACTATGATTGGCAAGAGGATAACCAGAATATGCCACAATGACTTTTTGAATGAGAGTATGAGGAAATTGTATGAAATCTGGAACAAAATGCATATCCAAAACCAATGTTAACAAAATTGATCCATGGAACTGGGAACACACATCTGAATGAGGTCGACATTACACACAACTCAAACAACAGAGAACAAAAAATGTATACATCATTTCCATTCATTCCAAGCTTAACAACTAAAATAAAAAATATATGTAGAGAAGAAAATGTTATTTTGGCCACTTATAATTTAAAAACGTTAATAATTTGTACAGCCATATCAAAGATAAAATTTCCTCTACACTGCAAAGCAACATAGTATACCAGGTGGACTGTAAAAATTGTCCAGGTTCATATGTAGATCAGACTTCTCAGTGGTTAAAAAACCGAATGGCTATACATAGAAGTGATATCCAATCAAGACAGATGTGCACTAGCTATGCAAGCAAATAAATACAGCCATGAAATTGACATCCAAAATGAAAGAATATTAGATATTGAAGAAAATTACACAAGAAGGCTGGTTTTGGAAATGATACATATCAATAATCAATCACATTCAATAAATAAGAAAGCAGACACCGATAAATTAAGTAGCATATACAGTTATCTGTTGACGATGAAAAATGCCTCCGCCAATTTTTATGATGGCCCGCTGGACGAGTAAAATGCCGAGACCATTGCAGAACAGAATAACGAAATCACAGAGACAAAGACAACCTTAACCTTGACATGATCCTGAAAAGTGTAAAATCACGCATAATAAAAAATTTTTGTAGTAATTCTCCCTAAAATGCTAATTATTGGAAAATTGAAACTTTTTATAAATGATTCACATAAAAATCGGAAAGCAATATAACTCACGTCTGATTTACTTGAAGTAAATTTTTATTATACCTATAACCTTAAATTTGGTGAGATTTTAATTTTGATTTCAAGGAGTTTGTGTTGTTATTTTTCAATGTAATTGTACTGATTCTTAGTTTTTTGATGTCATTGTAGTTAGTCCTGAAGAAGCAATAAAAAATTGGGAAAGCTCGACAAAGGAAAAAGAGTACACTTTCTTCACTCAAAAAGCGTCAAGAAATCCTTAAACCACCATTTTAAAGTATATATATAGGCAGCTTATTTGAAAAGTAACTATTTAGATGATTATAAACATTGTGGTCAAAAGAATAAAAACTAAATTTCAATAAAATGACATGACACCTAAATTTGCAAGTAAAGCATCAACCAAAGAATATCTTCTCGCTTATTCTCTTTTATGTATTTGAAACATTAAATATAAATTTGAAATTTTGATGTCTTTTGTCTCACTGCAAATGCAATTAAGAACAAAAGTGAATACAATATTTCAAAACCATTGCTCATATTTCCGTGGTGATAGGTGAAAAAAAAGGTCACTGATCATCGGAACAACTTCTCATATTTTTATGAAGAATGCTTCAACAAAGGCTGATCAAATTTGATCGTGAATGAACGGAGTGCAATGATTAAATCCTGGTTTCTAATTATTCACATATAACTTTTTATTATTTAATATTATGATAAGAATGAAAATTTTCCCTTATTCATCGAAGAAAACAGTGTTTTCTAAAATAAATAATGGTATCATTGATGCTCTCAAGAAGTGTAGGACTATAATTGTCAATTAAAGATTTTTTTATTTAGCTGCTTGGTTAAGAAACGTAATATACCAATATTATTATCCATATATTCTGTATATTCTCTGAATTTATTCACCCTTTTAACTATATATCATCTTTGATAGTGCGAAATATCTATTCAAACGTTGAAATAAAATGGTGAAAGTTCACTGATATCTTCGTATTTGAGGAATTTCAGATAATCAAAAAATTTATTTCCATTTATTCACTCAAGTAATGTGTAGTATTTTTCCTTAATTAGTTGAGGTGATGGTTAGAGGTAATAAATATTGGATTAAATATTTATAAAATTCTATATTAATTTAAACTTCTCTAAGGGAAGTTTAGCCTAGATATATGGCTTATCGCTTGTGAAAAAATATCAATATCGGGACACACATCATGCCTTGTATCCTACTTGAAGTATTCCTGTGTGAAATACTTCCAGAAAACAAACAAGGATTTGATAAAATCCAAAATATTTTTGCTATCCATTGAAGCTTTACTATGTTTATCTCGGCCCATTCAATCATTCGGTATTATTCCAAGTCTGTTGGGTTTTTTTGATCTCGCTGCTCCCAACTACGGGATATTTTCTATTACTGACCTCAACGAGTTAGAACCTATCCTTCATTTTGATCTCTCTGTGGTATTTCCTCCGTTTTGCACATATCACGTATCACAATCCTCTTACGGTGTTTGACACTGTTTCATCCTACCTCTATTCTACATATTAATTCTGTCTGTGGAATGGATATGACCTGCTTCCAATACCTGAATACTGTACTAGTACAAAGAGGATAGCAACAGCCGTAGAGTGTATTGGGAAGTTTCAATATTTGTGAAAGATCATTGACGGAAATGAAATTTATGGCAACTTTATAAAACTATACAATTTTTCTTTCGTGGCAGATTTGATACATATTTTTATAAGTAGATACTCCTCCAAGAGATGAAAGAAGAATAATTTGAGATCAACTTTGGCCAATCGCGTAGACATCGTATCTACCAACTGTTTCTTCTCGGATATCGACTGTATTTTATTGAGACCACTTAATCTGTATTCGACAGAATCAATATGGAATCCTTATAATGTGATTCGTTTTTCGAAATCATTTTCATTATCTGAGGATTCCCTTTTTATATATCACAAAATTCTACAATCTTATTTGTCGTTATTATTAATTTGAGATGTAGGTCCGAAACAGAAAAAAGAGCTCAGAAAAGATCCGCAAAAGCTCTCTACCTCAGGTGACTGTATTTCTACATTATTGCTTTCTTACGTCGTGAAAAACAATGGATTGATTTGAGCGAATAACGAAACAACGGACGGGAATACTTGAGTTCAAACCTGGATTATGTATCAAGAAGTCAAACTCAATCGATTGCGACCATTCTGGAATTGGTATTCGAAAATAACAGACATTGAGGCAAAACGATAGGAAGCGGTTTCACTCGAACATACGCGCAAAACAATTTATTTCTCATTACTTCGGAATTTGAATAGTTTCTAAGTGTGTGAGCATAAACAAAACAGTTGATTATACTTTTGTCAAACATTCAGAAAATAAAGATTTTTTGATAACTCTATTGGATGTGTATAAACAAATGACAAAAACTCTTGGAAATGATTCCTTAGTGAAAATTATTGGGGGTACTTCTCTGCAAATTGCCTTCCTTTCCAAGTTACACCCTTCACAAGGTGTCGATGAATTTGAAGTTTCGAATTATTTTTATCGGTTTAAAAATTCGAAAAGAAATAAAAGTCTAAACATTTGATTAGCTGCAGAGTCAGTTTTTTCAGGGCTTTCTTCAGCCTCCTAACTTTATTATTAACGGTTGAAAGTAGCCACCCCTATAACTTTTCCTGTGATACCTGTGTATGTGATGAGGAGATTTCGCCTTCAATTATTGCTCAATTAAAAAAAACTGCTCTCCTAGAAACTTTGATATAATTGATAGTTTTCGCAAAATAAATTGAAATTTGGAATAAGTGTTCATCCGAATTACATTCAAGTTCACAGAATAATTGGCGATTTAGAATAGTCACTAATTCGTACATAGATGGAATACATTTTCTGGGATCCTCTTTTGTCTGTTCCATTATTTCAAGAAATTAATTGTGTTAAGATTTTTGTCTTAAGGGTATTTCAGTTTATTCGAATGTATCACATATGCTTTTTAGCTATGGTATAGCTGACGGAAACTCATTAAATTCGTCGTTCTCAAACGTAGTTATAACCTGATCGACAGTTGTCTCATCACAGCTTGATTCATGGGATACACCAGCGGCTAGTCGAACAAAAAACATTCAAGAAACGAATGACTGATCATGTAGAAATCGAGAACGGCAAAATCAGAGGACACTGTATAAAAATTTATGAAAGTCAATCCTCAATCCTCTACCAGGAAAACTGCTGAAGTATTCAACATAACGAAAGACGTAGTCGGACTAATATTGAAGTAAAATTCACAGTTCGTACAAGCATTAATACCTCGTAAAATTGTTGCAAACGGGTACAGCGTATGATTCTCCAAAATCCACTATTTATGATGTTAGTCTTCTCTACTAGGGCAGCTTCTCAAAAAATGCTATTATGAATATTTAGAATAATCATGTTTCGGAAGCGGAAAATCTTTACGAGATCGTGGAAGGTTTACCGGCAACATTTTCCCTGTACGTATTAGCTAGGTCTGTTATTTGATTAGTCAATTTTTTTGCCGACCCCATTGAATGCTCAAAGCTATAGGCACTATCTTGAAAAAAAACCACCATTACTTTCAGAAGATGGGCATCAGCTGTTAAAGCAACAAGCATATTTCATGCATGATAAAGTTGCAGCCCACCTAGGTATTAACGTGACGGGATACTTCAACGCTACATATTGTTACGAGCTTGGGGTTCGATAATATAAATACCAATAACAAATGATTATAAATACCTTTTTTTACGACTACATGAATATGTCAAAATATACAATCCCTTATAGCTATACTTCAATTGTAACATCCCTTACGTCAAACTCTTAACCCTATTGCCATGGCCTCGTCAACCAACCGCTTCTTCACGTACTCCTACGGTCACCTGCTAGCTTCACGTCACTCTACTATGTCTGTGCTGCCTTCACATTACTAAACTCTCACTGGACTCCCTTGAACCACCTTGAACTCCTTGAACTCCCTGAACTTCCTTGAGTATGCCCTTTTATACTTCTCAGGTATACGGATATTCTATGAACCTGGAGCAGAGGGCGCTATAGACATGTTCTTATTCTTTCTTCTCTCAACTACCTTGCAGCCAGAGGCAGATTCGTATGTGTGTCGCATAGCTTAGTGGAATAAAGCCTTGATCTTTGACGTGGAAACCCGAAATGTCGTAGGTTCAAATCCGGGACCAGGAAAGAAATTTTCTCTATTTCAATGTCGTAATGAGTTCATTACAGTTCTAAAAACAGTGCTGTAATGAACTAATTACAGCATTGTTATTAGTTACATTTTTCTTTTCGTAGTTGACAACACTGACATCCTATCCTTTCTAATGTCAACACGCGTCCATTGCATGTCAATTGTCAATATTAAACCATATAGAGATTTGAACGCACTATTCAAATTCTATAATCTGTCAAATTTCGTATCAAGTCACACTAACTGCGAAAATAAAATACAAAAGGTACTAGGAGGTATAATCTGAATTCTTCATTGAATTTCAATAACTTTCTCACAATTCTTGACTGAAATAGAGAAAATATCGTCTAATACTCGTTGCAGAAGGCAGTTCCAACACTTTATTAGAATATACTATTCTAGTTTTCGGTATGCGGCCACCATTCACTGTTGGGTCTAAAATTAACAGTGCTGTGCCTAAGGTGGCGTAAGGACACAGTAACAAAGCCTACACAGAACACACACTGGTTAACCTAACTCGCACAAGCTTGAATTAGCTTCTGAGGGGTGTACATTGATATATGTACACCTAGGTAAGCCAATATAAACATGAACAATAAACAGTAACAATATGATGATCGCTGAATAGGTCGAGGCAATCCTCAGGCTATCTGCATTCTGCAGCCAACTTCAAAGAGTTACATACAAACAAGCAAACATACAAGTGAAGCTGATAAAAGCGGTTTAAAAACCGTAAATTGCGCTGCAGACGCAGGATTGTCGGTTTCAGGTGGCCTTTTACTAATCATATGTATAAAGTTTTCAGTTTTCAATGACCTCCCTTTATGGGGATGATCATTATATAGAAGTAAACATTCATACATTGTTCGTCAAATATTATCTTGTTGGGAGCTTTATCCTAGTGGACTGTCATTTTGCACTGATGTTCGTTGTTTTCGAAAATCGATCTCAAAATGGTTTCAAACATATGAGCTAGACTTCCTGTTGAAGATAAAGTGATTAGTGATCTCAATAAAGTCATGTCCTTTGTATATATTCATCTGTACATTGTTTCAGATCTGTCTAATTGAGAGAAATTCGTCTGTTTATGTTATTCACCTGTTTTTAATTTATGATTTCGATAATTGCATTAATTATTGATTTCCTAAGTGCAAAGATAATGATGCTAATCGATATGCACATTCTCCGATTCGACTTGTAGGTAGGAGATATTTTGAATAATATAAATCATTTCTGTATCCAATTTGTCATGTTGCAAATTCTGATCCCGTGCGTTTATCCATAAACGCTCAGCCAACCAGGAATGTCAGAATTCCTGTCTGCGAACAGCGACCTTCAAACTCAATCCTACATGTCATCCGATGATGAATTTATGACTGAAATACAGCTACGCTCTAAAAACCGAAAAGGCATTAGGCTAAAACGAAATTCTTTCTACTTTATACACACGCGTAATGTACACGGTTGTAAGTTATAGCAGGAAATAATTCGCGTGGATGAATATTTTCACGCGCCTGTGGAGGTACGGATTCTCGAACGTTTAAAACTGTGAACATTACTCGATTCGGAAGTGTTTTGTATTTCAGAGAACAAATACGAAAGAATGAATACAGGAGAATTTCCGGCATGGTAAATTCGGTATTGTTGGTCGTTGGATGAAAAGAGGTTATGTGGGATAATTATTTTCTGTATTTCATTTTTATTTCATATTATAATATATATGGTGTATTTATTTTATAATTTCAAAAAGTGTAAGACTCTAATTGTCAATTTTCAGATATATTTATACTTTCAAGAATAGACTTGTTCAATTAAATAATTCGAATTATGGAAAGAAATCCATTTAAAGCCAATTTCATTCTTCAATAATAAATTCAATTCTTCAGAAAATCATAGAATGCAGTTGTAATTTTCTGTGTGGAAATACTCAAATCTCGAAACACATGTGTCACATTTAATTTCCTTTTTCAATTTATTTTCTTGTAGTTTTGTCGAATTGTGTGATGTTATGATAAAAATGAAGAATTCTCTCTTATTCATAAAAAAACAGTGATTTCTAGAATGAATAAGGGTATCATTAATACTTTCAAAAAGATTAACACTATAATTGTCCATTTGAGTTATTTTTGATTTATTTAAACTTTCAAGAAAAAACTTGTTCAATTTAATAATTTTAATATAGATATAACGATCGTATGTAGTTGGATTAATATTCGTATATCTCGTAGATATTCTATATTTGAAAACCATAACATTACTTATCCGTTCAGTCGATGAATTTAAGGGATATCTTCTACTGGTTGAATTGAGTTGAAAAAAAAAAACAAATGGAATTCAATTATACGAAAATGATCGAACTGGAACTGATTGGCAGGATTCATGGAATTCTTCAATGTTGATCTAAAAAGTTTTGGAATATTTTGGAATATTTATTTGAACTCATTTCTTTCATGTATCGGAAACATTACTAAATTTTGTTTAGTGTTACTCAGTATTCAAGTTCATACTTATTATTGAAAAATGAGAATTTCAAGGAAAAGTTGATGATCTTATCCACGCATGGAACACAATTGGATATTTTTCTACATGCAATGTAACGTTTTCTCCTATACCATTTTTCCAACTTCAGCTGCGTCAAAAAGTAACAAGCATTTCAAGGTTTCAAATTGGACAAATACAATACTTTGAATGAAGTTTACCTTCCTTACCATACATAATTGAATTTGAATTGAGTGAAAACTTGATTTTCGCTTTCAGAAATGATTCACTTACGTTTTAACAGCGAGAGCCATATTTAGAAAGAAGATGCAAAATACTGACTTGTGGTAAAAGAAAAACAACACTATAAATATAGATAACATATTATAAGCTACTTTTTCTAGTAGGAAATTCATTGAAATCTCAGAATTAATGGATATTATCCTTAAACATATAAAATTTTCGAATCATCTCATTTTCTCTTCGAACTACTTTTTAGAGTACGGGCCAGTAAACAGGTTGATGAAATTTTCTTATATCAATTCAATATCATACCACTAAACATATAAAAATTCGATACGAAATCTCGAAATACTTTCAATGATATCAGTGTACAAATGCATATAAATCATTCAATAATAACGTCATTTTTGATTATTTCTTTGCTGGGTGATCATTTCTGGATTTCAATCACAATAAAAGTTTACTTTGAAAGATTACAAGCATACAGATTTAGGCTTATTTATTGATTTTACGGGCTTGGAATATTGTGTCATTATTTTACTCAGATTTATAAAGATTTTGAACATCAAGGCAAAATATGATTCTCCATGAAAAAAAATTCCTAGTCCGAGTTGAATATAACTTGCCATATATGTGATAATTTTTGAAGATGAGCCCTTATTGGTTGGATAGATTAGATAAGGTGCCTAAATGTCCCAATGAAGTTAGAAACTTGGGCAAAACAGTCAAATGGCTTCGCATTGACGAGCATCTGAGAATTGGTTTTCCCAATAAGTGAACAAATATTCACCAGATTGATATGAAACTTGAAAAAAATTTGAAACGAAATATAACAAAAAAAAATCTTGTAAACGAATTCAAAAATATCTCTAAACTTCTTCAAAATACCAAATATTAGTTGCCTTCCTGTTAGGTGTGTGTAACCCCGGGGAGGCTTCCCTACAAAGGGCTAGAGCTGATAGGAGCACATCAGGTCGCCTTAAATGACTTGAAAGCGACAATTTCATGAGATAGTCAGATATCACGAAATGATATGTGCAGGGTGTTTCAAAAAAAGGTACTCTTGGTAAAACTCAATACTGTGTACCGTTTTCGGAGTATTTGGATTTAAAAATTATGAAGTGTGTGCGGGTACAAAATTAGAAATAATAATAATCACCCGCTTAATGAAGGGCAGCGGACTTCCTGAGTCGCTGGTTATACTATAACAGTAGATCCAAAAATTATCTTTGGTAGATAAGATGTTTGCAAGGTGAATAAAAACAAGTTTGTAGTTATAATAGAATTATGTATTCACAGATAAGAATAGTTACACAATGTTCGGCACTTGAGTTTACACTCACAGAAAGAGTTTTTAGGTGTCTATAATAACAAGGATTTGAACTTCTCTGTTCAATCTTGGGCACTTCTAGTAATATTAAATGATAAAGAGATCTGACCTTATTTGTTGTTTGGAGTTCACCACAGCTCTGCTTCAATCGTCGAGGGTAGATTTCTTAGAATAAGGTGCACTTACAAATTGTGGCTTGGCGATAATGCAATTGCTTCACAGATTCACAATTCACAACCTTTTTCTGTTACATAGAAAATTTCAACTGAGTAATTCAACTTGCGGTGAATTTACCTCTGCAGCATAAACTATTTCTTCAAGATACGACCAAACTGTGTAATCCAAGGGATTAAAATCACATGACCGAGGAGGCCAATGAATAGGAGCTTCTGCACCTCTACCTATCCCTCGATTCGGAAAATAGTTACTCAATCAATCAGGACACCATTTATCAAAGTGCGGTGGAGCTCCATCGTGCATAAAAAATAGGTATCTTCGCTCGTTTACCGTTAAATTTTCTAATATCTCGAATGAGTGATTACTTGAAAAGTACAGGTACATATCACCATTTAAATTTCCAGGTAGAATGTGATAACCTATTAATTTGTTGCCTAAAGTTGCTGTCCAAACATTAACTCTAAATGAGTGTTGGTAATGTGCTACCCTTTTGACATGTGGATTCTCATCACTCCAGTAGTGTGCATTATGGGAGGTAAAGATACCATTTCGCGTAAAAGTGGCCTCGTCTGTTAAAAGAATACATTCAAAAATTTGGTTTGAGGGCTGTATTTGCCAAACATCTTGCACATGTTTGTACACTAAATGACCTTTATCCTGCTATCAGTGATGCACAAGCTGAAACTTTTCTGGATGTTCAACGTCAGATGACTCCACCAATAAAAACCAACAGAAAAAACCAATGAGATAAAAAGACAGGAAAATAAGAGGACTCCTCAAAACAGCCGAAACTCTGGAAGAACTATCCAAGAAAATTGTTGTACTGATTACGAAATTATTCAATAGAATGATGAGTATGTCCTTTTTCCTCCTTATATCGAAGTATGCTGAGGTTATGATGATACTCAAACCTGGTAAACCAGTTACACAATGTGGAATCATCTAGGCCCATAAGTTTTCTGCCACTCCTAGGTAAACTGATAAGAAATTACTTTTCGAAAGGCTGAAAGATGTCATGGATATGCACCAATTAGAACTAGACCACCAACTAGGTTTCTGAGAAAACTACTCGACAACGCATCAGGTCCATTCAATTATAAAAAACATCTCAACAAGCCTCGAAGAAGAAAAATTTTGCTCAGTAGTGTTTCTGGTCTCATCGCGAGCATTCGAAAAGGTTTGACACAACAGATTGTTGTACAAACTCAAACAACTCCACCCACAGCCGTATTACATGATTCTGAAGTCGTATCTGGCAGATCGATTTTTTGCCGTGAAGCATGGGGGAGCAATAAGCACTCCTGCCAAAGTCAAATCCGGAGTTCCACAAATTAATTTGGGACTTCCTTTTTATATCATGTACACTTCGGTCATACCAAGAAATGAAAATACCTTCATAGCATCTTTTGTAGATGGTATAGCCATACTTGCATCTGCTGAAAACGTCGAAACAGCTTTCAAACAATTAAAAGAACACCTAGATGACCTTAGATAATGGCATCAAAAATGCCAACTCAAAATCAATGTGGCTAAATCAGTTCATGTTCGCACTACACTCATTACATGAAGAAATATATATCCTCCAGTCAAAATATGTGAAATGGACAAACCAGTCGATACCAAAGCTAAGTACTTCCGGCATACATTTGGACCAGCGCCGCAACTGGAGACAACACATTGATGCCAATTAGATTGAAAAAACTGAAATTCCGCAAAATGTATTGGCTCATAGGCAGGAGTTCCAAATTGAAACTTCAAAGTAAATTGCTCATTTACAAAGCGATAAACAAGCCAATATGGACGAACGGCATCCAATTCTGGGGTTGCGCTAAGCCATCAAATGTTCAAATTGTCCATACAGTACGATCAAGAATACTATGTTCATTGGTTAATGCCCCTTGGTATGTTCCCAACCACACTATTCATGAAGATAAAATCCCATATGATAGAACAGAAAAAGAAAACCGAGTGGGTATCATCAGAAACTACAAGGACCTACCAACCAACTGATCGACCAGCATAGGATCTCATGTACATTGAAAAGGACCTGGCCAGACGACCTAACTGACTGAATTACCTGAGAATCCATCAATGTGAAATAATATCTAGTAGTCTGTACATACAATACATTTGCTGAATACTTTTTGAAAGTAGATTGTAAATTCCCATAAACAATTTACAAAAAAAAACTCTCAACTGAAAGAATAAAGATAAAAATTAATATGCATACATCAACCAAACGTAGAGATGAGAGGATTCAATCTGATTAGATTGACATTAATGATCTGAAGAACTACATAGTTTGTCAGACATGACCAATTAGTTCAGAGGAAAATTTTTGCTATTTTAATAATCATAGTCAGATGAGTCAATCATTTCGAATGAGCTAGAATCCTAAAATTTCAGGAATGTCTCGGACAAATTCGATATTGGACCAAATCCGTAGACTGGTTCAGGAGTTATGAACATCTGAAATTCAGTTTTTTTTATAACTTTTAGAATATTCTCTGATCAAGTTGTAACATTGAAAATTATGAGAAATAGGTTTAAACTGATAGGCTTGCAAGCTTTGACAAAAAGCGACCAGCTAGAAAATTTTCAAAATATTCCAAATGAATAATATAATACTTCATACCTTATAGGACATCAGACGTCTGTAAACAAAAATTTGAGCAAGTCTGGACGTTATTGATATATCTTATATTCTCAAGTAATATTGTCGTAGCTTCCCTTCACCTGAATAAATGATTATTTTTTCATTTACTTAGAGAAAAGAGAAATGACAAAAAGTTCATCTGAAGTATGTATCTTTACTATATGCTATCACAGACACGTATTCGATTGACATGGGTCGAACATATTAATCAATGTCAGTTGCGGGAAAAATAATCGAATTTTTTATAACGGTGAAAAATATACGTTTCTCTATTTCAGTGTCGTAATGAGTTCATTACAGTACTAAAAAAAGTGCTGTAATGAACTCATTACAGCATTGTTTTTAGTTATATTTTTCGTTTTGTGGTTGACAACACTGACATTCTATCCTTTCGAATGTCAACACGCGTCCATTGCATGTCAATTGTCAATATTAAACCATGTAGAGATTTGAACGCACTATTCAAATTCTATAATCTGTCAATTTTCGTATCAGTCACACCAACTGCGAAAATAAAATACAAAAAGGAATAGGAGGTATAATCTTAATTTTTCATTGAATTCCAATAAATTTCTCACAATTCTTGACTGAAATAGAGAAAATATCGTCTAATACTCGTTGCTGAAGGCAATTCTAACACTCATGCGTTCGAATTTCGCATTCGTGTTTGAATAAGTGTCCATTCTACAACTTGTTTTAGAATATACTATTTCAAAACCTATAGAAGCACTGATTGCGGCTTTCAGGAGAAGGGAATTCAAGCTTCGAATAAAACTTAGGAAACTAAGGTTATGTCAAGGAGATGAAAATTTTGTAACATAATATAAACCTGTTCTTCTTCCTTTTTATAACGGGCTATATCAAACATAGAAATTTATGGAAATGGCATCTTTTTAAATGATTATAACCTCGTAGGTAATATACTTCATGGAAAACAAAAAAAAATATAATATGATTGAAACTCCTAAATCTAAAGAAAACAGAAAATCTCCAAAAAAGGATCAATTAAAAAAAACAAGTGCCCGGGGACCCCAAAATAGACACAACAGCAAAATTCTCCCAGATAGCTGAACAAGTACTTTAAATACTACCAAATCTTCTTTATCCTTTTCAATAACCTGATTCTTGATTCTTGAAAGCTGATAACCATAAGTGCCTTGAGGGTGACTACGTTTGGAATATTCAAGTGTTCATATATTTCTTTTTTTTTCCATGACCTCCAGTATTGCAGTTATGAATCAACTAAATCTTTTCTCCTTTCTTGAATTCGTGTTCATTTTTTTCGAGTGTACTCCAAAAACTTACTTATTATTTTTGCCTACTCTAAGCTAGCTGAAAGTTCATTTATTCTTGTCTTGATACTTCCTCCAATTAGGCCTATATATATAGTATTACAGTATCTGCAATTACGTCTGTACACATCTTATTTATACAAGGGATTGTCTGTATCTTCATTGTTTACTACTTGTTGACCTAGTGTATTAGTAATCGCTGAGATTACCTATTTTGTGAGAAATGCTGCCATAGAACGGAATACTGATATGTTCCTTCCCACCTTCTTCTGATGTGTAGGAGTCAGTAGGTGGAAGTTGGTTGAAGTCCAATTAATAATAATAATAAGCTTTATTTAGTTCAGGTAAAAAACTATTCTACAACTCTAAAGATTTGTGAAAAAAAGAAAAAATAATTACATTAAATAAAATTTTTTCGTTCTCAAAAGTCTTTTAAACATTTTCAACGTAGGTGCCTTCCTTACTGATGTTGGTAAGTCGTTATATTTACTAAGGCCCAAGCTAAATGTTGATCTCTCAGTTCTACATTTTTCTATGTGAAAATCTTCCGCATTCCTCAAATTATATTCTGTCATTTCATTCCTCTTTGTTAAGAATTTCTCTAAGTATGAGGGAGCCAACTTATTAATGGTCTTATAAATTAGTAAATAATTCGATTCTTCCACTAACTGAGAAATGTCCAAAACTTTCAATCTATTTAGCATATTTATTTTTTATTTATTTAATGCTTTACAAGGAATACAACAGGCTGAGCCCAAAACAAGTATTCACCCAATTTAACTACAAAAATACACATGAAATTTATACAAAAAATATCAAGCCAACACAAATATTATTTCCATCGATACTATCATTATAATTATAAATTTATCATTTTTATTATTTTTATTTTTATGTGAGAACACTCCTGAGACCACGTTTTAGATTGCCGAGTGGTATGTTGAAAAGATCTATGTCACTGTCAAGGTTGTTAAAAGATGTTATCATCCTAAATATGGGTGCATTTTGTGCGCTGTTCGTCCTACGCAAAGGAGCATAAAAAGTGTTTCCACCTCGCAACCTTATATCCGGTACCCTAAAAGGAATTGCCTGCAGAATTTCAGGCACACGAAGGAAGCCATTGACAACTTTGTACAAAAAAATTATATCCGTCATCTGTCTACGATTTTTCAGTTCCATTATACAGAATTTCCTTCGAATGTGTGAGTACTCGTGGTTATTGTAGACTATGTTATTCTTGAATGCCAGAAACCAAAGAAACCTGTTCTGAACCCTCTCTATTCTCTCCACATAACACCTGTACTGGGGGCTCCAAATTGACGATGCGAAATTCAGGCGACTATAGATGAAGGAATAATATAACATTAAAAAGGTTTTGTTATCTCTGAAATTTCTGCACTGTCGAAGAACCCACCCGAGCAAGCGATTTACATCTCTCAGTAGGACTTCAATATGTTGGTCGAATAAAAGTTTCCCATCAAATGTCACCCCCAAATCCAGAATATGGTCCACCTGTGAAAGAAAACAGTTTTCCAACTTATACGGATGTTCTATGAGACGTACATTTCTACTAAAAATAATTTTGTGACACTTGTCATAATTCAGGAAAAGACTATTCTCCTCACAATAACCCAGCAATCTATCAATGTCCTGCTGAATCAGAACACAGTCCTCCATTCCCTTGACTGCTCTGTAAAACTTCAAGTCATCAGCGAATAACAAAAAACTACAGTTTTTGAAACACTTTTTAATTGTATTCAAATATACTATGAAAAATAGTGGGCCAAGGTGCGAGCCCTGTGGAACCCCTGAAGTATTGCAGAATGTGGCAGATCGAATGCCATTCACCGTCACAAATTGAGATCTTTTACTTATATAGGAGGAAATCCATCTCAACAGATCACCGCATATGCCCACCTCAGCAAGCCTCCGAAGCAATATTCTGTGACTTATTTTATCAAAAGCCTTCCTTAAGTCTGTACAGATAACATCAACTTGGATTTGTTGATCCAGACAGCCATGAAGATACTCGGAAAAAATCAAAAGGTTAGTTTCAAGATTTCTCCCCTTTTGGAAACCATGTTGTTGATCGATTATCATGTTCTTCGTATGATTATAAATATATTTATACACTAACGACTCAAAAACCTTAGAAACAATCGACATTATGCTTATTGGTCTATAGTTCTCAATTTGATTTTTCGGACCACCCTTATAAACCGGAATTATAGACGAGATCTTCCACCTTTCCGGAAATATTGCAGTATTCAAAGAATGATTGAAAATGTGAAGCAATGGGACCGACAAAGTCCGTGCACAATTTTTTAGAAATACTGGAGGAATACCGTCTGGTCCAGCCCCTTTTGAGCAATTCACAGACTGCATTGCTGCTAATACCTCATCTAACTCAAGCAAAATACCCGGCAAGTAATTACTACTATACAGATTTTGGGTGAACTCTAACCCTGAATCATGCTGAAGCTCCTCAGGTTCGTACACCCCACAGAAAAATCTTGCGAAGAGCTCGGATATATCCCCGGAGTTATTACCTGATTCACTGCCAAAAGTCATCTCAACAGGGAAACGGGAATGCTTACTCTTGCGAGCAACATGTCTGAAAATATTTCTCGGGCAATCTTTAACTTCATCTTCTATTTTTTTCAAATAATTCAGATGATCCGCAAATATAAACTTTTTACACAGTGATCTCAGATTTTTGAAATGACGATAATCATTGAGGTTCTGATAGTTCTTCCATTTTTTATGAATTTTTTGTTTCCATTTTATTAGTTTAATGGTTTTCATGGAGAAATAGAAAGGGAATTTTTTATTTCTCTTTGTTCGAGGAACATTCTCACCTATAACGTTATTTACAATTTGATAGAAAGTTTCAATTTCAGAATTTACATCACCCCGGAGAACACCATCCCAATCTACTGCCTCAAACCTGTCATTTATCACATCATAGTTTGCTTTTTTAAAATTGAACGTAAATGGTATTATCTTATTTTTCAAATAATTTGTTCTTTCAACAGTGAAAAGAAATTCTAGCGATGCATGGTACTCATCCTCCATCACAAAGGGATTTTCATTTCTTATTATATGGCTAACATTATCACCAGTGCATAATATCAGATCAAGTATTTTTTTATGTTTATTTAATATACCATTGAATTGCATCAGTTCCATGAAACCAAATATATCAACTATATTGGAGGAGTAACCATCAACGTTCGTTGGTAACATTATATTATGGTCTTTGTCACTTTGACTTACCCATTTGACGCTAGGGCAATTGAAATCACCGCACATCAATAGAATATTATCCGCGATGGTTAATTTATTCTGTTCAAGTTTCGCCACGAATGACGCAGCAGCATGTTCTTCACCCGGTGGCAAGTAGACACAACACAAATACACCTCAACTCGACCCACAACAATTTTAATCCATACATCTTCAGCCTCACTATTAAACTTTTCCAGCACTTCAGGTTTCAGACCATTCCTGACGGCAATCAGTACTCCGCCTCCATCTTTCTTCACGGAAGATGAACTATCACGATCCCTCCGGAAAACTGAGTATTGGTTTTCATCGATTATTTCGGAGTCAAGTACACTGCCATTGAGCCACGATTCAGTTATAAAAATTATGTCATGGAAGTTAGATGTGACATGAAGTTTAAAAGTACACAGCTTTGTTCGCAATCCACGAACATTTTGATAAGCAATATTCAGAGACAAATAGACACCGACAATTCACATCTTTACATTTACCATCATTTGTGAGGAAAACCGATTACTTTGCTATCATCTTCAGATCTGCTTCACACGCTATGTGGAGGATTTTTGAAGTGTCATCCTTTCGTGCAAGTATACTTCCATTCTGTGCCCAAACATATTTGAAATTGTTATCATGGGCTGCGGCTCTTGCTTTTTTATAAAGAATTTTATTCATCGTTGTGAGATGCTCGTTAATGAAGCATCTCGGCGAAATATTATCGATTTTAAATCCCTGTTTACCTCCTTGCTCCGCGCGTTTTAATTTAACTGCAGCCAAAAAATTAAAAAAAAAAAAAATATATATAACCTACAGCCGTAGTCTTACCACATCCCAACAAAATTCTCATTGCCTTATTCTATAATACTTGTAATCTGTATAAGTGCTCCTTGTTACACGAAATTAATAATGATATACAATAATTGAAGTGCGGAAATATTATCGTGTTATAGACTATTCTTTTTCCTTTTTCTGACAGTTTGTATGACATTCTACCAAAATAACCAATTTTTTTTCCTATCTTTTTACATAAGTATTCCACATGAAGACCAAAATTCAACTGTTGATCGAAAACCACTCCTAAATATTTTATCTGCGTTACAAGGCCTATCTGTTTCTTATCTATGTAAATTTTATACTGTTCAGCCTTAAATTTATTGCATTGAGCTTTTGTGCCTAAGACCATATACTTCGTCTTTTCCGGATTTATTTATTTATATATTTATTATTTAACCTCAACCAATTATGAAAAACGCTCAATTCCTTATTTAGAATATCCACCAATTCAATTTCATTATGACCTTCCACTGATATTAAAGTGTCATCAGCATATAAATTGAAAAAAACATCTTTTCAAATACAAATGTAAATCATTGATGTATAATATAAAAAGCAATGGTCCCAGGATACTGCCCTGCGGAACGCCACATTTGATCTCAATTGCATCCGAAAAATCCTCATCAATTCTAGTTTTCTGGTACCTCTCTCTCAAAAAGTCCTCTAGCCATAGTAGAGCTGTTCCTCTGATGCCGTATAGTTCACATTTTTTTATCAATCTCGTCCGATCAATGGTCTCGAAAGCACGACGTAAGTCTATGAACACACTTACTACTATCTTTCTTTCATCTGAACTCTTCTTCCATGCCAAACAAACCAATTGGCAGGCTGTTTCGCACGAATGGTGCTCACGAAACCCCGACTGCAATTCGTGCAATATCAAATTCTTCTCTAAATAGTTCTGTAACTTCTCATGCACCAAAATTTCCAAAATTTTACTCACAATTGGAATTAGATTCACTGGTCTAAAATCTTCCATCTTGCTTGGGCATTTCACTTTTGGAATTGGCACCACAGTACTACACTTCACCGCAACTGGCAGTTTACCTGTTTTCAAGATGGTATTTATCAAATTAAGGAGAGGATATCCAATAACATAAAATGTACTTTTTAGTAAGACTAGTAAGCCAGGAGATCCATAGGCCCGTAGATCTATAGGCCAGTAGATCCATAAGCCAGTAGTTCAATAAGCCCATAGATCAATATAGACCATAGATCAATGAAGCGCACAGAAACACGAAACACAGCAATGAAACCCGTTGAAGACAAAGAAACTCGAAAGAACGCTAAGCAACACGGAAGAAAGCGAAGAAACACAAAAGAACGCGAAGAAACACGAAAAAACACGAAAGAGCGCCAGTAGATCTATGGACCAATAGATCCATAAGCCAGTAGATCCATAAGCTAGTTGTTCCATGTGCCAGTGGAACCATTGGCAGGTAGCTCAATGTAGCCCATAGATCAATGAAACTCGCGAAAACACGAAACTCAGCAAAAAACACGACAAGAAGCGAAAAAAACTGAAGAGTGCTACGAAGCAGTAAAGAAACCATAAAACCTCATAGAACGTAAAAAAACTCAAAAGAACATATTAAACCCCGAAGAAACGTAAAAAATCTGAAAGCACGCAAAATATCCCGGAAAAACTCAAAAAACCGAAAGCACGCAAACAATCCCGAAGAAACTCAAAAACCCGATGGTCGGCAAGAAACCTGAAAGCACGCAAAAATCTGGAAGAAACTTAACAAACCCTGAAAGAACTCGAAAAATCCCCAGGAACGCAAAAATCTGAATGCACAAAAAAAGCCTCAACAAAACCCGCAGAAACGCAGAGAAATCTCGAAAAAACGCGAATAAAACCGAAAAAAGTAAAGCAAATAGAGAGCAATACTCATAACTAATAATTCAACAAATACTCTCTTTAAAGTAATGAAAAATTTCGACAGCAATATTTTCTTGCTGAAGAGAATTGAGAGATAGCAAAAGTTCAGCAATTTTTAAAAAAAAAAAAAAACAATTAATCACTGTGTTCCTAAAAAAAAGTTGTTATTTCAATTTGCCACAACATTTCAAAGAAGCGAGAGTGAAAAAAGCAAATAATATTAACTACGTTTTAATGACTAAGGGTTTCCGCAACTTTACCATAAAATATGCCATTTGGAGGAGTAAGAATAGAAATTCGTGATAATAAACAGAACATTTTCGAGAAAACCCGTTTCTCAGATAGAAAATTGTAATTGCCAGCCAAAGAAAACAAAAATATTCTTCCTACCCCTGTATATTCACACGGAACGCGACTTGCACAAACTTAACCGTACATTCTCTTAAATTCGCCTCACTTATAGCAAGGGATGTAGATAATTACTCTCTTCTATGGCGTGATCTGTCATCAGTATCAAAACAATGATCGCTTTTGACAGATTCTATAAAATCGATTTCTTAAGGAAAAGAATTAAGTAGTTTTTGAATGTACGGAATAATGATGATTATTTTCATCAGTTGTTCTCGTATGCATAGGGAACAGGTAAGCTTTATTTTTATCTAATGCTTACATATTCAAAATGTATGTTTTAGACCAAAGGAATTGAAGAACTGTCTTTGTGTTGTGACTCTTGAGGAGAAATGATCCTTCGTGGCTTTCAAGGAAACTTACCATACCTTCAGTAATTATAAGTAGTCTCTGGGATACTGCCATGAAATTTCATTCATTTGAAATTATTTCAGATTATCTTCATCCCATGACATGAATGGAATAATGGAAGTAGATGCAAAAAAAAACAATGATTTTGATATATCAATAGAAAATTAGATTATCTTACTTTGATTAGGATAAAAACCTGCAAGATATGAAGTATAAATTGAAGTAGTGAAGATAATATTTTTGGAGTTGAATTGTAATATTATAAATTATTATATAGATAATGATTATTTGAACACTTGAGTTTAAATAACTATTTTACTCTATAAACAGGAAAGTATCTGCAGATGTTGAATTAGCATGTAACTTGATTCTGACAAAATTTTAGCTTGCATCGTTGCAAGATCATTTAATTATCAAGGGTATTATATATGAAAAAGTATATGCTATCTACACTATTTTTTTTTCATATATAGTAAAGCTTTGTAGGATTGAAGATGCCATTTAGAGTATAGATAAGGTCACATAGTAATTTTTGTGCATGTAGATTATCGAAATAATAAGAGGAAATCTTAAGTGATAGTGAGAATCATGAGTGAAACAAAATTAGTGACTTCAGAAAGAGTATATAATGAAATGTGTGTAACAGTCTGAAAAAATTGCAAAGCGATGGAATCTTTGAGCAACTGTTTTGCTTGATTATGGGAAGAATGTGATGACGTAAACTGCCAAAGGCAGAATTCTAAGCCTGGAACCAATGAGTCTAATGGCAAAAAGAAGATTTTTCCCTTTTTTAAGATCACAATTAATTTCACAGGGTCCTTGCTATGTTTCCTTCTGTAATGACAACTGAAATAACCTGAATGAATGATTATCTGCAAATCCAAGGACTATAAATTATGAAAAGTAGGTATGTGAGTAACTTCAAATCCAGGTAAATGGATTTCTCATGCATATTGAGGATTTGTATGATTTAAGAGTTCATTTAATATGTAAGGAAGTTAAATGTAAATAATGAAATATTACCTTCAGTTTTACAGAATATTAGAAGTCATATTTATCCTTGTAGGTTCATTTTTTAGAAACCTTAGATAGTATAATAGAGTTAGTTATAATGACCTTCATTTTTACAAATATTAGAGACAATATTAATCCTTGTATTTGTAAAAACTTGATGGAGAGACCAAACAGTCATCTATCATTCAATTGAAGTATAATGGGACATTTTAGCGGATAGAAATATATAAAATATGATAGAAACAGCTTAGACTCTTGAGTATAAAAGAAAATCTTATATGATGGTGAGACTTAAATGAGTGAAACAAAATTAGTGTTTATGGAATTTTAGATTAGTCCTTAAAATATCAGAAATTATGGAAACCACTATCTCAGATGTACCACCAATAAAAGTTATTAATTTGGTGAACCCCTTTATTGAAGTATTATGGAAGTTGGCATAGATTACCTAATGATCAGAGGAATATTTATTTCAAAAATCTAACCTAGTCTAAGTTTGATAGATAAAGATATTGAATTGCATATTCAAAATTTAAATTTTCTTGGAATTTGCGGAACCAACAGGAATAAAAGAATTGCAAATATTTGATCAACTACTGTTACTATTTTGCTTGATTGTGGGAAGAACGTAATGAAATAATTGATGAAGACAGAATACTTGGATGCGTGGATGGATATATCTGATGGTCAAAGAAGGATTTTTTGTTCTGAAGGCATGATGAATTTTACAGGGTCGTTCCTATGTTTCTTCCTGGAGTGGAAATTGAAATGTACAACCCGAATAAAACATCATCTGCTATATGCAAATCCCTACCTGCGAAATATCCATTTGAATTAGTTTATTGTTTGGTTACGATTACAATCATACATAAAGAAAAGTATGATTACAATACATAAGATTAGAATGTCAACGACAATTGTCATTTCAGAGTAGGAATCGACAGGGGTGAAATGAATTTGCTAGGGATTGTAAAACTGATTCTATGCTGGGTAAATTTTTGAATTTCTTAAATACACATCGTAGACTGTTGAACTATGAGAGAATACCTCACCAGGGTTCTTACGAATCGTATGAATTGAAGAATTTTCAAAATATTATACGGAGTATGGATTAAAATTGTAATTGAAAATATGTGACAATGTTCTGTGAACGTCGGACGTGACTGATGTTCTGGAAATTTGTGTTTGAGCCGAAGTAAGCTATTTTCAGCAATTAATTTAAAATATTATTACTTTCGATTGGAAGATATGAATAGCTTTATCTAAAGGTCCGATTCTCGAGGAAGACACATATGAAAACGGCTTTTCCCGATCGCGTCAGTGGAAAAAGCCTTTTTCAATTTTACCGGACCATCTTTCGCGAAAAACCGGGAAATCGGTGTTTTAGATAATTTTTTTGAAAATGTTAGCGTGGTCGTATAGGCATGTGAAATGCACCTAACGAAAGTCCGTCTCATGAACTTTACGGTGCTCGCTTCGCTCGCGAGATCGCCTTCCCCTTTCTACCTCGAAATATCGCATTTGTGAACCCCTCGCCGACCCAAAGTTTTTCGATCTCCTTCTGTGGATTACCACAGAAATATTCCTTATTGTTTTTAATATATTGGGATTACCACGAACACACTATCACCTGTTGATTTATTTTTCAGATTCGTTACTACTTTATGAAGTTCATTTAGGGACACTTTAGAGAATGAAGATTCCTCTTTGGTTGCATTCAATTTGATTTCACTTAAGTTTTTGTCAGGGTTACCAATACTGGCCTTGATCTCTTCAAAACCTTCCACAAAAAATTTATTCAATTGATCACATAACCGCATCTTTCATTCAATCCTTTATTTAGAGATAAGGTTATACTATAGTTCTCGTTTCAAAATCATTTTGACATTCGCTCTGCTGTGTCGTTTCAATTTTAACCTCAAATTTGCAATTTTCCGTGGGCTTTTTCAATATGCTGTGTATGTAGGCTCATGTTTCTGCTAATAAAGTGAAGACCTCTTGGGAACGAGGCATAAGCAAATCACTTTTGTAATGCCAACAAACTGAAAAAAATGGGTGCATATCTGAGCAATAACGAATGACTGAACTGATCTGAATAAACTCCTAAAATTAAAGTACAATTAATAGATTTCTTTATCCCTAATCTTATGTTACAGACACAGTACTGGGCGCGACTGTTCATTATTGTGCATTACTCCATTTTTTGTCGAAGCCGATCAAGCATATGGATATAATCTCAAGAGTGAAGTAATAGACTTCTTTGATTCCAAGCTGTTGACACTAACCAATGAGAAAGCGCATACGGGATAAACATAAGATGAATGTTGATAGAAATTTTACGTAAATAACAATAGACTCCCTTCATTTCAAGCTGTTGACACTCAACTATCTGAAAACTATATTTTGATACTCAATCATGTGTTCTTCGTCAAATCGACTAATCAATTCTCGGTTTGAAACGCCTGAAGAAGTTCAAATATTCAGGATTTAGTTCACATAATCACCGCACATGGAAAAAAAATTGATGAAATAGATAAAAATGCGTATTTAGTATCTTTCATCTCCATTGTAGGCTTCACATTATCTTGGCTCAGCCTCATTAAATTTATGGAATACTGCTAAGGGGTGCTGTTATGAAAACTGAACTCAAAGGTCCGGAGGCAACACAGAGGTGGCGATAGGACAATGATTTCATGCGTGTATTACACTCATTACATACAATTAATTACCGTCAACATTAAAGAAACCAAGTACATTAATAGATTAAAAGAAAAATTATATTTGTTGTAAGTATTATATGTGACACATTAGAAGAATACTTGATGAGAAGTACTCAGCAAAAATGTTCATAATATTTCTTTGGCGTTTCAGAAATCGTAATTCACTTGAAACATAAAGACACATTCCATTTCATTATCAATTGATATGCCTTAAGGGAAGATGAAGAAGAATTTGTGTCTTATTCGTTGAAGTGTACAGATTGTAAAGTGAATTTTTTCCAGTATTATTGTATGTGTACGGCCAGTTGGTACACATCTACTGAATTTATATATTTGCTTGTGAAGTTTAAAGCTTTAACTACTATAGATAATCAGATTTGAAATAGGTTAATAAAAGGACAATTTTGATGAAGGGTAGACATGGTTTTGAAGTGACAAATTCGATTCCAATTATTGCTGCATGTGTTGAGTAGAATGAATGGAATGGGAATATAATGAACCTGTTTCTGCACCATACCTTCAAACCATATAAACCATATATAACCTTTTTACACATAGTCAGAGAATTAGAGACTATTTCTCTTACGATAGTTACGAAGTTTATTTCTTTATTGAACTATGAATGGACTGGCCTTCTTACCAATTTCACGGAAAACGGAATGAAAAACATACTTGAAATGCATGAAGAAAGGTTATTTCCGCTGAATCACCTTAGACATTCAAGTCTGAATCACAAATATATTGAATTAAAAATAACCAAACCAACAGTTCCTTTCAAGTTGTACTATTTCACTTAATACTCTTCTACAAAGTATAATGACTTGAATGCATATTCAGGAAAATTTATTAATTGGTTAACAAGATCTTCTTTCATCATCATTCCAGAATTTCACATTGAAATCAAAATTACACGAAAGTGACGATTCTTCCGCATCATGGGAGATCTGTAAATTATGTAACGAGACTGATCTTTTTTAAACTTTCATTACAAAAACAATAACAATTCAATATTGTCACCTTCAAAATAACTTCCTTCTGAGGCTACACTGCGCTGGAGATGATTCTTCCATCCTTTATAGCAGTGCTGGAACTCCGATACTGGTAGGTGACAATCCTTTGAATCTTTTCGACTGTCCCAAAATGATTTCCCTTCAGGTTATTTCTCAACTATGGGAATAGAAAGATGTCACAAGGACTCACACAAGTCCTGCGAATAAGGAGGCTTAGGAAGCAGGTGGGTGTTTTTAGTGGCCAAAATCTCGTTTATTGAAATTGCCAATTTTGCGCAGTAATTTCTACAAATTTAACTATTCTCCTTCCATTATGACTGTCAACCGACAATCTGAACGCACAAGACCCTGGATTCTGTCGACATTTTCATCGGTTCTTGAAGATTCTTGAAGGACTTCTGATTCGTGGTTCATCTTCAATCGACTCTCTTCCTTCTGAAAATGCCTTAAACCACCGGAAAACTTGTGAGCCTGCTGAAGTTTGAGAAAAATTGCTCTTTGCCCATGTCTGATAGCACACGGTTCCTCGAAGTTGATGTCATTAATATTTAGAACACAATAAAAAAAATGTTTCACAAAAACAATCGTAACGCATAAACAGATGACTCGAGTGAAGTTTAACTCGTACTGAAGGTGGATCACATGATCCTTTACCGCCCAACTGAGCCCCGCGCTTCCAGTGTTGCCAGACCAGACGCAACGTTGCCAGTCTCATCACCTGATTTACAAACCTCTGTAATGGATCAGGATACGAAATTATTAATTCAGGAAAAAAAAATGAGAATTTTAACTCAATTATTTATTCAGCAGATGTCACTTTTTGTCACGAACGTAGTAATACACAATATATTATGATGGTTCCATTGCAATTAATAATTGTGTTGATAAGTTCGGGGTGACCAATTTTGATAAGGGGTTTGTCGCCAATGAGTCTCAGGGTACATTACACCTTCCCCCTTAAAAGAAAATTTTCATAAATTTTCATTTGAACCAATACTGATACCAAAATATACAATGACATGTTATGAAAAATAAATCTAAGAGAATGTTTGATATAAAATCATAATAGATATAAGAATGTTCACATGAGGGTAGTTTTGAGGTTACTAAGTCTTTCATTATATTTCACTTCACTATGTTTTGTTTCACTTCACTATGTTTTGTTACACTTGTTTCAATTTCAATTTCACTATTTTCAGCTATGTTTTCGTCCTGTTTATTGGATTCCCAATGATTTGGTATAAACCAGTTATGAATTCTATTAGTGGTTTACTTTTCTTTATCGCTCGGAATAATTTATACAATAGATGAAGTCCTAATACTTTTACTATTGACATAATTATATAAATGAAATATGAGTTATTCAATATTTTTGATGGCAAATTTACTTCTCGTTCCATATTTTCAAAGTCAGACATCAAAGTTTCGAGTTTGTGACTGGCCAGGTTAAGGCTTTCTCTATCCAATGAATGAGTTCGGGATGAGGTCGCATATGTCTGAGAGAGGTTAAAGAATTATGTAATTTTAGAACAATTGTCATTGATAATGTCGAGGTTGGGCAAAACAGATTCGAAACTGCTGGAGAATTTCTTATCTGTCGCTGATGTTAATACGGTAGCACCGGTATGTATTCGACAATTAGGTTGCATCTCGAACATTCCCGTACTCTCAAGAATATAGTCTTTAGAAAAGTGATTTTCACATGTTAACGTGACTTTCGTTGGTTTTGGAAGAACGTATAGCCATTTGATTTTGGTATGAAGAGCCTACCACATTTCCGTTAAATTACTCAGACGTATGTCGCATGTATTTGGAACTTTGTTAGTACCAGCTAGAATTTCTGTTTCGCATATTGGGCGATTATATACTCAAAATATTTTACTAGGTACTTTGGATTTAGCTTCCGGTTTCCACCAGATCCAAGTAGCGCCCGCTGACAGGTCGAAAACAGCATTTTCCGTACCCTCTGGTCATTTTCAGTTCAAGCAAATGCCATTTGGACTGAAGGGCAGTCCTTCAACCTTTCAGAGAGCGATGGATACCATTCATGCAGGAATCACGAATTATCGATGCTTTGTGTACATGGATGACATTGTTATTCATGGTGGCGATTTAGCAACACACAACGACCGACTGCAGGAAGTTTTCGAAAGACTGTCCCAATTCAACCTCAAGCTTCAGGCTGAAAAATGCGAATTCCTTCGAAAAGAAGTAATGTATCTAGGACATCTCTGACCCGCGTAAAATCACGTCAATCACTAATTACCCTCAGCTAAAAACTATTGACGATATTCGCTCCTACCTGGGTTTAGTAGGATATTATCGTAGATTCATAACCAATTTTGAAGGGTTAGCGCAACATTTCACCAAATTATTGAAGAAGAATACCCCTTTTGAATGGACAAGCCAGCAGCAAGAAGCATTCAAATCCTTGAAACAAATCCTCGTAGATGAACCTCTTCTCCAATACCCAGACTTCTCTCAACCGTTCAATCTTACCACCGATGCCAGCAACTACGCCTTAGGTTCAGTCGTATCTCAAGGGCCGATTGGCCAAGACAAACCTATTGCCTTTGGTAGTAGAATTCTGAATCGAGCAGAGCAAATCTATAGCACTATAGAAAAGAAAGCGTTAGCTATCGTATGGGCTATAAAACACTTTCAACCCTATCTTTATGGCCGGAAGTTAAATATTTTCACAGATCATAAACCTCTCGCATGGTTATTCAATATTAAGGATCCTAGCTCACGACTAGTAAGATGGCGCCTTCTTCTAGAGGAATATGAGTATGAGATCATTTACAGATCAGGAAAAGAAACCAAGTTGCAGACGCGCTCAGCAGAATTGTTCCAACCACTGTAGCTATATCAACTACAGAAACCTACACACAATTTTTGAACTCGTGCGAAAACTCCAACATCACCTGTCCCAGCGTCAATGAAATAAATGAGTCGATTGCCGACCGTACTGGATGGCGTATTCTATTCATTTCCCAAACATGAGAAGGACTTGCAGAACCAATACAACGAATAATTAATCAAAACAAACACGAGGAACTACTCAAGTCTCTTAAACTCGAGAAAGGAAAGCTGTACGAGCTCGATGACGAGAAATGCCACAATATATATCTCGTAAGTAAAAACGAGTACTGGGAAATGACTGACTACAAAATAATTTTCGAACTGTTGGTTAAAGCTCGAGATCTGGTCGTTAAACGAAACGTGACGTCGATGAGCATTCCAAAATTCCACAGTAAATAATTAACAGTTAACTTCTGTGATTGCTACGAAAGCTGCGGACCATCATAAAATCATAAACTTAAAAAGTATCCATCAATCATGCCTCACCATATATTGGCTTCACAGATATCTTGAAAATTAGTTTGTATTAGGGAACATAGATTATTTTCCAACCAGTTGTGACAATTCTACTGACTTGCAATCGTATTGTTATGGTACCGATTCTTATCTGACCACAATAAAGTGCCGATAATACCATCTCCACGTTCCCATAATAAACCGAATAAGAACTGCAATTCTCCTCTGCTAGAATGTGTAACCTTGAATCTTTTGGTTTGAAATTTAAACTGTCATTCTTTTAATCATATTGTAACACTAAAAGTACACTCAATTTGTGAAAACAATAATACACCCGATATTGTTCAATACTTTATTTGATAACTCTCCAAGGATGTCTCGAAAAAGAAAATAATTATGTCTCGCAACGAAAGGTGATTTCTGTAATCGGTCACCGAGTCGAATGTCCCCTGTACTTCATCTCGGTCCCATATATGGTTCCCCTTTTGCCGATCGTGCGTTAATGGTTCCTGGATTTACGCACCTTCGGCATTCTGATTGTTACATTCGGCCATCCTATGAAGATCTGTCCGCAGATCCAAGCATGTCATCATCTGAAACAAAGGAGATATAGGTAATATCTTTAAAGATTATACCATTATGTTTTCGCCTTATCTTTTTGTAATACGTGTTCATCTCACATGGCCATCATTTGGCTACTTTGATCAGTGCCTATCATGTAAACCTGATGCTTTCACAGTGTACAACCATTTTACATGACCCACTATTTGATCATCGTAGCTCAATGATTATCTTGTAAAACTTGACCCGTTATGCGATTATGTTGATCAGTGCGTATCATGTAAACCTGATGCTTTTATAGAGTACATCCATTTTACATGACCCACTATTTGATCATCGCAGGTCAGTGCCTATCATGTAAACCTGATGCTTTTATATTATCATCCATTTTACATGATCCATTATTCGACTACGTTGATCAGTGCGTATCATGTAAACCTGATGCTTTCATAATGTACATCCATTTTACATGACCCACTATTTGATCATCGCAGGTCAGTGCCTATCATGCAAACCTGATGCTTTTATAGTATCATCCATTTTACATGATCCATTATGGGACTACGTTGATCAGTGCGTATCATGTAAACCTGATGCTTTCATAATGTACATCCATTTTACATGACCCACTATTTGATCATCGCAGGTCAGTGCCTATCATGCAAACCTGATGCTTTTAGAGTATCATCCATTTTACATGACTCACTATCGACCCCATAATGTACAATCTTTTTGTTTTTATCTTCAAAACATGGATTCATACCTTTCAATATAATCCATGGTTTCATTTTCTCTACAGGAACAACCGTCTTCATTTTACGATAGTTCTCTCTTATATCTTGAACCTCGTACCTGTCATTAAGTAGCACTTTGGTCACCTTGAATGGCCCTTTGAACTTTGCCAACAACTTTCTACTCGCCCCTGTAGAAGGTGAATCTGTCCTTAAGACCATTACAACTTCACCTTCTTTGTACAATCTGGGCATTTTTCTTGATTTGTCAAACCTCTCCTTTTGCTTTCTCTGATCATCGGTTAATTTTTTTGAGACATTTTCTCTCAACTCATTTAGTTTTGCTCGCTCTAGTTCCTCCTGAACAGTATTTAGGATCTGAGCCTCAGCCACACACTTTTCCTTTGTCACCTGCCAAAGCTTCCAGAGGTGTTGTACCGATTGCTGTATTGAAAGTCATATTCAAAGAACTCTGAATCTTTTTGACAACGGTATCCCACCGATCTTCGGTAACGCCAGTAGCACTACATGCCAATGCATTTAATATTGTACGGTTATACCTTTCGCACTGTCCATTCGCCCTTGGCGTGGCTACTGCGTTTAATATATGTTTTACACCATAGGTTTCACAAAACCCTTGAATGTCGATGAGGTGAACGCTGAACCTCTGTCCGACACAATTCTGGTTGGTGCTCCAAAAACGAACATAACGTTAGTCAAAGCGGCAATTACTGGTTTCACAGTTACATCTTTTACTGCTTCGATAAAACAAAACTTTGTAAATCCGTCAACAACAACTAAGAGATACTGATTACGTTTCTTGCTTTTAATGAAGGGTCCCAGATGATCTACATGGACTGTGTGAAAAGGAACAGGAATCTTTTCAATAGGGTGCAAATACCCTTCCTTTTTGCCACTGTTTTTTTTGTAATAGAGACAAGAGAGACACGACTCCACATATTTTTTTACATATTTCCGTAGTTGGGGAAACCAGTAATTTTCAACAATTTTTTTCACGGTTTTCTCGAATCCAAAATGACCTCCTTCATCGTGACACAACCTACAGATTTGCCACCTACATGATCTAGGTACCACCCACAAAGGTCTGCCCTCTTGCATCTTTTTATATACTTTTTCATCACGTAACTCATATTTATCGAAATACTGTTTAGTTGACCTATTAACAGTTCCTTCCTTCAAAACTGTACGAATAATTCTAAGTTGTTCATCTTGCATTTGAGCTACTAATATCCAGTCGGATTCAGTCACATCAATCATTGTCACGTGAAGATAATCGTGTATCGGGTTTCGACTAAGGGCGTCTACATGTCCCATTGCCGTCCCTGCTCGATGAGTGACGGAGAAGTCGTAATCTTGTACCTGAAGCCACCACCGTCCAACTCGTGGTATCATATCTCGTTTCGTGAACGTCGCGCGTAACGCACTGCAGTCCGTAACAATCTCAAACTTAAGGCCTAATAAGTAGACTCTAAAGTGCTGTAACGCTAATACCACAGCCAACGTCTCTAGTTCATACGAATGATACATTCGTTGTTCTGGGCTCGTTTGCTTACTAAAATATGCAACAACATGTGACCGTTTTTCATTGAATTGAATAAGCATCGCACCAAAACCTATACTACTAGCGTCAGTGTGCAATTCGGTTTTCAACTCTGGGTTAAATATTGCCAACACAGGGCGTGACACTAAAATTGACTTGACTTTATTAAATGCTTCTTGTTGTTCAATTGACCAAGCGAATGTAAAGTCCTTTTTTAACAACCTTGTGAGCGGTTCCACCAATAAACCATAATTTTTATGTATCTACGAAAATACCCAGACAGCCCTAGAAACTGTCTAACTTCTTTTACATTAGTTGGTTCTTTCATATCCATAACGGCCCTTGTTTAATCTTTTCCAGGTCTCACTCCGGAGGAACTTATTTCACGTCCCAAATAATCAATTTGGGACTGGAAAAAGTTGCATTTACTTAATTTGAGTGTGAGATTGCCCTGCCTTAAAACATCTAATACAATTTTTAGTCTTGACAAAGCTTGTTCCACGCTGTGTGCCGGAATTATAAGGTCGTCCAAATAGGCAAAAACAATTTTATTCAAATAATCCTTAAGCACCATATTTATTAATCGCTGAAAAACAGCTGGTGCGTTCGTTAACCCGAACGGCATTCTTGTAAATTCATAATGGTTGGTGTGATAAAGGCAGTTTTATCAACCGAATCTCTGTTTACTGGCACTTGATAGTAACTCGATGCCAAGTCTAAGGTGACGAAATATTTATGCCCACCCAGCATATCGATCTGATCATCGATCAATGGCAGCGGGTACTTTTCTTTGACAGTAATGGCATTTAACTTACGATAGTCGACACACAAACGATAATCACCCGTTTTCTTTTTAACTAAAAGGACGGGGCTAGCATATGCTGACTTTGAATCTCTAATTATGCTATTACACAAAAGCTCTTGTAGCAACGTATCAAGTATTTTTTTTCTCATACACAGACATCTGATATGGATTATAAACAATAGGGTCACTCGTCTTGCAAGTTATTGTAAATTCAACCAATTCTGTTTTACCCAGCTCTTTCAGACTAAATGAAATTCTATCCCTATACTCTCTCAAAAGGACAAGTACTTGATTTTTTTCCAAATCTGTGACATTGCCAAAATTCAATGAATCTAACGATATTTGGTTCTGTGAACCGTCACCTGCCTCTATGGAACAAACATTCATGAGCCGAAAAGTGTCTTTACATTTAAACATAGCTATTTGAGGTTGATTCAAATAATCACACCCAACAATAACATTATACGAAAGACAATCGTCACTTATTATGAATGCACTAACAGTGCCTGCCGACTCGTCAATCTTGACATGAGCATTACCAACATCTTTACAGATCATGTAATTACCCATAAAACTTTTTAAAGATACAGCATTATCAATCGCAATACTTTTGATGTTCAATCTTGCAGCAATCGATTTTTTTATAAGGGTACAATTGCTCCCTGTGTCTATTAAGCAGTTATCTATCATTTCTCCATTAATTAAAACACCTTTCGTGTACATGTTACTTTTTTTTCTTAGATCTACGGAGTTTACCTTAAAATCTTGTTTCTTATTACGGAAACAGTCAATTTTTTTATGACCAACCTTTTTGCAAAGATCACATCTGACAACACTCTTTGGACAATCTTTCACAAAGTGTGGCCCCTGCAATTAAAGCAAGATCTATCGATACGATTCTTAAACTTGACTGATTTTTTCCTTGTCGGCGTTACTCGATCTTTCTTTCACCTCTAAGCAATTGCGACCATTACTAGATTTTTTTGAAAACACGTCTTGGTTTACATTGTCTAAATAGTTAACTAACAGACCAACCGTATTGAAATTAGCGGCCCTAGCAGCCAGTTTTATATTCTCATTACTGATGCCTTCTATAATGCAATCCATTAAATTAACATCACTTATTTCCAAATTTAACCTTTTTAACATTGACAACTTTTGGAAACAATAATCACTGAATTTCTGATTGGGCATGTGGACATAATTTGCCGCATTAACAAACAATTTTCCAAATCTATTTTTACACGGAAATGTTTCCAATAACGACATTTTCAGGTCGATCCACCCTCTGAACTGCTTTTTCTGCGAATCATACCATTTCCTTACGTTACCTCTCATTCTAGAAGTTGTAAGCTTTATGAGTGAATTATTGTCCCAATTATAAATTTCACTGAGTTCATCAACCTTTGTCACCCAATCCTCTGAAGTCATATTTTCATTGGAACCATCGAAGATGGGTATCAACGATTCATCTACACTTAAACTGGTATATCTACTTACAGTTTTCTCTCGTCTTAACTTTTCACTTTTCTTTAACATTTTTTTCAACTTCCTTATTTGTCTCTGAGCACTACTAGAATCACTAGATGACGAATCCGAACTAGAAGACCGTCTTCTACTCCTCTTTTTATTTTTCGCCATACTTCGCCGTGAATAATCCCACTTCTGAATTTGTAACACTAAAAGTACACTCAATTTGTGAAAACAATAATACACCCGATATTATTCAATACTTTATTTGATAACTCTCCAAGGATGTCTCGAAAAAGAAAATAATTATGTCTCGCAACGAAAGGTGATTTCTGTAATCGGTCACCGAGTCGAATGTCCCCTGTACTTCATCTCGGTCCCATATATGGTTCCCCTTTTGCCGATCGTGCGTTAATGGTTCCTGGATTTACGCACCTTCGGCATTCTGATTGTTACAATATCATCATTTTAAGTATAGAATTGAAAGTGTCGTAAATCCTTGAGTATCTAATTTTGAATTGAAATCAAAAATTTCGAAAATTACACGCTAAACCATTTGAACAAAAGGTCAGAGTCATTTTCATACTTTCAATTTTTGATTCACTTGATTGGAGATTCCTTGAACGATAAAAAAAATATTGAATTTTTTGATTTTCATCTATCAAGACGGCTGAGATAATCAATTGAAATTTGTATAATGGAAAACGCGTTATACTTCTGATTTGTTATTTTATATTTTCACGATAATATAACCATGAAAATATGGTTATGGAACAAGTGCAAAAAATTAACTAACTTCACGTCAGTGAATTCAACAATCTTCATGAGGGCAAAATTTCCTGATGCATTAAAATAGATTCAAGTGAGTCCTGACCTACAAGAATACTTAAAATTTGTCCACATCAAAGGAAACCGCTACGAGATAAAACTATGAAACTTACATAACCAGAAACTGTTTTGAGCACGCCAGCTAATCAACTTTTGCCCAATTCCACTTTTTTGGCTTTTACGTCGTCATATTATACTGATATCAGGCACTTTCGGGCGAAATTAAAGGACGTGAAGTTGAAACATACTAGGCGGTGATGTCGGCTATGGGAGAGACTGCCAGTGAAAAATTCAAGAGTCGTTTCATATTTTATACATGAGGGATTAGGAGTACTTTTACTGCAGAACGGAGTTCAGTGCTTTACTCGCTGAAGTTCACGGGCTTTGCATAATGAGAGAAGCGATTGGTATCGGCCCAGAAACTGCAGATTTGGAAAACGTGAGCGATTTCGGAAGGGATAAAAAACAGGATTCCACTGATTAGTTTTGGAGATTTTGACTACAAAACAAGCACCCATAAAGTGAATAGAATATCATTAGCCTCATCTGATGGATGATCTTTTCGAAATACACAAATTTTACAGAGAATATAGATATCAAAGGATTCTGATCCCTTCAAATGATACAGTCTGTTGAAATAACACACTATTTATGATGCTGTATCTTTGAAATTGTATTCTGAATGCAATTGAACTCTCTTGTTCAATTAATCAGAATAAAATACATAATGGGTGATTCACGGTGATGACTCCATAGAGGTTTATGTAAAACTTATCGGAATTTTGGGTTAAAAGTCTGTGAACTAGGCTTTGAGATAATAAACTCCATTTCTGAAATATACTCGGATCTCTACCGCTCCTAATTCAACCGTAAAATGAGTTATTCTTTCTTATTTTAATTGACAAATTCAGTTCCCATATGTGCCATAATTAGATACTATTTTTAATGACAATTTCAGCCATAACTTGGGGAAGAACTCAACAGTTTTATTCAGAATTATAGGAATTTCCCGATTTATTCAATTCAAATTATTTTTCGATACCTCTCGAAATGTTCAATTCAAAGTTGAGATCAACTTATGTAAACCACCCTAATGGTTTAGCAAAAATATGCTGAAAGAATGAAACAGGTTCTCCTTAGGAAAAATTGATTTATGATGAATTTGAATCATCATAATTCATCAACACCTTGTTTATTTTTGGTCCATAATGCAAGCAATATCATTATACTCTGTGTGAGCAAAATTTAATATGTGAAAGTGATTCAGAAAAAAAATTTCTGCGGAAATCAAAAGAAAGGTTGTGTCTTCTCGTTGAAGTTTTTTCACATACCACTGTCCATCATGGTGATATAGTGAACCATAGAGCAACAGAATTTAGATTTGACCATTGCTGTAACATTCGAACTGCGAAAGCGGTAGGTGCCTAGAAGAATCGTTTGATATCCAAAGAAAACTTACTGGACCTGCATGGAGATGTTGCGCTCACTTCGTTCAAGAGCAATTATGATTGTGTCGACCTAAATGCCGCTTTCAATGAATTTCTTTATATTCTTACATCATTGATTGATTTGTTTTGAATGATTGTTTGGGCTATTACATTATATTAAAAGGTTTTCCGACGTTTCGATAGACATCTTTTATCTTTATCAAGGAGGAAAAGTAGAAAACCTTTTGAAAATTATCAATTTTCAAAAAGTCAATATTGACAGAAGTCATGAAAGAAAATGTACGATGTTATATACTCATCTGTGATATGATGATCTTTTTAAGTTGGATCGAACTATCGGCGTCCAAACTTCTGGCAGATCTATAGATGGAGCACTTATGGAATCAGGTGTTATTTTCATAAATGCTGCTTCTTTGATTTTTCTTCTTGCAAGGTTTTCTTCTTTGGATATTATTGATGCTTCATCCCACTTTATACGACGATTCTCATCTACAGCATGTTGCACCAACCTGGATTTGTCGCTGTCTAGTACTCGTAGAAGCTTCTGATGTTCTTTCATTCGTACATTCAGAGGGCGTTTAGTTTCTCCGATGTAAGATCTTCCGCACTCGCAAGGTAATTCATATATTCAGTTCTTTGTCCTTTGTGTCTCATTATTAGGGTTAACTTTTGTAAGTTTAGCTCTGATAGTGTCTTGAGGTTTGAATGCAGTCGTTATGTTGTATCTATATTTCCAAGTCTTCTCATTTTCTCCGACAAACCTTTTACATAAGGAATTGCGGTTTTAATGGTCTGATTTATATCTGTTGGTTCAGGTTGACTTTCTCTTGTTCGTCTAGCTTTTTCTAATATCTTTTTGGGGTAGCTATTGCTTCTAAGAGTTTTCGAGGTGTTATTTATTTCTTCATTTTGGTCTTCTTCAGTGCAACCAATATTTATTGCTCTATCAAATAAACATTTTGCTACTCCCAATTTTGTGTTTAGTTGGTGGTTTGAATCAAAATGTAGATATTGTCCTGTGTTCGTTGGCTTTTTATACAGAGTGGTTCTTGGGATTCCATTTTGTTTATGTACGAATACATCTAAGGCCAGTCCTACATTGGAAGCGGAATTTCTCCAGACCAGACAGTCTGGCGGGTCTGGACGGGTCTGGCTGGGTCTGGAGGAAACAAAAACAAGGAAAACGTACTTTCTTCCTACATTGGACGCAGTGTTCGATCTGGTCTGGACTGCTCTGAAGAGAATCAAATCTGGCCGTGTTGGCTGGCCAGACCAAATCCGCTTTCAATGTAGGACTGGCCTAAGAATGGAAGTTACTCTCTTACTGGAGTGAGATGTAAGTCTTGATCTAACGAATTGATCTGGAAATTCATTTCGATATTTATAAAGGATTTCGTAAATCTTGTTTTCAACTGTGGTGGTAGGGTCCTTTTTTAGTCTTTTGTATTTTCCTGCTTCTAATAATTCATTGATTTTTTGATTATAAGAGCCAACATCTAGTCTGGAAGTATCTTTATGGAACTATCCGAGTTGAGATCTTTTAATGCCCTCTGTTCAGCTTTATTTATATTGGTAAGAGGTGTTTTGTTATTCCTGTCTAACAAGGTTCTGATTTTTCATCTGTACTCTTCGGCTTTTTCAGGTTCTCGAATTTTTTGTGCAGTTTCTTCTGCCGCCAACATGATTTCAATTTTTGGTATCGTCTTAGGGGCTATAGAGAACTTGAGACCCTTGTGGAAGAGAGATATCTGATCTTCACTTAAGTTCTTATTAGATAAATTGATCACGGTTTTTGAATGATCTAAGGGTTCATATTTACATAGTCAGTTAAACTTTTGTTTCGGTATTTTGTGCGATTTCCACGTATTGATATTTTACCGACGTTATTGTTTTCATGCTTCCTACTACCACGCAGCGCCTGCTCGATTTGCCCACCGCTGTTGTGAGCGTTCACTGTCGCGAGTCGGGATCATAGATAAATAAAAGTATATAGATCGGCAACTCTAGCAGATTTTTGTGAATGCGCAAATGATAGCGACACTAGCGGTTGATGCTGTAGTGAAGCGAACTAAAAGGGCAGGGGAGGTAGAAATTGTGGTGGGGAAAAAGAGGGGGTATTGGCGGGCTATTCGAAATTGAGAAATTTTAATCGCATTTTTCGCTGAAATTGGACTGATAGAAACCAAGTCATTTCAAACCTGATTTCAATCAAGTTGGAAATGAAAGAGTTTCTATCAATTCAAATTCAGAGAAAATGCAATTAAAATTAGATTTTATCGTGAAAAAAAGACAAATTAAAGCTATATTCTGAATTTTATTAACATTAGCGTAATTTCTGAGCTTACAATCAATTACAATGCGATTATAGCAAAATAAATTGAAAATATGGATAAAACACAATTAATTCAAAACACAGCGAACGTTATCAATTCCAAAAATTATGTGTGATATTTTCATTAAAACATGGTTATATTACAATTAATAAGATAAGAAAAATAATTTGGCATCTACAAACATACTAGAAAAAATTCATTTAACAAAATAATTATGTTTTCTTAATTAATCGAACAATCTTTCAAGGATATGATAAAGAGACCAAAAACCTGGTACATGAAACACTAATTGTTAATAATCAATTTTACCTCAAAGAATTAGAATTGTGTAGAATTCACATATAAATAAGGAAAAAAATTAAATCAACGAAAACAAATATTGGTAGGCCTGAGATCATACAATACGATTACAGCAAATAAATCTGAAAATATGGATAATACACAATTATTTCATAACACAGTGAATGTTATCGATTCCAAAAATAATGTGTTATACTTTCATTAAGACATGGTTACATTACAATTAATAAGATATGAAAAATAATTTGGCATCTACAAACATACTAGAAAAAAATGCATTTAAAAAAACTATTATGTTTTCTTAATTAATCGAACAAACTTTCAAGGATCTGGTAAAGAGACCAATAACCTGGTACATGAAACACTAATTGTTAATAATTAACCTCAAAGAATTGTGAAGAATTCACATACAAATAAGGAAAAAAATAAATCAATGAAAACAAATTTTGGTAGGCCTAAGATCATCAAAACTTTTCATTTTTTTGACAAATACTTCTTATGTTTTTCATATTTTTTACTAGCTATACGTTTGATGGGATCTTGAGACTTGCCCAAAATTAGTTTTCCTGTGGGAATATTACAGACATTTTTTATCCATATCAGCATATAAAATTTAACAAAAAAATTTAGAAAAATGTCTATAATATTGTGCTGATTCGACTACCATCTCATAGTCTACATAAAAAAGTTAAATTAGTGCATTTCTTGGACATGCTAAAATAGATCTTAAATGTAACGAGTATTATGTAAAACTTACTTGGTGATGCTTCTTCCATATAAGATACTCTAGGTTTCAATATTTGTTCAGTGGCTTCTGAAAAGAGTAGACTTATGAAATATAGTGTACGTTTCACGATTCCATGTTAATTCATCTATAAAAGATTCTCAAATAATGTCTGTTCATAATATAGCCAAGTAAGACTTTTATGTATGAAAATTGCAATTAATAAAACAAGAAACAAACCTGAGTTTCCATCAGCAAGATTTAGAAATAATGAGGGTTCAGCATCTACTTTAAGGATACTTCCTGCTTTGTTAATAGCAGGAATATAATCGTCAGGCGTAAAATGCTTATCACAAATCCTGTAATTGTTATAAAGTTCTCTTGAAGATTTTGCCTCCAAGTCTTCTCTCCCAATTTTTGTTAACCACTTCTCCAATACCTAAAAAGTTTTAAATATAAATATACGAGGATAAATAATTTATAATCATTTGTTACACTCACCTCTCTACTTTGTGGAAATCTACGGAAATGGTATCCACGCATTTTACCATATTTGGTTGAACATCTTTTAACACAACAATTGAAACCCATTTTAAAATTCACGATTCGATACTGAAAGTCCAAAAGATTCACTCTACAATATCGCCAAAGCCAGAAAGAACGGATATTTGAGAGAGTCCGTATTTATAGCCATGTGACGAATTATTGAAAATGACTTATAATGTCCATGCTTTCTTCTTGTCCGCCATTACGGTAGGAAATTCCCAGAAATTCCTTCGATCCCTTCCACAATTTTCATTCTATTTTCTGCTTGGTCGATCCAGATTGACAATCGTGTAGTGAATCCAACTTGACCAAAATAAGCCCAAAACGAGGTACAGTCGTTTTGAACTGACTTTCCACCCCCTGGTCGGGATACTCGTTTCAAGTTACAAGTCGGGTCAGTTGCTGAACTGTTTTGGGGTGGGATCGTTGCATGGTCTTGAATTTATTTGCGCTTAGTACTATTTAATCGCTAGCGGCTGAACTCCACCACATTTTGTTCACGCTCAGGTGGCGCAATTACGCTGGCGGTGTTGCTCCTCAATATTAGTTATTCTTTTCGGTTGGTTGTTTATTCATTCTGTCGCAATATTTTTGGACACATCTCCTTTTTTTCACTCTAATCTTTCCAACCTTTGTTATATCCCCCTCCATCTCCGTGGCCTTCCTTTTCTGTTTTTGTGTCACTCTTACTGGCCCAAGAGTGTGAAGTGCGTTTTTCTCCTTCTCCCTTGTCCTTAGTTCCTCGTACAAGGATTCCAGTCATTTTTGAAAATGTCGAACTGTGATATATGTTCTGGGCAGATATCATCCCAACCTTGTGTAAACTGTGCGAAATGTAGGAGAGCTTTCCATTTGTACTATCTCAAGCAGTCGTTGGTCGCGGCTGGCGGGGTGATGGATGCATGAGTCTGCGGATATTGTAGGAGAGACGCTCGGGTTCTCCGGGGTTGGGTGGTTTCCTCTCCTATTTCATCAGATAATTTGAATGTGTTGGATGCTAGTTCTCGGCTATCTTCACTCAACCCAATGGACAGTAATCAATTCGATATTCATTGTGAATTTCAAGGACCTCCGAAGAAAAAGATGTTATATATTTAGAAAAACAAGTTTGGAAATTCTTGTGAAATTTTTAGCTTGTCGAAAATATGGAATCTATTCGCTTCAACCTCATTCTAACAACTTTCAAGTTACAAGTAGACCAGATGGATATTTTAATAGATATCAAGGAAACATAATTTTAGATGCTTATAACTACGGAAACATTCGACGAACTGTACCGAAATATTTGGTCATCAACTCTTTCTAAAAATATAAGAACTTTAGCTCATCTCTGTAAGAAAATAGAGAGTATACTACCGGAACGACGGACACGCTCAATTTTGACCACACACTCTTCATCAGGAAGTCGAACTCAATCAGCAAGCACCATTTTACAAACATTCGGCAAAGCAATAGATTGCTGTTTTAATTGTTCTCTAAACCAGAACATGCGCGCAAAAAGACCATTATTCGATAGGTAAGCTGATAATGAAAGAAGACCATATAATTTTATTTTTATATATTGCCAAATCGGCTTCTATCATACAGAATTCTCCGCTTTGTTTACCGTGTTATTGTATTTTCGAAAAGTATGTGTGATTTATTTTGATATTCAAAGAAACATGATATTTCCTGAGATAATTGATTGATTGAGATTGATTTCTTTTAATGTATCGAGGAAGGCGTGTCAGCAATATTCATGAGCAATATCAATGAAAAGGAAGCCATGGTTACGCATCCAGAAAATTGCACATGACAAATTCCATCATTAAATCGTAAAGTACTTTCAATATTTTCATGAATCACCTGTTTGAAGGCTTTATTCGAGGCTGGGGTTTATCTTCCACGTGGCTCCAAAGGAAGAAAGATGAGGTTTTAAATCACAATATTCTTACTACGGTAAATTACCTACTGTCGCCGGAACAACTTCTAGAATACTCAGCTCCAGCTTTTTTTTCCACCCTGTCCTTGAGTGTGAAGTATTGGACACTATAGGAGCACTAAAGAGTAAAAACAGTTGTGGAGTTGATTCCATTTCTTCTCGCATATTGAAACTGATAAGCGTTGATATTGCTTCACATTTTGCCCACATAATCAATCTATCTGTAAGTTGTGGAGTTTTTCCTCATCTCCTCAAAAAAGCTGTTGTGATCTCAGTACACAAAAAAATTTCTGCTCTTGATATAGCAAACTACAGACCAATTTCGATGCTCAGTGTGTTTTCCAAGGTTTTTGAGCGGATTGTGTTCAACAGAATGATGAACTTCTTAAACAAGTATCACATACTTGATACCTCACAACATGGGTTTAGACCAGGTAGTTCAACACAGTCGGCAGCTCTTTATCTTGTTGGAGCTGCATACGAGTATCTTGATAGTGGCCAGTTCGTCGCAGGATTTTTCTTCGACCTATCGCGGGCATTTAACAGCCTTTCGTTCCAAGTACTCATCGATAAGTGTTACAATTTGGGTTTCAGGGGAGTGTTTCTTTACTGGCTTTCAAGTTATCTACATGGTAGAACAATGTCCGTCAAAGTGGCTGATTTCATTTCAGCTGAACGAGAGTTGAATATCGGAGTCCCACAGGGTTTTGTGTTGGGACTGCTCCTTTTTCTCATGTTCATAAACGATTTACCTGAAAATTTGAGGAACATGATGACTAATTCATCAAATTTCCCCGATACACTCTCGATATCCAAGTTGATCAAAATACTTTTGTTTGCAGACGATACGTCTATGTTAGTTTCAGCTCGAACTTTTGATGATCTACAGAAACTTTGCAGCGAGATAGTCCAGTGCTTTATTGACTGGTGTCGATCAAATTCCCTCATTATAAATATTGAGAAAACCCAATGTGTTCACTTTACTGTGAGAAGTGTTGAGCAGCAACAACTGACTATTCGCCATCAGAACGATATAATTTCTTCGAAGGAGTACGCAAAGTTCCTCGGAATCTACATCGATTCTAATCTAAAATGGGTTACTCACATCGACTTCATTTGTAGAAAACTCAATAGTTTTTTTATGCAATTAGCAGAGTCAAAAACTCGCTTCCTAGAGAAGCCATCATGAGTATTTACTACAGCTGAGTTTACAGCCACATATCGTATAACATCATGCTGTGGAGGAACTCCACTGATGTTAGTAGAGTATTTATAATACAGAAGAGAATTTTGCGAATGATCTTCAATATCCCTAGGTCCTCTTGTCGACCATCTTTAAAAAGAGATATCCTAACAGTGACGTGTATATACATCTTAAGGTGCCTGATGTATTTCAAAGAAAATGAGGGAAACTTCACAAGACTCTCTAGCTTTCATAGTTACAATACCAGACGTGACGACTTACTCTTTATCCCTAAACATACTACAACTAAATTCGAATATTCACCAAATTATCAGTGTATCAAACTATTTAATCATCTACCCAAACATATTAAATCTCTGGAGCTCAAAGAATTCAAAAAGATAATTAAAGCTAAGTTAGTAGAGGACTGTTATTATAGTGTTGCCGATTTTTATCGACAATGATATCTTTTCAAGTCGAATAATTTTTATTTTCTGTTGTATTTTTTCATTTTGACCTATCCTATACATGTATTTATGTCTTAGAGGATCAATAAATTATTATTATTATCACAGTGACTAACTATTAGGATCACCTCGCTATGACGGATTGATGGTTTCGTTGCTTGTGTTTCACCGTCAAGTTTGGTGTTTTGTCCAGATCAATACCACCCAATGAAAAACATAATAATGTGAAATTATAAAAAAAATTATAGAAGAATGGACAAATCAAGGTTTCCTTCAACGTTCTGTATTTCAACTACAACATTTTTAATTATTTTAGCAAAGTGTAATGGTTTTATTTTCAAGTACTACGCCAAAGGGCTTGGGAGTCTTCAAGTTCTTTTGAACACTTTGGAGATTACTTAGACCTTTCGAAATCTTGAAACATTTACCACCAACTGCCAATGATTTTACTGCGTGCATTCATGATCCTTGTATGAGATGGCCGTTTTATTCAAAATGATGTGTCTCTCAGCTTCAACTCTGTATTTTTTTTGATCTATTGATATCAAACTTTTTCATTCCTATGAGGTCAAATTTTTTTTATGAATGTTCAGGTTTATCACATTTTCCTCTGTTCAAATCGTGATAATTGTGGTAATGTACACTGAGGAATTTTTTTCAATCGAAAAACATTACAAACTACATAATGAAAATGATATTTCATAAAGATCACTTTTAGCCTATCCAAATTCTGTCTAACATACATACATAAAAGGTGATTCATTTAGATTCAATGAAAACAATTTTTCTGTCTCCCAATAAAATCTCTATTTAACGTTCACAAAATCATGCATAATGACCCATTTCAATGCACGATTTTTTTCGATTTTAGTGTATGATTGTCATGGGCAACCGAACATACAGTATTCAGAGGTAATATGAGTAACGTCACAACACGACTGATATTTCATTTTTATGTATAAGGCCTGTGACTCTCAATCTTCAATCACAGAATAGTATTTATTTCTGGTTCCATTGTTATTCCACAGAGAAAAGAAGTAATGAAACAAATCCAAACATAGTCGATCTGTTAAATTACGAGTAATATAGCTGCTTTCAATCTCAATCCTAATCTAATATCACCAGTTACTTTAATTCCAATAAGTAACGAAGTGAATTTCCCCTTAACTCCCCCGGACGTTGCAGAAATAGCTAACGCAGCAACATTAACCCTGCCACCTGAAAAAAACCGACATTTGTATGACCTACGCAGAATTCATGTCATGGTGTGAGGAGAAGAACATTTTCAATTATTCTGAAACAGTTTTGTTGGCATACTTTAAGAGTGTTGCAGAAAATGGATACTTAGCAAGTTTATGGCCAATGTATTCTGTTCGAATTTCCCGCCGAGAATTATAATTAAATGAGCATGTGTGCGCTGCGTAATCATTTTCATTCTAACGCATCGATGAGAAAAAGAATAACTTCAATATGGTTTATAGAAAGATACTTGTACGTAGTACACTCGAACTTACACTCTGTTTTATAATAATAATTATTGTTGCTTGCTCCTCATATAGTGGAATTCACCTTAAAGTGTGATATAAAACATAGTTATTCAATTCATCGACTGTGAAATTCAAATGAAATCTAATCAGAAGAAGTATATGGTTTTTTTTGACCTCTACATTTATGTGCAAAGTGTTAAATTGCCACATATTCAATGCTCAAAACAACATTGAACGTTAAAAGAAATAATGATACAGATATCACAAACTGGTGATGTTCATTAAGAGACAAAAGGAGGTTATATTCCTAAGAATATAATATATATAAGAATATATAATATATAAGAAAATTAGGTGAAGCTACTCCTCTTACCTCCTCATCATCAAAAATTGATCCCAATTTAATCGCACGCCGCCTAGTTAATGTCTCTGAATCAGTCAATTTATCCCAATCTAAAATGAGGAATGTGAAGAAAAAATTACAGATATTCAGGAGATCAGCTCCTACTTTAGAACATGTGTCACATCCATTCAATATAGATGAATTGAGGGCTGCAATCAAATCTACCAAATCTCGAAAGGCAGCAGGTTTTGACGGAATTTATCCAGAATTCATCAAACATTTAGGAAAAAAGGTTATTGTCTTTCTATAACAATATTCTGAATTCGGGAAACTTTCCTTCCGAATTTCGTAAGGCTAAAATAATAGGGATTTTGAAACGAGGAAAAAATCCTTGTGATCCTGATAGTTATCGACCCATCAGTTTATTGAGTGTTTCTTTCAAGATATTAGAAAGGCTAATCCTTTTTAGAATTGAATCTTCTATAGAAAATTCTTTACAAAATTTCCAGGAAGGCTTTAGGAAAAACAGAAATTGTTCGGATCAGGTTCTCAGCCTTACAACTTTCATAGAATCAGGCTTCAATGATAGGTTGAAAACAGGAGCTGCTTTCATCGATTTATCTTCGGCATATGACACTGTGTGGAAAGATGGATAAATGTTCAAACTCTATACCCATCTGAAATGTGGGAAAATAGTACGATTATTAGAAAATATGTTATCTGATAGAAGGTTTCGTGTTTTTATTGATAATAAGAGTAGCAACTTCAAAACATTGAAAAACGGTCTTCCTCAAGGATCAGTTTTAGCTCCTTTACTTTTCAATTTATATCTAAGTGATTTGCCCACTACATCATCTCAAAAATTTGTTTATGCTGACGACATTGCTATTGCTTACCAACATTCGGATTTCCATACTCTGGAAAACATACTGTCATCTGATTTGGAAATGTTAAAGAATTATTTTATTGAGTGGCGATTATGTCCAAATCCCAACAAAACAGAGGTATCTTGTTTCCATCTGAATAATCATGAAAAATATAGAAAATTAGCTGTAACTTTCAATGATTCTCCTATCAAACATAATTTCTATCCAAAATACTTAGGAGTTAAATTAGATTCATCTCTCAATTACAAGGCTCATTTAAATGATCTGAGCCTGAAACTGAAAACAAGGAATAATATTGTTCAGAAATTAGCTGGATCGTCTTGGGGTGCTGATGCTTCCACTCTTCGCACAGCATCTCTAGCCCTAGTCTTTTCTGCAGCTGAGTATTGTTGCTCTGTTTGGTTTAATAGTGCACATACACAAAAAATTGATGCACAATTGAATACATCCATGAGAATAATTACTGGCACCATAAGATCAACACCGGTTCATTGGTTACCAGTATTGTCTAACGTTGTCCCTCCCCATATTCGCAGACAGACTGCAGCTCTGAATTCTTGGAATAAATATCATTCTTTTCCCAATTTATTCCCAATTATTTCATATTTTCCACAAAATATAATTCCCAGATTGAAGTCACGTAAACCATTATGGCATAATACGTTCTTCAATATGAACATAAGTGATAAAGAATTATGGAAGACTGAGTGGAACTCTTACGAAATGTTCAATAAGTATCTCGTTTCTGATCCTTCTGAAAAAGTTCCTGGTTTTGATCTTCCAAGAAAAATTTGGACAGTTCTTAATCGTTTGAGAACAGGTCATGGTCGTACCAATGGCATGCTATTCAAATGGAACTCAGTTCCTAGCGCAAGTTGTGAATGTGGAGAAGCAGAAGAAACAATACCTCATCTCATCAATAGTTGTCCCATATATAAATTTCAAGATGGTTTTAGGGCTATTCATGATGTTTCCAACTCTTTCTTGGAATGGGTTATAAATTTCAAACGAATATGATACGTATTTTTGTTATTCAGTTCTTTTTCTGCTTTTGTCTTTTTATTTCCAGATTCAATGTGAGCACCTTGAAGAAGTCTCTTTCTCCATCAATAGAAGATCACTCTTGAAGAAAGAAGTCCCTGAAATATATTTCAGCTTATTTTTGTATTTTCACACTTAGACGGGGAGCCAGGGTATTTTTTTACTGGGGATTTTTCCCTAGGCTTTTATGTCATACGCCGAATTGTATGACACCCCGTCACTAACCCCTGATCTATATGCTTTATTGTTTGCTAACTAAATATTGTCAGCCAAAAGTTCAAAAGAATATATATATATATATGTATTCCTGAGAAATCGAAAGTTCTCGAGTATTTTCTTGATGTCAAAGGTAAATATAAAACTGAATTGAATTAATTTTCAAGATTTTTCTTATCGTCACGTGGATATAAAATATGTAACTTTAAATTTTTTATTTGAAGGTCGCTTTGATATTTGGAGTATCCGGGGCATTGCGAAAAGAAGATCTGTATAGAAATTTTCAATAACAGTGAATTCATCCAAAACCCACTCGAAAAGGATATTCACTGTGGTGGATAATGAGGAGCGTAAACTTTTGAATCCAATCAAGAGATATATATCCTTGAGACCAATTCACACTCCGCACGAAGAGTTTTTTACAAGAACTTTAAATGCTCAATACAGCCAGTAGGAATCAATACGTTTTCGAAATTATCATGGTTGATTGCAAAATTTCTCAAATTAGAACATCCCCAACTGTAAACAGATCACTGTTTTCAGCGTTCTCCTGCATCGATCTTTTCGGACAGTGAAGCAGATTTTGCAGCCATCAAACGGCTTGGAGGATGAAAATCAACATCTGTTGCAGAAGGATACATCGAAAACTCGAAGAAAAATTGATTAGAAACTGTTGAAAAAAATTCATGCGATAATCGTTAGCTAGTAATTAATACATCAGCTCCCACCAGTTCCACACATACCTTATCGCAAATCGTCAGTAACTATGGGAATCTGAACTATTCAGAATGTCGCATCTCAAAAATTCCGTCTATGAATTTTACGAATTGTATAATTGGAACCATAAATATAAATATCTCGAAGTGTGCATCGAGATTTTCAATGTCAAATTTTATATTGTGAGGAAAATAATTTATTGGAGTAAATAATTTATTCCTAGGTCATAATGACGGAAAAATCTTGTAATCAACTCCTTTATTAATCTAGTGATTACTTACAAATTACAAATATTCCCAAGTAGCTCAATAATGGCACCGTTTTATTGTTTAAAGCTAACCTGTTATCTGCCTCAAACAATGCTACTACGATGATATGTTTCAAAATGTTCAATTAAATTGTCAAAAATATTACAATAATGAAAACTTTCAAATTCTTTTTGTTGTAGAATACGGAGTCATCTAATCAAGTTTCCACAAATATAGCGCCATAAATTGGTGTAGCAAAACGAAGCCGTAATTTGAGAGAAAAATTCCAAATATTTATAAAATGCACGTGTCAATGAAACATTCCATTTTCTCCACGCTCACTGATATTAGGAATTTTCGAGAGAATCTGAGAAAAGTCCGTTCCACTTGAATATTTTGAATCATTTTATTTTTGTTTTACATATTTTTCTATAATAAAGATTAATCAGCCGCCAATCAATAATAGGCGATCCATTTGAGGTGAAATTTTCATGGGAATACGGAACAGAAAAAAACCTTGAGTCGCAAAATGAATAACTCACTCACCCAAAGGGGTTTTAGATGGATCCTAGTTTCCTCACTAATACCGCTCACCAGCGCCGTGGGGTAGGCAACTCAAAATACCCTATGCTATCGCACACAAGAAAAGTGCGAAAATCAAATTAAGAAGAATTAAGATCCGAAGGAAACAAATCCGGACATCTACACAGCTAACGACCCAACAGAGATCTTACACGCTTGTATTGAAAAAGCTTAGAATAATATCTTTCTGTCGAACAACCTCGCTTTCATCAGTTCTAAGTGAGGTATTTGAAGCTCTAAGCCCTATCTTCCGAGTGCATATTGCTCGAGGCTTTTTTGCTCGGTTGCTCGGCACAGCTCTGATTGCGAGCGGAAGGGAGATTCACGTCGAGCCAAAAATGTTAGTTTCACGAACCATTTCTACCAAATTTTCAGCACTAATAGGGATCTTTAATGATATAAAATGGATTTTTGAATATTTACTATATCGGTCAATTTCTATTAATGGCTTTGAAAGTGACAGCAACTGAAAATCAATCATCACACAAACGATTAGTTCATGATCGTTGAAACTTAATATTTTACCAAATACTTTGATGATTCCGGTTCATCAATCCAACCATTCATTCAAATCATAATAAAACGCAGACGAGGCAGAATAGCGCTCATTTGGATGAATTCTTTTTTCGGTTGATCCCGACTCCTTTTTCATGCGAACGGCGCTGCACAGAAATTTTCGGCAGTTTCCGAACTTTCGTAATGATATTTTTCCGGTACAAGAAAGACGAAATGATGGGATCGCCCAGCGAGAGCTCCTGCATCTGACAAAAGACTAGTCGTTCAGTTTACCTCCCCCTTCTCAATACAATTTTTTTCGGCCTAAACGGGTAATTTCATTCTCAGTTGGATGGATAAAATAAAGAGGGTCTACAGAAATTGTCCCTAGAAGGTTTGGTATTTTTCAATATATCGAATATTTCGACATATTTATCAGAAGTGTTTATCAAATTATCGAGATCACGTACATCCTGGGCCTGATTATTAAAGGGATCTGTTTGGCCAGAAGAAAGACTTCATCATTCGGACCTTCAGATTAAATCTCTTGAAGCTCCTATCAAACAAGAAAGAAAACTTAAGGAATAACTAGATGTAATAGTCATCTATAAAGGAATAATTCATATTTCAGGTTTCCAGAAATACTGCTGGTTTCAGGTGCAACCCGAACCTAGAAATTTTGGTATTCATAGACATAAAGTATTTCGTGAAGTTTCGTCATTTTTTGTGAATTTATTTATTCACAATGATTGAACAAATGAAATATTCGAAATAAAAAATGAACAGTACTGACATGGGGTCAGTAGCGTTTCTGCGCTTGTTTTAGAGTCTTATCCTGTACTCTGCAACAGCATAATACTATTACAACCGCCACGATGAATGAACAAAGCCATATTTCAGATTAAAAATAACACTAACAATTTTCCTTGAGTTTTAAGCTAAACTTCTCTTCTCGTGAAGACCAGTCCAAAGTAGACATATTTTCTTCGCCGAAATCATATAGTATATCATTCCATCACATAGCTCTTGTCTTTTGAAATGTCTTATACATATTTTAGTCGAAATTACAGAAATCACAAATTATAAAACTGCTCTACTTCAAAATTTCATAACATATCACATGAATGCCTATTCCAAGATAATCAGGCAAATGTATCTATAGGTACACAAAGTTGTCTTTCATCATTTCAGAATTTCAGTCGGCAAACACGCATTCCTTGAAATACCTCATATATTCAAATCGAAATAATAAAAAAGCGACGATTCTTAAGAATCCTCTGGAATCTTTGAATTTTTTTGAATAGCATTACAGTATTCTTTTTCTGAACACGAATTTGGCTTGTCTCAATTTTGACAACCTACATTAATTCATCAAATGAACCATATCGATGCATTTTCCACTAACTGAAACTGAATACCTCAAGACATTTCTCTTTTACAATTTGTAGAAAATGTATTTTCACATGAATACTTTTGGGGTCTTTCTTTAAGTTTGGGGTTACTGGAGGAACCATGAGATGGGAAATTTCGTGGAGTATCGGTTCAGACGACCGCTCGGAGTTTCAATGACCCTAGGGAATGTAAATATCAACCTTATTAATTCGACTGAAAATTCTATGATTGCTTGCACTCTGGATAATGTAAAAAAAAATCGTATCTTCTGATGAGAGAGAGCTACGGCAATGAAATCCAAGATTATCAATAATGTTCATACATTAACAAATTTTAGTTTGAACACGAAGTATTTCCCCTTTGGTGAAAGGTATTATAATAAATTTCTTTGGGAATTTAAAGAAAATGTTCTAGCTCGTCGATTGCTGCGAAATTTGGAATTTCAATCAAATTTAGATATCTGTTCTACTTGAATAGGCGCCAAAAAAGAAAACTAACATTTTCTTGCTATAATTCCTTACGATTTTCGGCTTGGATTATCGAGACAGAAAGTGTCCATCAACCAATTTTGACTAGTGATGATAAGCTTCATCCGACTATGTTCGCTAATGGGTGACTTTTGTGAAGGTCGGCCTTAATCTGTCGTCTAACCGAACAACATGGATGCTGAACGTGAACTGATAATGAAAGATCTTCATGTGACATGTGGCATGATCATTTTTCCGTAAGAACGGCGTGTTCTCGTTGAATTCCCCATAATTTGAGGAACCCTCACGGATGAATTTAAGAAATGTAATCGAGGTGGTCAAGATTCGGTTTTTACGCACTTTTTGGCGCTCTCGTTCACCCGATCAGAGTGCCTATCATTTTGCCCGAACATCTGTAATTTTGGAATATCGAGCCGAAAATGGTCTCAATCGATTGGGTTTGACTCCCCGATGAAGACTCTGTGGCAAAAGTTGAGTCTGTCCGGCCGTCCGTCCGGCCGGCCGGTCGGCCGTATCCTCTCTAGCATCCAAAGGAGCTGAGCTAGAGTTTTCATATTTTCAAAATAGGTTAATTGTCCAAATATCTCGGTCAAGTTCGTTATTGGGCCAAATCCGTCGGATGGTTCAGTAGATATGAGCACCTGAAATTTTGTTTCCTCAATAACTACTAGAATATCCCTACGATCAAGTTGATACTTGAAATATTGTTGAGGGAGGCTGCAACAAAAAGGCTCGCAAATTTTCGCAGAAATCGTCATGCAAGAAAATTTTTAAAAAATTCCCAAAAAAAAATTTTTCAATCTGCAATATCTCATAACATAGTTTTCGGATTTCAATAAAAATTAGTGAATATATTGAGGTGATCGATATCGTACTTATCCTCAAATTTCATTGCCGTAGCTCTTTTCATCTAAAAATATGATCATTTTTTTCATTTACTCAAGAGAAAAAAGAAATGACATACGTCCCGATGATTTTCTTTGAACGATGGCCATCACAGATCGATATTCGATTGACATTAATCAGTGTCAGTTGGCGTAATATTAATCAAAATTTTTCATAACGGGAAATCATAGAGATGGTTGAAATAATATACGTTGTCAAAATTCAGAAAAGCACAGACGTCAGTTTTTAGGAAAAGGGAATTATAGCTTTCAACAAAACTTGGGGAAAATTATGAATAGATTTTTAATTTGAGATATAGGTTTGTTCATTCATTAGACGTTCATTTTGCATCACATTGTCCCATAGTACGGGAAAAGACTATTGTTCACCTGATCAGAGTGCTTATAGATTTGTTATGGTTTGAATATTTACTCGCAAGTAGCTCAACAAGAGCGCTAAAGCAATCTGACCTCACGTCAGTGCTTTCTAAATTTTTATAAAGTAGAACGGCGTGTTACCGTTTAGCCCAAATGTCTATAATTTTCGAATATCGAGACGAAAATGGTGTCAATCGTTTGAGTTCGGTTTCCTTCTGAAGAAAACGGAGTCAACTAGAGTGAGTATGTTCGTCCAGCCGGCGGTATATCCTCCGAGAGAAATGAGATAGAGGTTTCATATTTTCAGAATAGATTGACCGCACACATACCTCGGTGGAGTTCCTTATTGGACCAAATCTTTTCAATTATTCCATAGTTAGGAGCAGCTGAAATTTGGTTTTCTCTGCAACTCCTATTATATCAAACGAATCAAGTTACTACTTGAAGAAAATTTGAATTAGGTTGGAGAGAATAGGCTGGCAAAATTACACACAAGCCACAAGCAGACACGATGAAAAAAATGTTTTCAATATTTTATTCACGACGAAATATTCAACGTATTCGAACAAAAATTCGGATGGAATTGATATCTTCATATTCGGAGCTCCCCTCTACGAGAAGACGTGTTTATATTTTTCATTTTCATTAGGACACCCACGCACAAGAATTAAAGATAATATTAATTACTTACTTTGGCATTAACGTTACGTGTCGACTCTTGACCCATTATAAATTTGGAGCACCAGTCAAAAACGACAGGCCAATGAATTATAATTCTGAAAATACGGATTTTTCATAAAATCGAAAAAAAAATTGAAAAATCCGTCAAAAATTTCTCGATGCTTTCATAAGAATATATTCGATTGAGATCGATCGAACTTATTAATTGAGTTTCAGTTGGTAGAGAATTAATCAAAATTTACGGTGAAATATCGTATGATGTCAGAATTCATTAGCCAAATCCGTGTAACATAAAATATTTTGATGATTGATGATCAACCTAAAAAGAGAAAGTTGTTTGACTAGGTTTCCGAGAGAATCACTCGATAACACATCAGGTCCACTGCATTCTGAACACCATATCGACAAGCCTCTAGGAAAAAAAATTTTGCTCGGTTCTTCTGGACTCATTCGGAGCATTCGACATGGTTTGCGGACAAAAATCGCATTGTCGGTGGACATCTGCATGGCGATAAGCTTAACGCGCTCGGGATTTCTGATTGTTTCTAGTGGACTCTAAAAGGTTCCATACCCTGTATGATTTATTTCAGTTCCTTTGTTTTTGATCCTGTCTTTTCGATCCTCTTTCTCTTTCTTGATTTAACTTGTGAGTTGATCTCACCGATCGGCAATGGCTGAGTGAAGCCCACCTCCCTGTTTTCATCCTCGTAGTTCACTAGTCGCATATTGGGGTTGCCTGATGTTCGGATTATATATTTGAAGTTTAGCAATACAAAGTCTAACGGAATTGAGATAATTCAGGTGGATACTGCCACGTTCTTAATACCGAAATTTACCTAAGTGGAACTAAAATTAGTAAAAATCCAAAATATGGCCTAAAGCTAAAAGAAACAAACTATTTATCGAAATTCTGGTCTATTACAATAATACAATTAGATCTGATATATTGGTGTGGATTACAATTGGCAAAAATCTGTCATGTGGAAAAAATCTCATATGGTTCACAATTAACAGTACTAAAACGAAACTAACAACAAAATAATGAAAGTTCTCTCACCATAGCCAGAATGTTATCGATTCGAAAGTTTCTCAAACAGAAACCCGAAATGAAATTATATAGAAATTACCACACAAATTAGAAAAATAACAACAATGACGAAAAATGAAATGTTCTAAAAAATATCATACTTAACATGAGTAATCTCGCTGGTTGACCTATTTTATGGACGACAATAGGTTTGGCTTGATTGCTCTTCCTTATACGGTTTTGACCAATATTGTATCCGCGATTTATCGGTAAGTTCGCCAATGGGTCGATCAGCATTACCATTCGATCTTTGGTCCAGAAAAATCGATGTTGATGTTACAAAATTTTCCTAATTATACGTGTGTGTCCAGAATCCATAAAAGTAATTCAAGGCTATCCGAAATTAATCGTTCAAAAAACTAATGCCTTTGCAGCTGAATTAATTGGCCCAACTAAATTTCCAATTTTCTAACCAATGGCTTCGACAACTCTGCTGCAATTTACTATATTATATCTGCCTAAACACTAAAGATCTTCGAAGAGTACTGAATTTATATTTCGTGAATTTTAAATCTATCTGAAAAGCAGATTACAGAAGTTATAAAAACTGATGAAAGAATCGTAATAAACAACACTAAGCCGATTTAATTTTGAATAAGACGAACCGCTGACAACAATGACATCTATCTCTGCGTTGACGAACTATCAAATCACAGATTACAACACCCAATTCGAAAATCGAAAATGAAATCTATAATAATAAATAAGAAAATTGAGTTGAAAACTATAATGAACTAATAGAATTAATTTTGAAAATTCAAAACGAAACCGTGAAATGTAATATTAAATTCTGAAATTGAATAAATTGATGAAATTAACCAAGGAACGATTTTTCGTATAATTATTAAAAACAAACTGTATCAATACATGGGGGTGTCTGACATTTTATTTGATTTGTTCTATCGCGTTTATTAGAGTTGAAAATGGCTAATTGCAGTGAATGTTTGGCAGCGATCGTCGCATATTGGGATTGCCTCATGTTCTGGTAATATATTTGAAGATTAACAATGCGAATTCTAATGGAATTAAGATAATTCAGGTGGATACATGGGGTGTCTTCGACATTTTATTTGATTTGTTCTATCGCGTTTATTAGAGTTAGTAATGGTTAATTGCAGTGAATGTTTGGCAGCGATCGGTCAATTTGAGCCGTCAATTTTTTATTTTGTTTTTAATTTTTATGCTGCATGTGTTTCCAAGATGGTGGATATGCTGGCCGCAATGAACGCTGTTTGTGGTTCATTCTTGAATGTAATGATCGTGAAAAATCCTGTGTAAGAGCAGTCGGAGATTGGTGATTTCTTGGAATCCAGGGTGAAGGCGGCATTGTCCAGGATTGGTGATCATGTGTCCTCATTGAATTTGTATTTTATGAGGAAGATTCGTTTTCCTATTGCCGATGATAGGCCGACAAGGTATGAGAATATTGTGATGAATATGACTAAACCTACTGTAATGGTTTGACCAAAAAATGATGGTCAAGCTGTCTCCCAGACTAAGTTGGAGCTGATGGGACCGTCAACCCCAAAGCCTAATTTTCAGTTGACTAAGATCAAGCATTTTATAGATGGCGATATCCTCGTGGGTTGTGAAGCTATGGAAAAAAATGATAGGCTGACAAATTTGGTTTAAGGATACATTTGATTGTTGGTTATGGCAATTGCCGTAATTTTCATGTAATAGACGTTTTACCTTGTTATAGATGCAACGGATATCACCACAGTTCTAATAAGTATGATAAGCCTGTAACTTGTCCTAGTGCGCAGGCTCATGAGCTCAGACCTTATTAGTAAGAACAGTAACTGTGCTAGATTGACCAAGGAATCTCATTCTATTAGCCATGCGGTATGGGAGAGGGGTTGGACGGCATGATCAGGAGTGATGAGTTGTTTCCGGTCAATGCGAAGTGTATCGTTCTGATAAAGATTTTATAAAATGTGTATGTTCCAGAGGCAAAGGTGTTCTTGTTGCGGTTGATAAGACATTCGTATCTTCGGAGATTTGTTTGACCCCGTTTTTTACTTGCGACCTCTCTTCGGTTGATATAATGATGTTAAAATTATGATAAAAATCGAAAGGTAAATTTGAAATCCAACAAATACACTACCATAGCACATTTTGCAGACCATATAGCGATACTAGCATCTGATGAAAACACTGAAACACCTGGATGTCCATGGACAGTGGCATCGAAAATGGCGATTCTGCATCAGTAGGCTAAATTGCCTACTGTTCAAGTTACATTCACTACAAGGAGAAATACGGACATGTTCCCCTGTCGAAATACTCAAAAAGAATTCAATATGAGCCTCTTAGATTTCCATATCCTAAAACAAATAAGTAAAACAAAAATGAAATGGTTCAAAACATTCCACTGAATCAGACTTCTTCTCTGATTCTCTTAAAAATTGCTAATGTCAGTGACAGCGGAGAAAATGAAATATACTTGAATTGACAAATAAATTCTACGAACATTTGAAGAATTGGTCAAATCAATTCTACGTGCACCTGCACAATCTAATGGACTTAAGTTTGTTGAAACTTAAGAAGAATAAAAAATTATTCATTATTTTATGATTTAAAGATACATGTTGAAATTTCATTTGAACATAATGACATTCTTCGTAACTGACATATCCGAACATATGTTGACTATCCAAACATCTTAGTGAAGTTCATTACTGGTCCAATGTTTATGAAGCTTCGAGCATCTGACATTTGAAATGCTCTATAACAACTAAAATATCCATCGGATCACGTTGTATCCTAATTCGAAAGATATTTGAATCAGGTGGAAAAAAATCTGGCTTTCACAATATCGCTTATTCCTAAATACCAGAAAATGTTTAGAGAATATCCAAAAAAGTATTCAGTGATTTATACCTTATGAGATATCCGACGTATACAAAGAAATATTTGTTTATGTACGGACGTTATTGATATCTCACATATGTGATGAATTTTATTTTCGTAGCATCTTCCAACGAAAATATTTAATTATTTTTTCAGTTACTCAAGGGCAAAAATCACAAAAGTTGAAGTCAATCAATTACTCTCACAGTTACACTCCATGTCGACTCTTGGCTCCTTGAAACTTGGCTGTCCAAAAAGAAACTACAGGACTACCTAATTCTTAGCATGCTCCGTTTGCCTCAAACTTATAGACAAAGCTCCATATTACTCGTCAGAAAATACGAATTCTAAGTTGAATCGGAAAAAATTTACGGTGAAAAATGTATGTTGTCAATTCCTGTTCTGAAAATGTTTAATGTGATACTTGTAGAGATTTAGAAGAATCGATTCCGGAGTATCATAGCTTTTGTGTAATTTTGATTTGAATATATAAGGTATTCCATAAGACAAGTTATAACATTCCCCCACTTTTTTATTCAAAAAGAATTACAAATATCATTATTAAAACTAACTAAAATACTCAAGTCAGAATGATTTCCGAAACGAAGACTTGGCCATTTAATGTGATCATCTAGCAAGAGTGGGGGACTCAACGTTATATTTAAGTAATAATTCTGACTCATGATAATTGTTACCAGTGAAAAATAGTTGGGAAACAAAGACCATGATTAGACCCAAATAATTAATTATTCAGGGTCTAAAAAAATGGCTTAGACAACAAAAGACCCCTATACATTATTACATTAAACTTTCAATACTACATGGTCAAGTAACATGGATCAATCTATTCAACAATACCCCAATTAGACCATACAGTCATTATGGAGGTAATTCTAGACTAATGAAGGCACAAGCCAGGATATCTAAGCTTATGGGTGACATCAGTGAATTGTGACTGCTTGAGGATGCTTCGTAGGAGCAGGAGATGCCCTCAGCTAACTTGTGTTGCTCCGGAGTAACAATATCCTTCCATCCTAGATAACAATCGAGAAGGCAGTTATTAGCAAACATCAAAATATTGTAACTACACAAAACAATCCATCATAGCAATTATGGGTACAACTTCAAACATGGTCATGGTACCAATGTATGTGAGTCATAACCTTAAAAATTGTATGAGCCCTAAAAATGAGAACACAGCTAAGACCATGGAGTTACAGCGGTGGCTCTGAAAAAATGAACAGAGTCGAAAAAAAATATTCTTTTATGCTTATAGCACATGAATGTAATAGTTCTGTTCCTTCGGTACTAGAACCGGCATCCATGGCTTTAGGTCCAGGTAGCTAAGAAATCTCACACAACAATTTTGGAATAGTCCACAATCACAAACTCCAAAATAGAAATATGTCATACAAGCATACGGATAAATAGATAGCTGTATGAATCATAGAAATAAATAAACGTGAGTGATCTAACCGTTAGTACCCTAAATTTATCAATTTATCAACCACAATTCATATATAGGTTTAACTGAAAGGAGAGCATTATAATTAATAATAATATTAAATTCCATTCAAGCTGGAACGATGACATTATAGGATGGCTGCAGGTGAAATAATTTAATCACATAGCTAGATATTAAGATTTGTGGTCTCTTACGTAGTATAATAGAATTGAACACACTCGAAAACGCAAATTTTCTACAAGGATAGTTCAATTAATACCCCTAGTACCAATATCATCTGATAGAATAGTAATTTATTTTCCATATCATCGACAAATATTCACATCAAAGAAAAAAAGGTCAATAAAAACTTACAAAATATAAAAATATCAAAAATACAACCATTAAATTAAAGCAACTGGACCTGTGTCATAGATCGACAATACAATTCAAATTTCTCTATAGTGTAGGGGTCAATTTTCAAAATAATCTTATAAATTTCTCGCTTAAAGGTTTTTCCATCAAATAAAGTCTGCACATGTCTTGGTAGCATGTTGAAAATTTTATGACCATATACGTACAACTTTTCTCGAATAAACTCAAATTATGCACTGGATAAAAGTAAAGAAATGTTTGCCTTGTATTATTCCGATTTTGATGCTGGGTGAAGTAAGACTTGTGCTTATGTAAAAACAAAAGGATTTTGTATAAATACAATCCGTAAACAGTTAAAATATTATTCTATCTAAATACTCCTCTACAGGACTGTATCCATCCCAATTTGAAAATAACTCTTATTGCCCACTTTTGAATGATAAAAATACGTTGTACAGACGAAGATCCCCCCCAGAAAACTAATCCGTAACTCACAAATGATTGAAAATTAGAATAATACACCAACTTGAGAATTTCCTGATCCATATTATCCCTCAGTATCCTTAACATAAAAACTACAGAACTCAACTTCCCTATAACATAGTCAATATGCACTTTCCACTTCATGAAACAATCTACAAACAATCCCAGAAATTTTACTGTTTCAGAAAATTTCTTAATCTGATCACCATAACTGAAATCAGAACATTGCAGTTTTGTCAGTATTCAATATCAACGCGTTTTCGATACACCATTCATTCACCTTCTTTATAAGCATGCACAAGTCAGACTGCAGGTTGCTCATTTGATCAGAAATGATAATTAAATTCTTATCATCAGCATAGTCCAATGGTACTACCCTTGTATTATTCATTATAGGTACTAGATCATTGATGTAAATAATGAAAAGAAGGGGGCCTAAAATGCTGCCCTTTATTATACCTAGTTTGATTATTCTCTCATCAGACATATATTGCACATCATTTATCTGTATAAGAACTCCTGTCTTGAAGGTAACTTTTGAAAATATCAAGTTGAACACCTCTAATACCAAGCTTTTCAAGCTTTATCAGTAACAGTTAATGTACTACACAGTCAAACGCCTTGGACAGATCCAGAAAAAGTCCAATGGGGATATCGCCCTGGTCTAATGCATTTAGAACTGTCTGTGTAAGCTCGTAGATTGTCGTTTCCGTATTTCGACCTGGTAAGAAGCCGCGTTGACTGGGCTACAAAAGTTTGAATTTGCTGAGATAGTCCAACAGTCGACAAGCAAGTATCTTTTCGAAAATTTTGGAAAAGGATGTAAGCAGACTGATTGGCCTGTAGTTATTGAAGTTCTCAGGATCATCTTTTTTCGTCTGGAAATATTCCTGTTGTAAATGATTTATTTAAGATTACACATAATGGTTTCACAATATTATCTATACAACCCTTTATCACTGATATTGGTATTTGATCATGTCCAAAAGATGAACCATTTTCCATCTTTCTAACCACTGCAATAACTTCGGATTCCTCGATATCAAAAATAAAAAATGACTTGTGGAATCCTTGTATCTTAATGTGAATGCTTGATATTCGAAAATCCTTAGAAAGGTCTTTTGCAATCTCTACAAAGTGAGCATTGAAATCATTAGCCATTTCAGTGGGCTCACCAATCATGGAAATGTTCATTTGGTTCTTTTCTTTTTTTCCTATTAAATTATTGACAATTTTCCAAACTGTTTTTTTCTGGAGGAATTTACTATTTTCTCATTATAGAATTTGTGTTTGTGACGAATGACTGCTTCATCATAAAGGCGTTTGATTTTTTTTGTATAGATTCGAAAATTCTGGTTTTACACTAGAAACAGTATAAACTCTATCAAGCAGTGATTTTATTGACATTATTTCAGTATTTTCACGAAAGTTGACCTTGTTTTTATTTTGTGCAGGAAATTCTACCAGTGGGAAGCTGGTCTCAAAATGGGATCTGAAAATTTTAGAAAATTCATTCCACATCTTGTTGGCATCCAAATTTGAAGTAGATGTGATGTTATTCCACATTTTCCGAGACAGATATTCATTTAAAATTGCCATTGTCTCGTTATTGACTTTTCTACATCTAAACTTTTCATGCTGCTGTAGTTGCAATGTGACAGGCAAAGTAAACTTCTGTGAGAAGTAGTCAGACAAATGAGATTTCAATACTCGAGACTCACCCCCTTCAATATTGGTGATTATGTTATCTAGACAGGAAGCAGAATGTTCAGTAACTCTAGTTGGCTCCATTATAGTTGCAATTGCACCATAGCTTTCCACCAAATTCATAAAATCTTCTTTTGGTTTGGAATCCGTCATCAGATCAACATTAAAGTCACCCGCCAGTATAAAATGTACGTTTTCAACAAGGTATTTACCTAAAAATAGATTCAATACCATCAAGAAAAATTTCAACACTAGCTTGTGGTGGTGTATTAGGTCTATATATACAAAATACAAGAAATTTACAATTATATAATCCAATATAGGTACTTTAAATTATCCTTACCTTCTTGAATATTTCCAGAGGCATAGCATTATTCTTTACCATTATTCATGAACCCTCAACCAGTGATATACACTGGGTGTTATTCCAATATATGATTTTTCGAGCATGAATGGCCGAATGTGTAAAAAATGAAAAAATCAAATGATTTTGTATCAACGAAGTTCGTGAATTTGCGTTAAACAACACATCCAATAAAATGAATACAACATTTTGTTCTTTTATCACCAAAATATCTGAACACTGCATAATTAAGAACTCACCAGATGAAATTTACAATTATATAATCCAATATAGGTACTTTAAATTATCCTTACTTTCTTGAATATTTCCAGAGGCATAGCATTATTCTTTACCATTATTCATGAACCCTCAACCAACTCCCGTCCTCTGTATCTTCCCTCGTCTGATCCTTCGGATTTCGATAATACATCCAATAAAATGAATACAACATTTTGTTCTTTTATCACCAAAATATCTGAACACTGCATAATTAAGAACTCACCAGATGTAATATCATTTAGTGTTAAAACTTTTTCATAACTGAATTCGAAAAGATCGTTTCAACATATAAAACCCGGAGGTTGTTTTGGTATTACATTTTTCCAGAATATACGAAAAGCCTCTAGACCGTGCACGCAAACGCTTCAGATCTCACGTCAGTTCTTTTCTAAATCGTCTGAGCGTACGGTGATTTCATAAAACTACATCACACATTTTTTTCAGACCTTAATTTCAATGAGAAATCGCCGAGCATGCAAATCTGACCGTCTCACGAGACGCACCTCGCAATTCCACACATCCTGCCACCTATTTCTGCTCGTTCCGAGTCCTAAATCTTCCTGAACGATATACATAATAATGTCTGGATCCTCGTCCATATTTTGTCGCAGTATCCCAACTTAAAGCGAGAAATGCGATGTTTTAGGCACATTCACAGCCGAAGTATCCGAGCCCGACGGAGGACCCGTGACTGAATTATTGCAAATTTGAATAATATATATTTTGGGTTTACCGGATTACTCCAATAATGTGGACTGATTTATGACAACGTCCCGGCAAATCCCAGATCGGCCTTATGCGGAAACTGTTCGCGTGAATGAAGTGATGCGAGTCATCGCGATTTATCGATGGGTTAAAATGTGTTTTACGGTGTGCTCGTTAGGACGGTTGAAAGGGATGGAGACGAGGTTGGTAAGGAATTATTAATGTTGATAACCTCATTTCTCGTTCATCTCCCCAAAATTCTCTTTTCACAAATTAGAAATTTCATTATGGATCTTCTTATACCAGACGAGACTCTGAAAACTGCCTGAAAATACTTTGAAAAATATTTAAGTTTCCCCGAACAGAGAAAATGAGTTCCAGTTTTGAACACAAATATATCAAAATACCATTTATTTCTCAAGCTTGAGGTTTAAACAGTATGAGTAAAGTTATTAATGTTAGCATACAAAAAGTATATATTAGTCAGAAATACAATCCTGTTGAAAACAACACAACACGCAGATTTTGAGTTGAATAAATGAAGTAGAAGAAATCTAAGTTGATGAAAAATCACAACTGAGAAAATCACTTATGTCATACATTGCCTGTCATACTCTCAACAACCTGATTTCATTTTTAAAAGAATTGAGGGAAATCCCTCTTAAGAGTGATAATGAAACAATACAGAATTCAAGCGACAAGTAACTGGGTGCACTTGGTGACTTGGTGACAAAATGGGACTTGGCAATCTTCTCTCTTCCTAGTAGATAATAATGATCTCCACCACGACAATTCCGTATACCAGACTTCCCACTGGAATACATTAACAACTCCAGCACCAATATCGATGAAAGAGTCAGTATACTCAATTTTCTAATAGAATCCCTACAATTATTTGGATAGCCTATGTTGGCTATAATACGTATTGCTCCTCTTTTCTGTTGAGTATTCTCTCAAATCCGCTACAACGACCTCACATAAGTATCCCATGATATAAATGGAGCATACATTGACAGAAGTCGGCCCCTTAAGCATTTTGATACGGATGAAGATAACTGACACAACACAAAAATTTTCCTTGTCATATGAAACAATAATACAATCTTGAAACAATAGAAATTGTAGAAAATTTCTGACTCTTACAGATGAAACGATATGAAAGGGGAAGTGCTCAAAAATATATCTCTCCTTCCAAACGAAACCAAACTTTATGAAAAAATATTACCAATATAGTCATCTAGTAGATAGTCTCTCATTGACAACTGGTATAAATTTTATGACATTTGGATGCATACAACAACAGTTTTTACGTTTCAAATGTCACTGTGTTGTGCACATCGGTCGAAAAATGAGTTTCAAAAAGAGCTGCAATTGATTTTTGTGGTGAGCTTGATGAAACTTTCACTGAAATGCACCAAATTCTCCAAAATTCATATGGCAATGATTATCTATTCCGTACGCAAGTTTACAAGTGGTTCGGGCGATCCAAATTGCGTAGAGATACGCTGCATGATAACGAAAAATTAGGCCATCCCAGAACCGGATCATCGAAAGAAAACATCGAAAACGTGGGTGAAATATACAGATAATACAAATTAACGAAAAATCGTCGGTAAAAGTTATTGAAATGGAATTAGGCATTCCTCAAACAGCCGCATAACGGAATTTGACCGATTTTTGGGCATAAAGAAGGTTTGTACCACACAAACTCACCAAAGACCAGAAAATTGATTGTATCGAGCATTGCAAGGACATCGTTATAAGTGCTTGGAAGGATCAAAACTTCTTGAAATCGATCGTTACTGGTGAGGAGACGTGGTGTTTTCAATATGAGCCCGAAACAAATCGGCATAGTGCTTAATGGAGAGCGCTGGATGAAGGAACGTCCAAAACAAAGTCGCTTGGTGAAGTCAAAAGTTAAGGTTATGCTGACTTGAACTTACGATTCAAAAATACAAATTATGCACACAGAATTTGTTCCCTCCGGCGAGACAATCGCTGAAGAGTTTATTTGGGGGTCATGAATCGTTTGCTGGCAAGGATGCGTCGTATTCGACCAGAATATCGAGAAATAGAAGACCACTCTTGAAGAAAGAAGTCCCTCAAATATGTTCCAGATTACTTTTGTACTTTCACACTTAGGCGGAGAGTCAGGATTTATTTTTACTGGGGTTTTTTTCCTAGGCTTTTATGTCATACGCCGAATTGTATGACACCTGGTCACTAACCCCTGATCTATATGCTTTATTGTTTGCTAACTCAATATTGTAAGCCAAAAGTTAAAAAAAATACATATATATAGTGTAGTCTGAGATAAGAGCCCTTTCAACTATAAACACTATGCTTCAGGTAATTGAGGCTCACACCAAAAAAGGTGGTACTCTTTTTTCTAAACCAAGCCTTCGCAATACTTTATTGCTTGTTAAGGTTGTCTAAAATAAACAGATACAAAACATTAATACATTTACGCAAATTAAAATCATCTCGTAAAATTATTGAAATTGAGGTTATATAATGACAACTGAAAGTGGTGTAACATTATATGGAAAAATCTTTTCTTGTAAAATACAATTGGGCATGTCTATTTCATTAATTTTTAACTTAATAAGCACTATAGTGATTTTGTTTTCAATTTTTATTGTCTGGGTAGTATTGTTTTTTTGTTTTGAAGTAATTTCACCTGTCCTTCTGTCCAATCACTCATCGAGTGGGCCGTCATAAAATTCAGTTTCTTTTTCTTTTTCTAACAGATAGTTGTATATATTACTTAATTTAGTGTCACATTTTTTATTTATAGAATTTTCTATATAATTTTTTTATTTATTTGGATCATTTCGTGGATAAGTCTCTTGTGATAATTGTTTTCAGTTTTTGAAATTTCTACGTTTTCGAAGTCAATTTGATGGTACAGGTTTCGCGCAGGTGTCGCTAATGCACATCTATCTTTACCGTTTCTAATGTCTGATTTGTGTAGATTTATTCTGTTTTTCACCCATTGGGAAGTTGGGCCAACATAAATACCGTGACAATCTTGGCAATTTAGTTGATACACAACGTTACTTTTCAATGTCTTCTGTATAGGGTCCTTGAGGACGCTGTATAATGATTTAACTGTTTTTTGGTTGTAAGTTGTTACTAACACTTCCTCATCTCTAAAAATGGATTTGATCTTTTATGTCAGTCCCTTGATATCTGGAAAGGAGGCATAAAGTTTATCTGCTGGTTCATTTCTCACTTGATTTTGTTCGTTCCATTTAGGTGTTTCATTTGACGCATAAATCAATTTATTAATCGTTGATGTTGGATATCCATTCGGTCTTAAAATATCGAATAATTTCTTGAGTCCATCTTGTCTGTAGCTTTCATGGCATATTTTGTTTATTCTCTCTTGTGCACTCATCCAGTAGATCATCCATAACATATAAGGACAAAATCGGGCTCAATTTGGACCCCATAGCACAGCCAAAAATCTGTTGATAATATTTTCCTCGAAGGGTGCAATAATTATTTTCCAGGATATATTGAATTATTTCCAAGAACAGATCTTTATCTATCCTTGTATGATGCTGAATTGTCTCCCAATTTTTTTTCCAAACTTCTAATGATGTTGTTTTTATCTAGGTTTCCAAATAGATTCACAACATCAAATGACACTATTTTATGATTATTAGGTAGTTGAAAATTATTTATTTATGCTGCGAAATCGTATGTATCTTCAATATAGTAATCATTTTCTGTATTATATGCTGACTTTAAGATGTCTGCCATAAGTATTGATAGATTTGTCATGTGACTATTTACACTGGATATTATTGGTCTTAACGGGTTTTCTGGTTTATGCACTTTCGGGTTTCCGTATATTCTAGGACATGTGGAATTTTATGTTTTGAGTTTTTTAGTTTGTTGTTCTGTAATGTCCCCTTGTCATGTATTTTTGATACGAATTAAGTCTATTGAAAGTGAACATATCGATTGAAGGGAAAAATTCATAGTCAAAATTAAAATTGAAGGTAAAATTTCAGAGGATGACATTGGAGCTGATATAAGTTGAATGAGTTATTCTAGGTTCGAAAATTTGAAAATACTGATTCAAAACTAGTCACCTACAGCAAGAAAGTGTTAGATCTTCACATTTCAAATTAGTACATTGTAAACACCGCTGAAAAGCCTATTTTGGACCGTGAGGTGATACGTCGATTGAACATTAAGTTACAAAATATCAATCGAATTTGGGATGTACATACAGATTCACAGAAATATCTAATTGCTTTGGTAAAATCAATGTGTGGAATTCTTAATATTCAGGCTTATTTCCAATTGAAGAATAAACACTAGTTTTCATCGGAAGTAGATTGATTCCATTCGCTTTACAATCCAAAGTGTTTCGGCAAGCTTTTCTACTGGAATCGTCTCTGACCGACATATATTTCGGATATATGATTTTTTAAGGATAGAACAATTACCAGAATATAGTTAAACAAGAAAGCCAAAGTCAACTGACCCCAAGTGGGTACTTTCTTATTTATTCCGCGGATCTTCTAGTTTAGAAAACTAGTGAAACCGCGTGCTATAATAGTTTCGCCCAAATGTCTTCAAATTTCGAATATCAAGCCGAAAAATTTCTCAATTAATTTGATTCGACTACCTGATGAGGAATCTATGGTCAAATTTGATTATTCGCGGTAGGCCATATACTTTATATTTTCCCTAGGAGATGAGCTAGACATTTCCTAGTTACAGAATTGGTTTATTGTCCAAATATCTCGGTCAAGTTTAATATTGGGCCATATTCGTCGGATAGTTCTAAATTCAGAAGCATTTGAATGTAGGTTTCCTCAATGGCTTCTGTAATATCCGTTTGATCGATTCGAATTTTGAAAATCTTTTAATGAATTTGAAAGAAAGTAGTCTACTGAATTTTATTGATATTCAGTATATTACTCACATTGTATGAGTCGGATTACAACAAACCTCTGACATATTCTGAAAATTCATCTCCGTAGATAGATCCCAAGAGAAGATATAGAAGTTTTTTTAGTGAGAAGTCACAGAAGAGTATAGGTTGGGCATGAATATTCTCATTTCCACTTTGACATATCATCAATGGTACAAATATAAAATTGGTAAATTGTATGTTTTTTCGTTGAATCAAACATCACGCATTATTTTTTTTGAAAAGAAAATCATAAAATTACTGGACATTCATATGATGTATTCGATTAGTTGTCAATTAATGACAATAAACCCTTTTCGTGATTACCATTTCACGCTTCATCTTGAGTATTACGAGTATCCATCCCAATGCAAGTAATTAAGACTTGCAAATAAAGTAGTTCAGTGGTCAGAAGATTACGGAATGAAAAATATCAATTTCAGTCATGATTTCCGTTCAGACAGCTCTCGTTTCCATTAGAGGGAAAGTTGAGTTTTGAATAAAATTGAAGAAATACTGTGAGTTATCATGTCGAATTTGTAATGTGGATATTTTAATTGTTTCCATTTATTGTTGCGGTTTTATTCAGTTCCATACATTTCCAGAGTCCCGAAAAAAAATTTCGAACAAGCGCTCAAACGCTCCTGACCTCTATGGTAGTAAGTGCTTTTTATTATTTCAGACTAGGCACTGGAAGTGAACTCAATCTGAGGTGAGTTATGTGAAAAATAATGCTTCTGTTGAACTGATTTTACGTAAATTGAACCCCTTCAGTTGAGGTAGCAATCAATATTTTTCTAACTTGAGGCTGGTGAATTTCATTAAAACTTTTTGACTGATTATTGATTAACTTATGATGGATAATCATTATACAGTTGACTGAAATTCATTTAAATTCTAAATTGAAGCAAGAGAAACCCGAAACAGATGTCTGTGATAAAAGCATTTACAAAACCATAATATAAATATATTCCTGTTTGAATGAAATATAACAGAAAATTTCCTCACAATAGCCGCACTTGTGGAGCAGAAAAGAATGAGAATTTTCCAATTCCGCAGGATGCGGAATTTCTACAGAAAAAAAAACTTCTTGTCCGCATCCCTCCCATACAGTCAAGTCGCCGATAATTCAATTCGCTAACGCAGTCGTAAATCAACATGTGTAACAGGAACGGAATGAAATACTACGAAAACTTTCTTGATCAAAACAACGAATAGCCGAAACACACAACATTTATAACAAGGCATCCTGCTGCTTAGCGGAACGCTCCTGCTGGAGTTCCTTTGTGTTCAGCATCGAAATTGATTAATCTTAGAATTACGCAGCTCATCCTGTTGATTTATCTTCTTTAGTGGGATGATGAGGAGTAAATCGCCGAAGAAGACTAAAGATAGAAAAATTTTACTTGCCGAGTTTGGCACGTGATAAGAGTATCATTTATCGAAGCCGTTTTGTTGAACATGCGGGCGAAGTCTTTATAAAAGAAATCTGATGGAAAAGGAAAACCACATAATAAGATAATAAACAGTACTTTTTGATGCTACTGCTTATGAAATATAAAAGCGGGTGGTAAGTCAGCGAGATATCCTTCGGAATTAGAAATCCGGTATAAATGTTGCTTGATAGTTTTCTCATTTTGTATTGTAACATAGAAAAGCAGAAAAAATTTAGCTAAACCAATAAATTATTATTGGATAATTGGTATTAACACCATCGTTATATTTCTAATTTCTTCCATTTATGGACAAATATATATATATATATAAATTCATCAAATTTTCTTAAAAAAAACTATGAATTCACTCATTTTAAAGATGTATGTATTTCAATGAAAATAATCAAATCACATAATATTTTTCCTAACCATCTTTAATTTCTCAAATTTTTTGTCATTTTACATTTGATTCTGATTGCTCGGTCAAATCTTCGCCATATCATACCTACCAGAAATATAGGCGCAGATTTTTCGATCTACTCATCTGTGGTGTATCTCACTAAATGAATCGAATACGCTTGCAGGTCTTTTTCTTTATTCTTTCAGTTCTGCATATTATTACGCATTCCGACATGCAGACAAACTAATGTAATAGGAGATAAACATCCGCTAGTTTTGCATGTCAGCAGATTCCTTCTAGGCTCGTCTTTCCGACAAGCAGATTTATTCATTAGATGTAATTCATTATTATTCTGACTGTTAACAAGTAAACTTGGCTCTAGCTAATAAATTTGTGTTTTTTAAAAACGTGATTTTTGTGTGTAATTTCAAAATTATATATACTGATGCTTCCGGCAGACTCGACCTTCACATTCTCCCAATATATAGGGTCTTTCACGAGGAACCTCACCCATATTTATACGGGAAACCACTGAGCGTATTTTCATGAAATTCAGTACTTAAGAGTATTTCACGATGCTGATGAAATCTAAAATATTTTCAAGTCATGAGCACCTCCGGTTTTTCCGGAAATGACGCCAACTTCCGTTTTTCAAATTAGACACCATTTCTTTATTGCAGAAATAGATTTTTAGTAAATTTCAAATTATTTTGATGTAACATTTTTCAGTTTTGGTTGGAAAATTCTCTCTGAGCGGGAAAATTCGAAAAAAAATCGAAAATAGAGCTCCACTGAAACAAGAATAACTAAGAGGGTTTTGGATGGAAAATTTTCATTTTTGGGATTTTTCAAGATGTAAGATTGATGTATCCATTTTAGAAATCGAAATCGCGATTTATGATACAGGGGGTAAAAAATCGCTTTCAAAGTTAGGGATGACAAAATGGTGAAAAATCAATTTTCTTAAATCAGAACCCCATTTTTTTATGGCAGATATTGAATCTACATTCAAAAATAATGTAAGTGTATGCATCACACCCTTGCCCTAAAGTGGATATTTTCTGAGTTATTTATAAAAAACTGTTTTTCGTTTTGAATTTTCAGCTATTTCTTTTCCCTTCACGCCAAAAATATGAAATTTTCAGGAACTGTTACTTAAACCATGTTTTAGATTTTACTACCGTAATATGCAAGAGAAAAAAGTTACAGGTTGTTCCTAAATAGAAGGCGAATTTGGATCGAATTTGTATCACAAACTTCTTTATTTCAACTAATCGGCCATCGGTTTTCTCTCCAGTGATAAATAAATAATTCCTTATGAACCATATGCAAAAACTTACCATTCTTTTTTTTCAATGATAGATATCATTAATTACATCTTCCAAATTCCTCTTTATTCAGTAGCATTTTGTGTTTACTATTAATTTGGTGATAATTCGTATTAAGTTATAAAATCGATCACTATGCCTAATTCTACCAATGAAGATTATTTGAATCTCATTCTACTTCATGGAGAATGTACTAAAGTTGTAGATAGAACGATTCGACTGTTCATTGAGAGGTTTCCTGACCGAGCCAGACCAACGAGAGATACCATTAACAGAACCATGACAAACTTGAGAAATGTCGAATCTTTCGTTAAGAAAGCTATACACAGAGAAAAAAGTGTAGTAGAAGATGAGAACAACGAAATTACAGTTCTTGCATATTTTCGTGTGAATCCCCGAAATTCTCTCAAAGATGCCGAGATTGCTTTGGGATTATCTCAATCGAGTGTTTGGAGAATATTGAAAAAACATAAAATGCACCCATATAAATTCAATAGGGTACAGCATTTGAAGGAAACTGATTTCGTCAGGAGAACAGAAACTTTTTGAACTGTATAATTTGGACAGATGAATCTAAATTCACAAAGAATGGTTCTTTCAATAGGCATAACAGTCATTATTGGGATGAAGAGAACAACCACCACTTCAGACAGTGGAACTTTCGAGAGTCCTGGAGTTTCAATGTTTTTTGCGCCATCAAAAATAATGCAATTCTCGATGTTGACATTTATGATGGGACTTTAACTGGTAAGATAGAACACTACACATGTTTGCATTGCATTATTTAAAGAATGTTCTCCCTTAGGAGATAGATATTCTGATATATTGACTTGAATAATTGAGTCGCTAGTACAGAACCTTAATGACTTTTGGTATCAACAAGATGACGCGCCTCCACACAATTCACTCAATGTGTCAAATATCCTATACAGGCTATTTGAAGATCGATGGTTGGCGAAAAATGGTCCACATCTTTGGCCACCACGTTCTCCTGATTTAACTCCTTTAGACTATTATGTTTGGGGTAGGATAAAAAATATTGTCTACCCAACTCCCCTGACTGATAAAGAGGACTGCATAGAACGAGTCAGAAATGCGTTCAAGTTTGTTTAGATTTTTAGATTCATAGTTTTGAAACTCAATTTTGTTTTTAAACACTTTTGCAGATCTCTTCCTCCCGATGAAATAAGAAGAGCAACGCACGAAGCATTCCTGAGACGTATAAATTAATGTCTAGAAATTAACGGTCAAAACTTTGAGCATCTTCTCTAGTTATAACTGCGAGAGTTTGCCATGGTTCTCCTAATAGTAACTTTAAGTCGGTTTCAAGAAGGGGTGAAAAATCTACAGCAAATAACAGTTCCTGAAAATTTCATCTTTTTGGCGTGGCTTTTTTTGGCAAGGGTGTGATGCATACACTTACATTATTTTTGAACGTAGATTCAATATCTGCCATAAAAAAATGGGGTTCTGATTTAAGAAAATTGATTTTTCACCATTTTGTCATCCCTAACTTTGAAAGCGATTTTTTCATCCCCTGTATCATAAATCGCGATTTCGATTTCTAAAATGGATACATCAATCTTACATCTTGAAAAATCCCAAAAATGAAAATTTTCCATCCAAAAACCTCTTAGTTATTCTTATTTCAGCGGAGCTCTATTTTCGATTTTTTTTCGAATTTTCCCGCTCAGAGAGAATTATCCAACCAAAACTGAAAAATGTTACATCAAAATAACTTGATATTTACTTAGGAATCTATTTCTGCAATAAAGAAATGGTGTTCTAATTTGAAAAACGGAAGTTGACGTCATTTCCGGAAAAACCGGAGGTGCTCATGCTTTGAAAATATTTTAGATTTCATCAGCATCGTGAAATACTTATAAGTGCTGAATTTCATGAAAATACACTGAGTAGTTTCCCGTATGAATATGGGTGAGGTTCCTCGTGAAAGACCCTGTATAAATGGAACACGTCATCATCAAAAGTACAGTATCACTGTTTTCTACAAAATTCTGTTAACTCAAGAATACTATATGGTCCACAATTCAAAATATAACTATAAAACAACTTTGTATATTTCAACTTGAGAGGGCAATATATTGAACAACGTAAGCCACACATTCAACACTTATTTCTCTCAAAGAAGTCCTGTGAGATGGCACATTATATGAACACATGGCATTCAGATTTTATACGACTCAAAGTAATGATTATGATTTGCGAAAAATATTAACAGTCCATATATGTATAATCCATAAATTGAAGGTATATGGTTACTTTTGAAGAAACCCCTACATCACACTCTATAAATGTAGCAAATTTTTTAAAGCTTGCTACTGAATCTCAAATAAGTGACTAACATAAGAAGGGTTACACCAAAATAGTATCCCGTAGGACATAATTGATTGGAAATTGGCATAATATATAATTTTCAACAAATCAAAGTCAATCTGATCTGTTAACATAAATCGCATATAACATATGGAATTAGGCCTAGATCTAAGTTGTTCAGTGTGAGGTCCCCACTTGAGATGACTCTCCAATAATATACCCAAAAACACAACAATATCTTTGACTGCGACATTGCTACTTGCAGTATTCACTGATGAAGGATGTTTCAAGCAATTCGGCAAATATCCAGTGTCATCTGCTAACAACTCTCATAGAGTTATTTGATGAAACTTTTGCTTTCGGTAAATTATTGACATAGGTGATAAACAAGATTGATCCGATATGTCCCACCTAAGTATTTCGTCACCAACCTCCGTGGTAACTATATGTTTACGAGATGTGAGATAGCTTTCCATCAATTTCAATTGATTATCTCTTATTACATATTCATCAAGGATCTCTAGTAGTCTTCCACGTTCTACACAGTCAAAGGCCTTTATCAAATCCAAGCACAGTCCCAGAGGTACATCGCCTTGCTCAAGGAAAACTGAAACCCCATTTATATGATCGTAAGTAGCTGTTTCATTGTTTTAGTTTTTCACATTGCCATGCTGACGAGTCAAACTAACATCAAATTTATGGAAAAAATTGACTAATCTGTTGGACAGAATTTTTTCAAAGACTCTGGAAAAAGAAGACAGGATGCAGATAGAGCTATAGCTATTTGGATCATCACTAGGACCTTTCTTATATAATAGGGGTCTCACGAAAGCAAGGGAAAAAATTCCCTCCTTGAATCAGCGGCTGATAATGTAACGAAGGGGTGAAATTGTAATTTCAATCGATGCTTTTAGAATTTTTATTGGTATCTGAAACAGATGAGTCATCATTTATTTGTCTTCTCTTGACCCACTACTTTTTCCGATCACTGATGAAATTGACGTTAGAAATGACCTTTAGGCAGAATGGTCAGGTAAATTATATTCGATTACCTGAGTACCTTCCACAGGGGAGGTAAATACATGGTCCAAACAGAATCTCGAAGCGGGGCGTGTAGGCTGTCGATTCAAGATTTTTAGGTAGAAACTTTCCAGGAGCAATATGAACTCCTCAATATTGTCAAGAGAACTTGACAGGATATCCAGATTGAAATCTCCAGCTAAAATGAAGGGAACTCTCTAAAGCATGCAACTTTTCAGAATAGTCTGAGTCTGAGTATTTCTAGAAACATATCCACTTCAGCCAAGGGTTGGGAATTTGGCCTGTATGTATATATGAATACATATAAATATATATATTAATAGTATCTAATTATATTGGGGCAGCAGAATATCGAATGAGATTAGTTATACTAATTCGATAATTGTCCGACCTTTCAGAAGATTTAAGTGCTTCTCTACTATAAATAATACATTCTCAATGTCTCCCTATCGAACGACAAGAACTTGAAACCAATTGTATCCAACAACTCTGTAGACAAGTTCTTTTTCGTTTTTCCAGTGCTCTGTGGCAGGAATAATGTCTGGATTTTGTTCATGAGCCATTAGCTGCAGACTGTTCATGGATGTACCGACAGACTAAACATTCTGAAGAATGATACTTAGGTTCTTGAATGATTTAGGCTTCCTTAATCTTTTTATGGAATTTAATTGATTTGATTCATAGTGCTTTTTCGTAAAAAACTTCGGTCGAAAAAAAGTCCCTCAGAACCACGCCTTGAAGCGAGAAAGATTCACAAAAAATCTCATTATGAGCAGCATCATCAGGTGAGCCGATACTAAATGCAGAATTTTGCCCAATAGTGTTGAGCTTTTTCACAGTAATAAGTTTGTTACATCTGACATCTCCCAAGAAATCATCCTCATCATCCTCAGACTTACCTGCTATTTTTCCAACATAGCCCCATCTTCTTCAAATACCACCCTCAATTGGATCATCAGAATTAATTGATTTAGTTCCATAACATATTTTCTTATTATTTATTGAAACCTGTTTTCCTTTCTTTCTTTCAACTGTGATCCATTCTTGGTTGTTTTCAGATCCATTCATATTAGCAATGGAGAATATCATATATATATTTTAATCGTTGCTACTAATAATTTGTACAGGGTTTTGATTTTCAGAGTTGTTGTTTACAACTATTCGCGGTACCTCGGATGTCATTTGAGGTTGGGGATCTCGTGACTGCGCTCTACTGGAATTAGCCTTCGCCATAGAACTGTAAGATTTGTACATATAATAATAATAATAATAATCTTTATTCCATGGTATGTACACACAAAAAAGGAACAGTGTCAAAAAGAAAGAGGAAAAATCACCTCAAATAATCATGCAAAGAATATGGTTCCAAATCAACCAAGTATTCCTTGACATCTTTCTTGAAAATCTTGATATTATTTAATAGCTTAATCCTATTAGGTAGATTATTATATAATTTGATGCACATATAAGATGGGTCTTTCAGATAATGACAACCTATGTACAGGGTAATGTAAGTTCTGTGCTCTTTAATCATAATTACTTCTACTTGTATGAAGCGAAAACATAACTTTATTTTTAAAGAAAAACATCAAACATTCAAATACATAAATACCAAAAACAGTTAACATTTTATTTTCCCTAAACTTTCTCCTACACGATTGAATAGAAGTCATCTTGAACATGTATCTTATAACCCTCTTTTGTAAAACAAACAACCTACTAACATCTGAGCTCGATCCCTAAAATATGATACCATATCTCAACAGGTATTCAAAATTGGCAAAATATATAGTTTTCAAGTTATTTAGACTCAAGTAATTTGACATCGTTATAGCAAATCCGACACGACATAATCTCCCGGAAAGGTAATCAATATGATATGACCATTTCAGTATTTTGCTTTCATTCATAATTTATTTATTTTTCTCGAATCACATTTTTAATTGATCGTAGATTGAAACGGCCTTGGCTTTAATTTCACTGAAATCACCTCCTCCTATCATCAAGTTCGTATCATCGACAAAAGATATTAATAATTTTATGACAATAATGTCACATATATCAATGATAAAAATAATGACCAGGATGGGACCCAGAACACTTCCCTGAGGAACCCCAAAATCACATTCAATTTAATTTGATTTTACAGTTTTACCATTTTTAACGATAGCAACCCTCTGCAAACGCCCGGAAAGATATGAAGCTATCCATTCTTTCGCTTCACCTCTAATTCCCAGTTTCTCAAGTTCAATCAACAAATAAGGCCTGAATAGACAGTCATAAGCACTCGCCCGATCAATGAACAAACCTAAGCCTAGTTTATCATCCTCCAGTAGCGCTATAACCCTCTCCGTAAACTGATATAACACAGTTTGAACCGATCTACCCTCCAGATAGCCAGGCTGGGAATCATTGAATAAATTACACTCATTCATGAAATTTAAGAGCCACCTACACATTACATGTTCAAATATTTTGGAAAAACTGGACCAAATACTGATGGGCCTGTAGCTTTCGAAAGAATTTTCATTCCTTTTTTATAAATGGGTTTTATTCAGGCCAGTTTCAAATGTTTTGGAACTATTCCAAATTTTAAAGAATTGTTCACTATGTACGAAATAACATATTTTATCTCATCAGCACAACTTTCCAGAATATTAAACAGGTATTCCGTCATCTCCACTACAATATTTATTCTTTAGGAGTAGTTGGCTGCAAATCAATTTAACTAGGGTCACCTGGTAAACTACAAGAGGAAATCCTATTATCCAAACCATTCCACATATAAGGGATTTTTTCAACTAAAAAATATATCTTTCAGCCACATCCACTAGACCTTCACTAAAAATTATTATTAATTAATTGGGTTTGACGACTTAACTGTATGATGTCTTCACTAAAAATATTGTTTTTATTCTTATGCTCCCTACCTCTAATATCATCACAAATAGACCACATTGTTGTCAGATGACTGGATTTTTATATTATAATAATTTGCTCTAGCCGCAGTTAGAAGTTTATTAAAAATTTTTTTTCGGAATCATATAAGGCTTTGTAAAAACTATCACATGATTTCAAAGTGAGCAAAATGCCTAGCTTTGAACTACTATCCCTGACTTCCTTGGTATCATAAAGTTATTCAATTTCTTTTTCTTAGTTCACACAATTTCAATGGAAAATGTTTCTCAAATATACAACAAAAGATCGTATAAAACATTCCCACTGTAAATCAACATCTGACTCATTAATAAAAAAATACTGACTGCCAGCCCTCCTGTTGTAGATCACTTTGAAAGTTAATTTTTCCTCATCACTATTAAACCTACGATAGACAGAGTTATTATGTTTAGTTTGCTCCATAACTATATTGAAACTTATTTTCGGGCAGAATGATCTGAAACAATGGTATTGAGCACTTCAGCATCGACATCAAAATTCACAAATATATTATCTAAGCAACTACTTGTTTTATGTGTAACCCTGGTAGGTACACTGATTGTGGGAAAAAGTTGAAATAAACTTAATAATCTATGAAATTCAGATCTTTCACTTGTGTTGACTAAAAGCTCATTATTAAAGTCCCCAGCAACAATAATATTTTTATTCTCGTCAGCCACTATTGTTAGAACCTTCTCCAGTTGAACCAGAAACACATCCATATCACAACCCACACTGCATGGCCTGTACACTACTAGCACAATAAAACTTTCACTTCCTAAACATAACTCAGCAGCAGCAAACTCGAACTGTCCAATGACAAAAAAATCTTCCAACTTCTTCCTTCTCCTAGAGTTGACATCTTTGTGGATGTATATTGCCCCACCACCATGTTTACCTTTGGGCCTGCATACATGAGAGATTAGATTGAAATTATTTAACTTTTGTACTATTTCATCTTCACTTTGCCAGTGTTCTGTTACACAGACAATTTTACATGATTATTTGGGCTATTACCATCATCTATTGTGGATGTAATGTTTTCCGACGTTTCGATAGATATCTTCTATCTTTATCAAGGAGGAAAAGTAAAAAACCTTTTGAAAATTATCAATTTCCAAAAAGTCAATATGGCAGAAGCCATGAAAGAAAAATGAACAATGTTATATACTCATCTGTGATATGATGATCTTTTTAAGTTGGATCGAACTATCGGCGTCCAAACTTCTGGCAGATCTATAGATGGAGCACTTATGGAATCTGGTGTTATTTTCATAAATGCTGCTTCTTTGATTTTTCTTCTTGCAAGTTTTTCTTCTTTGGATATTATTGATGCTTCATCCCATTTTATACGATGATTCTCATCTACAGCATGTTGGACTAACCTGGATTTGTCGCTGTCTATTACTCGTAGAAGCTTCTGATGTTCTTTTATTCGTACATTCAGAGGGCGTTTAGTTTCTCCGATGTAAGATCTTCCGCACTCGCAAGGTAATTCATATATGCAGTTCTTTGTCCTTTGTGTCTCATTATTAGGCTTAACTTTTGTAAGTTTAGCTCTGATAGTGTCTTGAGTTTTGAATGCAGTCGTTATGTTGTATCTATTTCCAATTCTTCTCATTTTCTCCGACAAACCTTTTACATAAGGAATTACGGTTTTAATGGTCTGATTTATATCTGTTGGTTCAGGTTGACTTTCTCTTGTTCGTTTAGCTTTTTCTAATATCTTTTGGGGTAGCCATTGCTTCTAAGAGTTTTCGAGATGTTATTTATTTCTTCATTTTGGTGTTCTTCAGCGCAACAAATATTTATTGCACTATCAAATAAACATTTTGCTACTCCCAATTTAGTGTTTAGTTGGTGGTTTGACTCAAAATGTAGATATTGTCCTGTGTTCGTTGGATTTTTATACACAGTGGTTCTTGGGATTCCATTTTGTTTATGTACGAGTACATCTAAGAATGGAAGTTGTCTGTCCTTCTCGATTTCAATTGTGAATTTAATTGATTCCTCTTGATTGTTTAGATATTGAAGGAATCCATCTATAGTGTCTCTTCCATGTTGCCAAATAATGAAAGTATCATCTACATATCTTTTTCCACAGTTTGGGTTTAAGTGCATATTTTTCTAACGCATTCTGTTCGAAAATTTCCACATATAAATCTGCTAAAATTGGTGATAATGGTGAACCCATGGCCATTCTGAATTCTTGTTGATAAAAGATGTCTTCGAATTGGAAATATGTTGTTTCAATACAAAGAGAAAGCATTTCCATAATTGCATTGACGCTTAGTGTAGTTCTTTCACTAAGGGTTTGATCTTCTTCAAGCTTTTTCCTAACTATGATAAGTGTTTTATCTGTCGGAATATTAGTGAACAAACAGGTGATGTCAGAAGCTGACCATAACGTCTTCTTCCATGATTTCTTGATGTTTCATTATTTCTATGAAGTGTTTCGTGTTTCTTATCATCGATGTTGAATTACTTTTTAATGGCGATATAATTTTCAGCAGAAATTTAGCCAATTGGTGGCATGCTGACAAAAAAAAGAGGAAAGTACACTAAAAATCTCAGGGTCATAAAAGAGAAAATAACGAACACTCTCAGGATGCCAAACGAGCCCTATCACACAAGCCCAGGAGGTAGTGGCTGGTAAAAAATATAGAAACAATTATTTAATAATATAATGAGCCCAAATGAAATACACAAGGTCCCTCAAACGAGGATATATCTTACAGAAGGTAGATCACTAACTAGTTCTTACTTCACAAAACCCGAATATTCGATATAATGCTTTATCTCTTACTAAACAGAGAGTAATATCACCCCAAGGTATATAATACTTAGAGCCTCGATGGTAATCATTACAAATAGCTCTTTACTTATATCTAAGCGACCTTCTCGATAGGTCGGGTTTATGTACTAAACAGTATTCACTGAATTGGGCCTCTTTGATACTAATCAATCTAAACTAAATCATACAGACTAACCTTCTATAACAGTCTAGGTCGTGGCTTGATTGAAGTACAAAGGATATAGTTTCTCAACCCATAATCATTCTCACAGTCTCGTAGATGGCAACTGGGCTCAAATATATTCCTGGGCCAACTTAGTACAATTTCTCACAGTAATGCGCCCTGGGTAGACGACAGGTGTGGTATCTTAGATGGCGAAATCTGGTGGAGGTTCCCAAAGACAGCTTCCACGCCAGCTCGACGGTAATTCAAAGACAGCCTAGACAAAACAGCTCGAAGACTTCGAAGACAGTTCAGAATCTGCGGTACCTCGCAACGGTACAGCTCAGTCAGAGTGCGCCGACGGTGTGTGAGGTTGCCCTAAAATAGGACGTTCTCTTTACCATCTTATTGGAGCACGTAGTTCATCATCGCTGGCAAAGTCCGTTTTATTTTAGGCTCATGGTCATTCCACGAGCTTATGCGCTGGACTGCAGCGGCGCAGAAGTTTGACAAAGGAGTCGAAGTGACTCCTCGTCGAGAAGAGAATTCGTCCAGGCGGACGTTGGGATTCTCAGAGATGGGACTATGAAGGTATCGGATATCATTGAGGAGAGGACAATGTAGAAAGAATGTGTTCCTTTCGTTTGAGACTCCCCACAACGGCACAAGTCAGATACGCTCAAGCCCAATCTGTGAAGATTGGCCCTGAACGGACCGTGACCCGTGATGAAGCAGGTGAGGTTGGAATTCCAGGTGAACCATTGATGATTAGACAAGTGGTTTACCGAGGGGAGCCATTCAAAGGTTTTGCGACCAACGACGGCTGATTCCCACTCGGCTTGCCAGCGCGACATTAAAGTTTCTTTAAATTCCGTCAAATTACCGCTCGCGGAGAGAGAGAAGTTACCATGAAGAACGGTAAACCGCGTCTCAAATGGTATTGAGGCAACCCTTTCAGAATGAAAAGGGGTGTCGGGATTTTTCCGGTTATGACTTGAAGAGCCTGAGTTGATACTGTTGAGTATGCGTTAGAGATCAAGAGAGGAGAAAATTTCGTTGAGCGGTAGTGGGTAGTGCTCCGCGAGACGTGCGTGTGTGACACTCGGTGGTACCATGCTGCCGCACAGTGTAACGATTGGAAGAAAGATGGTGTTATAGTAGATCGCGAGTGATTCTTTTTCGAGGAGCCGCCAGAGTGGTCGGACTAGGCAGGCGAGTTTTGCGCGATGTTTATGCTCTTAGAGCGTACTTGCTTGGCGTGGGGAAGAAATGATAGCCCTGAATCTAAAAGTACCCCTAGGTACTTCACCTCGGAGACCCATGTGAAGGATCCTGATTGTACGCGGACCGTCGGTGGACGGTTAAGGTCAAGTGAGGCCTTTAAGAAGGATGGCCTTTGATTTAGACACGGATATATCTAATCGATTCTTGCTAAGCCAGTCGATAACAATATCGACGAGGCACTGGAGTTTTTCTTCTAGAGAACGTCTGCTGTTAGCAGGGACTAATAGCGCGAGGTCGTCTGCGTATGCGATCTTGAGGCCATCTTCTCTGGCGAGCAGAAGAAGAAGTTCGTCATTGGCTGCAAATCAATTTAACTAGGGTCACCTGGTAAACTACAAGGGGAAATCCTATTATCCAAACCATTCCACATATAAGGGATTTTTTCAACTAAAAAATTATTATATCTTTCAGCCACATCCACTAGACCTTCACTAAAAATATTGTTTTTATTCTTATGCTCCCTACCTCTAATATCATCACAAATAGACCACATTGTTGTCAGATGACTGGATTTTTATATTATAATAATTTGCTCTAGCCGCAGTTAGAAGTTTATTAAAAATTTTTTTTCGGAATCATATAAGGCTTTGTAAAAACTATCACATGATTTCAAAGTGAGCAAAATGCCTAGCTTTGATCTACTATCCCTGACTTCCTTGGTATCATAAAAGTTATTCAATTTCTTTTTTCTTAGTTCACACAATTTCAATGGAAAATGTTTCTCAAATATACAACAAAAAGATCGTATAAAACATTCCCACTGTAAATTAACATCTGACTCATTAATAAAAAATACTGACTGCCAGCCCTCCTGTTGTAGATCACTTTGGAAGTTAATTTTTCCCTAATCACTATTAAACCTACGATAGACAGAGTTATTATGTTTAGTTTGCTCCATAACTATATTGAAACTTATTTTTCGGGCAGAATGATCTGAAACAATGGTATTGAGCACTTCAGCATCGACATCAAAATTCACAAATATATTATCTAAGCAACTACTTGTTTTATGTGTAACCCTGGTAGGTACACTGATTGTGGGAAAAAGTTGAAATAAACTTAATAATCTGAGAAATTCAGATCTTTCACTTGTGCTGACTAAAAGCTCATTATTAAAGTCCCCAGCAACAATAATATTTTTATTCTCGTCAGCCACTATTGTTAGAACCTTCTCCAGTTGAACCAGAAACACATCCATATCACAACCCACACTGCATGGCCTGTACACTACTAGCACAATAAAACTTTCACTTCCTAAACATAACTCAGCAGCAGCAAACTCGAACTGTCCAATGACAAAAAAATCTTCCAAATTCTTCCTTCTCCTAGAGTTGACATCTTTGTGGATGTATATTGCCCCACCACCATGTTTACCTTTGGGCCTGCATACATGAGAGATTAGATTGAAATTATTTAACTTTTGTACTATTTCATCTTCACTTTGCCAGTGTTCTGTTACACAGACAATTTGACATGATTATTTGGGCTATTACCATCATCTATTGTGGATGTAATGTTTTCCGACGTTTCGATAGATATCTTCTATCTTTATCAAGGAGGAAAAGTAAAAACCTTTGAAAATTATCAATTTCAAAAAGTCAATATGACAGAAGCCATGAAAGAAAAATGAACAATGTTATATACTCATCTGTGATATGATGATCTTTTAAGTTGGATCGAACTATCGGCGTCCAAACTTCTGGCAGATCTATAGATGGAGCACTTATGGAATCTGGTGTTATTTTCATAAATGCTGCTTCTTTGATTTTTCTTCTTGCAAGTTTTTCTTCTTTGGATATTATTGATGCTTCATCCCATTTTATACGATGATTCTCATCTACAGCATGTTGGACTAACCTGGATTTGTCGCTGTCTATTACTCGTAGAAGCTTCTGATGTTCTTTTATTCGTACATTCAGAGGGCGTTTAGTTTCTCCGATGTAAGATCTTCCGCACTCGCAAGGTAATTCATATATGCAGTTGTTTGTCCTTTGTGTCTCATTATTAGGCTTAACTTTTGTAAGTTTAGCTCTGATAGTGTCTTGAGTTTTGAATGCAGTCGTTATGTTGTATCTATTTCAATTCTTCTCATTTTCTCCGACAAACCTTTTACATAAGGAATTACGGTTTTAATGGTCTGATTTATATCTGTTGGTTCAGGTTGACTTTCTCTTGTTCGTTTAGCTTTTTCTAATATCTTTTTGGGGTAGCCATTGCTTCTAAGAGTTTTCGAGATGTTATTTATTTCTTCATTTTGGTCTTCTTCAGCGCAACAAATATTTATTGCTCTATCAAATAAACATTTTGCTACTCCCAATTTAGTGTTTAGTTGGTGGTTTGACTCAAAATGTAGATATTGTCCTGTGTTCGTTGGCTTTTTATACACAGTGGTTCTTGGGATTCCATTTTGTTTATGTACGAGAACATCTAAGAATGGAAGTTGTCTGTCCTTCTCGATTTCAATTGTGAATTTAATTGATTCCTCTTGATTGTTTAGATATTGAAGGAATCCATCTATAGTGTCTCTTCCATGTTGCCAAATAATGAAAGTATCATCTACATATCTTTTCCACAGTTTGGGTTTAAGTGCATATTTTTCTAACGCCTTCTGTTCGAAAATTTCCATATATAAATCTGCTAAAATTGGTGATAATGGTGAACCCATGGCCATTCCGAATTCTTGTTGATAAAAGATGTCTTCGAATTGGAAATATGTTGTTTCAATACAAAGAGAAAGCATTTCCATAATTGCATTGACGCTTAGTGTAGTTCTTTCACTAAGGGTTTGATCTTCTTCAAGCTTTTTCCTAACTATGATAAGTGTTTTATCTGTCGGAATATTAGTGAACAAACAGGTGATGTCGAAGCTGACCATAACGTCTTCTTCCATGATTTCTTGATGTTTCATTATTTCTATGAAGTGTTTCGTGTTTCTTATCATCGATGTTGAATTACTTTTTAATGGCGATATAATTTTCAGCAGAAATTTAGCCAATTGGTGGCATGCTGAATTTCTTGAACTCACAATTGGTCTTAGAGGAATATTTGCTTTGTGTATTTTTGGTAGACCATATAAATGTGGTGGTTTACTGCAGTGAGGTGTAAGTCTTGATCTAACGAATTGATCTGGAAATTCATTTCGATATTTATAAAGGATTTTGTAAATCTTGTTTTCAACTGTGGTGGTAGGGTCCTTTTTTAGTCTTTTATATTTTCCTGCTTCTAATAATTCATTGATTTTTTGATTATAAGAGCCAACATCTAGAATTACAGTGGCGTTTCCTTTGTCTGCTGGAAGTATCTTTATGGAACTATCCGATTTAAGATCTTTTAATGCCCTCTGTTCAGCTTTTTTTATATTGGGTAGAGGTGTTTTGTTATTCCTGTCTAACAAGCTCCATCATCAAAAATATCTCGTCATCGACAATTTTACAGTTTTGTTGAGTTGAAAGAAAATGCTGAAAAGAGTCTACACTATTACCCATGGACTGCAAATTTTGATGGACAAGACAAGACAAGACATAAGGTCACCCTTCTTCTTTTCAAACTGTAACTGTTTAATTTCCATTATTTCCTTTTCGAAACCTGGTTTCCCTCTTATGTATTTTTCAATGATTTTTTCTGTAACATGAGCATTTACACGTCCTATAAAAAACCATGCTTTTCTTTCTTGACCCCGAAAACCTGTCTCTGAATCACCCTCACCAATTTTATTTGTTCCGAGCCTAGCTGGCCAGAAATTTCTTCTTTTTCTGCTCTGTACAGTTTTCCATTCTCCATTTCGCACGGTTGGCTGAATATGCGATATGTTGGGAACTGAAACTGTATGTTTTTCATTAGCGGTGTTTATGTTTATATTATTTACTAGCAAGAACAATGGCGGATGCTTTCAACTTATCTTGAATACTGTTGTACACCAGTTTTTTTTAATGTTTTTACTTTATTTTAATTGTTTTTAAAGACTGGAAATCTTATCTTTCAAAAATAATTATTCTCTATCAAAATGGAATTCTTAGTTCAAGTTTCCTCCAGAATTGACTTCAAGTATTCAATTTCAATACGAGTATCTTGTTTTCCGTCTTGAAAAAAGCTTCGTCGTAAGTTTGACAATCTTCAGATGCTACTTGGTGTCAAGTCACATTTTTCCTGCTTGCGGCTTTGATTAGGCTTGAGGGATGAAATATTCCATCACACTCAAAATATTTGATGTAATCACTTATTTCTCTTTTGCAATAATCGCCAATTTTATCGGAATTTTCCGAAATAGTCCGACTCTCTGCGTGATCATATGGCACCTCTTCACACGTCGACATTTCGAATGTTAAGCTTCCGAAATTAAATGTGCCCTCTTTCGATGGAAATCTTGGAAACTGGCCATCATTCATTGGACTTTGCGATTATCTAATTCATAAACATGCTTTTGTCAGAAATACGGATAAATTCCAATATCTGGTATTTTTAGTTTCATGTGAACATCCTAATTCAATAAAATATCTTTGAAATTTGAAGATATGTAAGATATCAATAACCTCCATTCGTGCACAAATTTTAGTTCAAATACGTTCTATACTTTATTAGGTATAGAGTATTGATGAATTTCAAGAGCTCGCTTCGCTTCCAAGACTTCTGAATTTCGGATTCGATTTTGACAAACTGCATATTGAAATCTTTTGTCGTCCCAGTATATTGTGAAATTTCAAATATAAATTAATGAATGGAAGCAGCTGATGATTATTCATCTCATCATCATTCTCTCAATGGACCATCTTGTTGGAATTACCTCCAAAAATGTTTTCATCAAGAAATATCTAGGTACTACTGCATTTTTCTGCATCCGAGAAATCCCCAATAATTCCATATTCAACTCTGCCACCCACTTTTTCGTGAATGCCTCAGGCGTTTTCTCTTCGGCTCTCCAGAGAAACACAACTAAATTCCTTTTCCAAACATTCGAGTCTACAAAACGATGAAAACTGATTCTAGTTTTTATTTCTCCGTACCTCAGACGTTTCAGGGTCGCTCCCTAGTGAACGATGCGAGGTTTTTTCTCTGGTGGAGAATTCTGACTTAATGCGACAATCCAACTACACAATTGTGTCATAGGAAGTTTGAGAAATGTTCAGGAAATATTTTGGAATAATAAACGTATTTCTTCGGTAAAGCACGTCCTGATTTGAATGGAAATGGAACGGCATTCAGCAGAAAAAGTATCGAGAATTTGAATGGAAAGTCAATTTTGGATTGTTTATCTCTAGACAATTGCTTTAGATATACACACTGGGTGAATCTTTACCGAAAACACGTAATTTGAGCACATTATGAGAGGTAATGAAATTATAGAACACTCACATTTTTAACTATTTCTGCGTGAATATTCCTAAACAGTCAGCAATTATTCTCCACAAACATCTTTAAGGCTTGAATATCGAGCCGAAAATGGTCTCAGTGCATAAAGTTCATTTCAATGACGGACCTCTGTGACGGTTCGGCAGTTATGACTTTCGAGATTTCATTTCCTCAATGATTCCTAAAATATACGCCACCGTAATATAAATTCATGATTAGAAAACTGTAGCAACGATCTGACATGATGTCGGAAGTTTTTTTCGCTTGACATAGAGTCCCATTCTGAAATCTTGAACAGTTCGATACAATTATTAGAAAGAACAACAATCGTAAAATTCAAATTAACAACTCATAGTTCTTTCCAGTGAAGTTGGAACCCCGAAATGCCTTTTCTCGTTGAAAACCTATCAAGAAAACTATGAACTCCTCAGTTATGACCATATATATTGAAACCGAAGGATACTGCATGACATTTGAACAATCTTCAAATTTCACACATTGGATCGTTTTCAATGCATATTCAAAACATACTTCGAAAATGAATAATTAGAGATTTTTTACATTTTAGCAAATGTATACTGTCAAAATTCTTTTCTGCAAGTATGGTTTGTTTAACATAGTTCTTGGGTAGGAATTCTGCTATAATACCCCCAACAATTATTTCAAACCATCTTGCCTGTATGATTCATGACATATTATTGTAATTCTATCTTTCATTCCTTTTATAAAGTAGATCCAAATATTGATGTTATGGATTTAGTGGATATTGATGAATTTGTTCGAAGATGTATTTTTTCTGTACCAATTCAAAAAAATCATGTTGTTTTGTCGATGAACCATTGTATCCAGGAATAGTGCTGCTTGGTTTTCATTTTCCATCTCTATTGTGAACTGTAAGTCGTCACAATAGGAGTTGAAGCATTTCAATGTATTTTGGATCTCACCCTCAGGTAATGCTGTGATAATATCCTCCACAATTTTTTTTAGAGATGGTACTTTAAATTTCAGTTATTTCAAACCGTTGTCCGATAAATCATCCATTACATATAAAAAAACAATTTGTCCCAGTTTCGACCCCATAGCACATACCAATAATTGTTTATAGAATTTTCCACGAAATGCACAGCAATTATTCTCCAATAAAAACTAGACAATTTCCATGAACAGTTGTTTTATAGTTCTTGCATATTTTCGTGTGAATCTTCGAAATTCTCCCAAAGATGCCGAGATTGCTCTTGGATTATCTCAATCGAGTGAGAGAGAATATTAAAAAACCATAAAATGCACCCATATAAATTCAATAGGGTACAGCATTTGAAGGAAACTGATTTCGTCAGAAGAACAGAGCTTTGCGAAGCTATGATGATTCGATTTCAAGAGAATGAAAACTTTTTGGACTGTATAATTTGGACAGATGAATCTAAATTCACAAAGAATGGTTCTTTCAATAGGCATAACAGTCATTATTATATTGAAGAGACAATGGAACTTTCGAGAGACCTGCAGTTTCAATGTTTTTTGCGCCATCAAAAATAATGCAATTCTTGATGTTCACATTTATGATGGGACTTTAACTGGTAAGATAGAACACTACGCATGTTTGCATTATTTAAAGAATGTTCTCCTTCAGGAAATAGATATTCTGACGAATAATTGAGCCGCTAGTACAGAACCATAATGACTTATGGTATCAACAAGATGGCGCCCCTCCACACAATTCACTCAATGTGTCAAATATCCTATACAGGCTATTTGAGGATCGATAGTTGGCGAACAATGGTCCACATCTTTGGCCACCACGTTCTCCCGATTTAACTCCTTTAGACTATTATATGTTTGGGGTAGGATGAAAAATATTGTCTACTCAACTCCCCTGACTGTTAAAGAGAACTGCATAGAACGAGTCAGAAATGCGTTCAGGTTTGTTCAGATTTTTAGGTTCATAGTTTTGAAACTCAATTTGGTTTTTAAACACTTTTGCAGATCTCTTCCTCCCATTGAAATAAAAAGAGCAACGCACGAAGCATTCCTGAGACGTATAAATAAATGTCTAGAAATTAATGGTCAAAACTTTGAGCATCTTCTCTAGTTATAACTGCGAGAGTTTGCCATGGTTCTCCTAATAGTACCTTGAAGTCGGTGTCAAGAAGGGGTGAAAAATCTACAGCATGGTTCAAATAACAATTCCTGAATATTTCATCTTTTTGGCGTGAAAGGAAAAGAAATAGCTGAAAATTAAAGACGAAAAACAGTTTTTTCCGAATAACTCAGAAAATATCCACTTGAGGGCAAGGGTGTGATGCATACACTCACATTATTTTTTAACGTAGATTCAATATCTGACATAAAAAAAAATTGGGTTCTAATTTGAAAAAATTGATTTTTCACGATTTTGTCATCCCTAATTTTTAAAGAACTTTTTCACCCCCTGTATCATGAATCGCGATTTCGATTTTTAAAGTGGATACATCAATCTTACATCTTGAAAAATCCCAAATATGAAAATTTTCCATCCAAAAAAAAAGTTATTATTGTTTCAGTGGAGTTCTATTTTCGATTTTTCTTTGAAATTTTCCCGCTCAGAGAGAATTTTCCAACCAAAACTGAAAAATTTTACATCAAAATAACTTGAAATTTACTAAGGAATCTATTTCTGCAATAAAAAAATGGTGTTCTAATTTGAAAAACGGAAGTTGACGTCATTTCCGGAAAAACCGGAGGTGCTGATGCCTTGAAAATATGTTAGATTTCATCAGCATCGTGAAATACTTATAAGTGCTGAATTTCATGAAAATACGTTCAGTAGTTTCCCGTCTAAATATGGGTGAGGTTCCTCGTGAAAGACCCTGTATTGTCCATTGAGGCTAAACTGATTGCAAAAGCTCGGTGAAGAAAAAAGAGAACACATACTTTATAATCCTCTTATAAATGAGTCTGTATACCCTTGTATCCTCTTAATCATAAAATCTAAGACTCTTTACAAAGTTGATTTATTCAGGGTGAATCTTTGATCACTGCGTTAATCTCAACCATAGGTTCTTGAGATAAAAAAAAAAACACTTTTTCCATTACGGGTTTTCCATATTCAGCTGCAATTTAAGTTTTTATATGGGGCAAATACCTCTCTGTAGTTCAGTTTAGTTTGAATGAACAATACCTTCCACTGCATCCAGTTTGGAATCTGAATTGTTTAAAAACATTATTTTCCTCTAAAAAATGATTCACTCACTCATGTTTCATCCGATGAGGTCCATACTCAGAAGGAAGATACAAAATACTAATTTTCTGGTAAAAAAAAATCAACACCATAAATAGATATTTTTGTTGTTCCACTTCAAGATGATAATCCATCGCTTCCTAGTGAGAAATTCCAAGAAAACCTCAGAATTATTGGATGTTAACATCATACATTTGTAATTTTCTTCTTAAAATTTCCAAATCATGTAGACCATCATTTCTATGAAAACTTCCAAGGCATGAGGTTGTCACATTGCTTTTTTTTCACTCAAAGCCAGAAAAAATGATGTATAATTTTCCAAACACTGATATTTCTGAAGTTTCTTCTCCTTGGCCAAGACCAATGAACAGGTCTATGAGGTCTCTTGATATACTGTGAAAAATATGAATTTTTTTTCGAAATTTTCAACAACAATGAATGATGTCACTACGAATAATTATTTTAAAGTGATGTTACTATGCTTGATGATTATTTTCTGTACTGAATCCCAATAACAATTTACTTGGATAGATTACAAGTGTTTCAAGATTTAGGTGTATAATTATACTTGCTTGAAGAAATTGAGTTTAATCACCTAAATTCGATTCTGAGAAACCAACTAGGTGTTCTTCAATGAAATAAAATTTTTGTTATATCATTAATATGAATCTATTCTGTTTAGACTATAATCAATTACTGAATATGCGTTAAATACTATAAATAAGTAAACTTGAAACTGAATATATATAAAACCTTGATTTGTTTCTGCTTAAATCTTATCTTTTCAGCAGTAATTTTGATGAAATTACAAGTAAATTTAGCCTTTATAATCATAGAAAGACAAAATTTTTTTTTTAAGAATTTTCACCTTGGAGACTGATAGCGGATTTTAGCCAAAATTGCCCATTAAGTTCTGCTTATTTTAAATGATCCTGAGTGCTAAGACTTCGGCATATTTTAAAAGTATATTTAGTGACCGAGAAAATATCCAGTTATATTTTTTATTTATTTATCAAAGTTTTGGTCTTATTCCATTTGACGTATCTTTTCTCTTGAGACCAATTTTTCCTAAACTTACATTGAAGTTACTAAGATTAATATACTATATAGGGTTAGTCTTTGACCACTGCGTTAATTTTAACCATAGGTTCTTGAGGTCAAAAGAAACACTTTTTCCATTACGGTTTTTCCATATTCAGCTGTGTTAAAAAGTTATAAGCATTTTCAGTTTTCACATTGGGCAAATACCCCTCTGTAGTCCAGTATAGTTTGAATGAAAAATACTTTCCACAGCATCCACTTATGATTCTGAATTATTTAAAAACATTATTTTCCCCCAAATAATGGTTTACTCACTCATGTTTCAAGTTTTTTTTTTTATTTACAAAATTACAGATGTTGCATCAACCATTCAGGTTATTAGCAACAACGGTTGTATACTATATAAAGTTAAACAGTTTGGTGTTCTTAAGATACTGTATTACATTTGGTGATTGATCTACGCTCAACATATCTGCCAATGATGTACTTGATAAAAGAAGTCTCTGGTTCGCGTATTTTGGGCACTCTGTTAACACATGTTGAATGATTATTTGGGCTATTACCATCATCTATTGTGGATGTAATGTTTTCCGACGTTTCGATAGAGATCTTCTATCTTTATCAAGGAGGAAAAGTAAAAAACCTTTTGAAAATTATCGATTTTCAAAAAGTCAATATGACAGAAGTCATGAAAGAAAAATGAACAATGTTTTATACTCATCTGTGATATGATGATCTTTTTAACTTGGATCGAACTATCGGCGTCCAAACTTCTGGCAGATCTATAGATGGAGCACTTATGGAATCTGGTGTTATTTTCATAAATGCTGCTTCTTTGATTTTTCTTCTTGCAAATTTGTTCGAACCAACTTAAAAAGATCATCATATCACAGATGAGTATATAACATTGTTCATTTTTCTTTCATGACTTCTGTTATATTGACTTTTTGAAAATTGATAATTTTCAAAAGGTTTTTTACTTTTCCTCCTTGATAAAGATAGAAGATGTCTATCAAAACGTCGGAAAACATTACATCCACAATAGATGATGGTAATAGCCCAAATAATCATTCAACACGAGCTCCATCATCAACAATATCTCTTCATCAACTGTTAACACATGTTTGACGGTAATATTAGTTTGGCATAGTTCACATCTTGGGGGTGATTCACGCTTAAGAAGATATCCATGTGTTAGGTTTATTTGGCCGAGACGAAGTCGAGTCACTTTAATTTGGTACTGCCGATTGGATGGGTAACATTGCCATTTCTGGTAGGTTGGTTTTATATCGCGTAGTTTTGAATTGCATTGAGTCCACTCCGATTGCTACAAGGTTGTCATTGTGCGCTGGATGTAGCTCTTCACGTCGGCACTGACTAGCTTATTTAAGACTAAATTTGAGTTGTCTTAGGTTGCTTTGCGTGCGCAACTGTCTGCTTTTTCATTACCTGAGATGCCTATATGTGATGGAAGCCAAAAAAGAATCATTTCTATGCCATTTTGATAGCCAACGAAGAGTTGTTTTCTTATGTCTTGAGCTGTCCGGTGCTTGCTATATAACTGCTTCAGTAAAAATATTGAGCTATGCGAATCGGTGAATATTATTAACTTTTTCTTTGTTTGGCTGAGGTGGTTGGTGTATTTTGTTGCTTCATATATAGCATACAACTCGGCATATAAAATGCTGGTGTCTTCATGTAGTCTAAAAGAAAACTCTTGGTCCCGTGTGATCATCGCAGCTCCCGTTCCGGTTGATGTTTATGAGGCGTCTGTGTAGATGTGATGGTAATCTTAGTCCGGTCTATTTACACATTCAAGTTTACATAAATTCCCATAAAGCTGAATATTGGCATAGTTGTTCAAAACATCATTATAAAGAAAATCTCAAAAGTCCTCATCGTTCCGAGGTGTGCTAAAAATTTGGCACGGGGTCAAAGGTCAAAAAAATGAGTTTTTGCGCTTTTTAGCGAGACGGTGAGTTTTTTTCGCAAAATTACCCCAGTACAAAATTGTAGATCACAAAATTCTCTACAAAAAAATATATCAATAATTTTTTTCCTAAAAGCCACCATTTTGGAGATATAACGTTCCGAAAAGTTGGATCAGTCGTAATCCCTCTATTTTGCACACGTTTCACGCCACCTATGAGGTAGTGTACAAAGCGCGTTTTTTTAACGTGGTTTCCCCAGTAGGCCTATTCCACGGGTCTGCTGAGATTTTATATGTTTTAAAACTATTGCAAAATAATATTATATATTATAGTGGGCAAAAACAACGGCGGTGTAATTAAATAAAATACTTAAAATAAAAAGTTAGTCGTCTGATTCATAACTGTCCAAGATTTCTGTTTCTTCTTCTTCTTGATCTTCTTCTCCTTCTTCTTCCTGTTCATCCTCTTGTTCTTCTTCTTCTTCTTGTTCTATTTCACACGTAAACTGCCCCAATAGCGATTCCTGATCGGTATCAAACGAATCTTCAAGAGTTGGTGACTCAACATTCGAGCATGATCGGCCTTGACAGTGTGTGCATGCCAGGGAACAAAACAGTCCAACTTTTCTGCAACCACATTTTGCACTACACCCTTTCTTGCAGTTGCAAAATATTGTGTTGAGAAGTTTCTCAGGTGCTGGTGGAAGTAAAGTTTGAACTGGCTCTAGTGTATTGTCGATCAACTTCCAACCCCAGTCTTTAGGGTCCAGCTGATTACCAAGCCACACTTGAACTTGGTAATATACCCGAAACAGATGTTGATGAGCAGCTACTGAGGTTGGAGGAAGAGAAGCTAACTTATTTTAGTTCTATTACACCTTTAGTGACTTTCATATGTGGCGTACGTGTGCAAAATAGAGGGATTACGACTGATCCAACTTTTCGGAACGTTATATCTCCAAAATGGTGGCTTTTAGGAAAAAATTATTAATATATTTTTGTAGAGAATTTCGTGATCTACAATTTTGTACTGGGGTAATTTTGCGAAAAAACTCCCCGTTTCGGTAAAAATTCGCAAAAACTCATTTTTTTGACCTTTGACCCCGTGCCAAATTTTTAGCACACCTCGGAACGATGAGGACTTTTGAGATTTTCTTTATAATGATGTTTTGAACAACTATGCCAATATTCAGCTTTATGGGAATTTATGTAACCTTCCTCCTGATTTTAGGCTTAAATAGACCGGACTATCTTGGTAGTTTTCAAGTAATTCATAAAGTTTAGCCTTGATAATATGTGGACTGGTATTGAGCTCATTGTATCTTGTTAAAGTTGTGACGGTTCTTATTGGTGGTTTCAGCCAAGGTTCTGTATCATAAGTGATTGGGAGTATCTCTGGAGATGTTATTCCTAGGTAGCTCCGATATGATGCCAATCTTGTGTAGAGAGGTTTAGTTATTCTGAGTCTATTGGTGAAGTGATCCATTGGGTTTCTCTTGTCAGTGTAAAGGTGGGCTGGGTTGGAATAGTTGTTTGAGACTGAGGTGGAGTAGGTTAGACTTAGTAACATTCTTCTGGAGGCTAAGCTACTTTCTCCTAATTCCCATTGTAGGCTGTTGATGAGTGTTGTTCTGTAAGCTCCAAGGATGATCTGGAAAGAGGAGTTCTGAATAGTTTCCAATGGTTTCAGTGTGGAATCACTTGCGGAGTTATATGCTATGCAGCCATAGTCGATTCGAGATCTTATGAGGTTCTTATACATAAGTAGTAGAGTTCGGCCTTCTGCTCCCCAATTTTTATTCGATGCTACTTTCAGAATATTTAGCCTCTTCTGGCAGTCGAGGGTAAGCTTATTTATGTGTTCTTTCCAGTTTAATTTCTTATCCATATGTACCCCGAGAAATTTGGTAGAGGGTAGACATCGTAGTTGGTGACCTTGAATTGTTAATTCTGGTGTGAAGTTTAAATCATGTTTGGAAAATACCATAAAATGAGTTTTTGAGCTGAAGAACGTAAAGCCGGTTTGATTGGTCCAAGTTTCGAGTTGATTAAGGAAAGTTTGAAGGAAATTTTCCATGTTCTTGAGATTTCTTCCTTCGATGAATACAACTAAGTCGTCTACGTATGGAAGAGCTCTGAGGGGAGGTCTCATGTTCCTCAGGATGTCGTTGACCGCTATTAGAAACAGTGTGGTACTGATTACTTATTCTTGAGTGGTACCGTTTTCCTGGATTTTGCTGCTAGATGTCGCTCCATTCACTTTCACGGTAAATGTTCTGTTATTAAGGAAATTTTTTATAAATGCGAGACAGTTGCCTTGAATATTCCAAGAATGCAGTGTATTCAAAACTCTGTGTCGCCAAGCTCTGTCAAAGGCTCTGGTGATGTCGAAAAAGATGGCTATGCATATAAGTTTCTGAGAAAAGGCCTGATGTATAAAGATCTCTATTTCAATTATGTTGTCTATTGTGGATCTATGCTGTCACCATAAACAGATTTTTGTTGTTCTACTATAATTTCTTTCTACTTCAAGATTAGGTATAAACAATCCCTTTCTAGTAAGGAATTCCAAAAAACACCTCAGAATTATTGGATGTGATCATCATACATTTGTAATTTTCTTCTTAAAATTTCCAAATCATGAAAACCATAATTTCTATGGTAACTTTCAAGGCGAGAAGTTGTCAATTTGCTTTTTTTTTACATAAAACCAGAAAAAATCATCTATAATTCTCCAAACACTGATATTTCTGAAGTTTCTTCTCCTTGACAGAGACTAGTAAACAGGTCTATGAGGTTAACAAACTGTTAAAGCTATGAAAATCATGAATGAATCAACAATGAATGATGTCACTACGAATAATTATTTTAAAGTGATGTTACTTTGCCTGATGAATATTTTCTGTACTGAATTCTACTGGCAACACTCGTACAGGAAGCGGCAAGAAACTGCCATGATATTGCTGCCGATCTACACCCCAGATCCAGATAGAAAAAAAACCTTGCATCCAAATTGAAGCTTTTTCGAACAATGTCCTGCCAGAACATCAATCCATTCTCTTCTTCAATTGATGGGGATCTGTTGTTTAATACATTTCAGCAGGGCAAGCTGCTTCTCTCTAAATTACAAACTGTTTACTAATTACCAGTGTCTGGAGAGAACATTCCAGCGCTGATCAATTCCATAATGAGATGTAATTTAAATTCAGACAGAGTTTCTGTAGCCAATAAAAAAATAAAGTGCTAAGTTTTTTTGGAATAACTTTTTATTAACTTTATCAAATAACCCCAAGAAACTAATCCGCCTTTGAACTTGAAGAAGAAACCACGTCCAGTCGCCACCAAAGCTGATCAAATCGGTTGATTCGTTCGAGAGATATCGTGAACGAAAGAAAGGCCGAGAGAGTGTTTTTCGGGATTACTCCCAATAACAATTTACTTGGATAGATTACAAGTATTCCCAGATTTAGGTGTGCAATTATACTTGCTTGAAGAAATTGAGTTTGATCACCTGAATTTGCTTCTAAATAACCAACTAGGTGTTTTTTGATAAAAATTATTGTTACATCATCAATATGAATTTATTCTGTCTAGACTATAACTAATTACTGAACATGCGTAAATTATTGGTTTTTATAATCAGAGTATCTGTTTTAATAATGTAAACAAAAACATAAATATTGAATAATGGTTTTTCATAGATTATGTCATATTTTAATACCTCAACGTAGAATATTAATTTATTACCGAACCCCAGGAGAGAAAAAAATTCATAATTGCTAAGTTTTTTTTTAATGAGAAATAATATCTGTAACCATTATTGACCTTCAGTTATAATTTTTCTCAGAATAATTAGAGTGAATTATTATCACATTGAAATGTTATTATAACGTCTATGTGGTGGGTAGTTCCCAATAAAATAGTGTTCTGTCAACAGTTATTTGTAACAAATCTAGGAGACTGGGTTCGAAGTTTTTAAAACTCATATGAGCTTAATTTGAAGCATTCCTATGTTAGAATATATATAATTTGATGAAGCCTGAAAGTCTGAAGCGATAAAAAACCAGCTCATCATGAAGACAAGTCTTCAATCCAATAGATCCTGACAGAAAATACATTATTACTTATTTCAACGGTCATCATAAAAATATACCGAAGTACCTGTGTGATTGATGGAAAACTTTTTCTATATTTATTATGGAATATCACTCTGGATTAAATATTGAACAAGGTGCAAGACATCATTAATAACGAATACAGCAAATGGTAACTTAGATTTTGTAGTGAATGTAAGACAAAAATTGTTCAGTGGTTAATTTCATCTATAGTGTTTAGTGGTGGAACCATAGACTGGAGAGATTTCCTCAACCTTTTGTAGAAATATTTAATAAAAACATAAAATATTGCAACATTGAACATATCTGATTATTGAATTATTTCAGCAAAGAGTTGGATTTGGGAGCATCAGAAAATTTGGACAAAATTATATCGATTTAATTCCTTTCAACTTCAAATATCTCAAGAATGGTGCAATTTAGAAGAAAAGATGAGAAATGATTTTATCTGCAAAAAGACTAATGATTCCAGAAAGTACAAAATACGGACCTTTAGTTCAAGCGATATTTGTTTTTCATGCGATTTAACCAATCTGTAGAGTAGTAGTGCGAAACCCAGAAGAAATGAAATATATCTAATGATGCCAAAATATGCATGACTGTTACCAAAAACCTTCTACAAGAGATCATTTCAAATGATATTGATGTTTGAATAATGCAGGTGAAAATGCAATTTTTTTTATGAGTTTTCAACACCCTATATCTTTTGAACGGGACCAAATTTGAAAAGATGTTAAAGGAAGAAAATGTTTCTCATGACGCAAAGAATATATGGTTAAAACTAACGTTAACAAAAGTTAACCCGTATATCAAAGTTCAACTCATGCAGATTTCATTGCAAAAAAAAAGAGTCAAAATAGTTTCAAATTTTGTTCATTAGAATTTTTTCAAGAGATTGAGGACAAAAATTCTGAAATATTTCTAAAAATAATTATAGATCGAAAACCGTGAATAATCGCAAAACATACATGTGGTATTTCGGATACCCCATGACACGAGGAATCTAATTTTTTTTCAACGTCAATCTACCGGCCACCTTGCTCATAATCAACTGAAGTATTCAATGGTGAAAGTTTTCTTTATTCAAGAGTGATCATCACAGAATTCCTTCAAGTTGCCCACATCGAATCTCAATGTTTTATTGAAGAACTTATTATACAAAAACGGTTCAGGTGACGTCAATCTGGGAATTTAAATTTGTATGATTGATGAAATGATGGGAAATGAATTGGAAAAAATGATATTTCTTCTAACATTTCAGAGCTGAGTCTTTCGGCGAATATGGGGGAGGAACAATGTAAAAATCAACTGATAACTGACGGATCTTATGGTTGCAGTAATTATTCTCATCGATGCACTTATTTAGGTGTGTATCGATTTTTGTGTATGAACACTATTGAACCAAACAGAGCAACAGTACTCAGCATCTGAAAATACAAAGGCTAGAGATGTGTGTAGAGTGAAAGCATCTGCACACCAATATGATCCTGCTAATTTCTGAAGAATATTGTTCCTAGTTTAAATTTCAGATACAGGCTCTGATACAGAAAATCGCAGTGAGCCTTTGAATAAAAAAAAAAAAAACGTATATTTTTCTATTTGTAATATAGTTTTTGGATGTTGGGATTTGCAGCTGAGATTATCAACCCCCATTTAAATGCATACTTCGATTGACGGTACCTACGTTACACATTCCTACCTGTTCATATTCGTTTATTAATAACCTCATTCTTATTTTAATGTGATGAGAGAAGGAATATTATTTTTCATAAGTTATAATACATGATTTGTTACTTTACCTCAGCCGCCCTGATGATGGTTAAATAAAAACCGATATCGATACAAAATAAAACATAAATAGAATATACCCTGTTTCCCTTCCACATAGACTAAAAACTATGAATTTCATTTAACTCCCAAGTACTTAGGATTATAATTATGTTTGTTGGAAGAATCACTGAAGGTAAGAGCTAATTTCCCATATTCTTCATGATTATTCAAATAAAAACAAGATACCTTTGTTTTTTGGGTTTGGACATTCAATAAATGAATTTTCCAAAATCTCCAAATTAATAATAAAATGTTTTTCTGAACTAAGGAATTCCGAATGACTTCAAACAATAGTAGCGTCATCAGCACAAACAAATTGCTGAGATGCTATCGTGGTAAAATCACTGAGATATACATTGAAAAGTGAAGTGACAAAAACTGATCATTGTGGAACAATGTTTTCAAATAGCTATTTTATTAATGTTGAATGATTGTTTGGGCTATTACCATCATCTATTGTGGATGTAATGATTTCCGACGTTTCGATAGACATCTTCTATCTTTATCAAGGTAAGAAACCTTTTTTGAGAAGATCAATTTTCAAAAAGTCAATATGACAGAAGTCATGAAAGAAAAATGAACGATGTTATATACTCATCTGTGATATGATGATCTTTTTAAGTTGGATCGAACTATCGGCGATGATGGTAATAGCCCAATATCTCGTTATTTTATTAATCTTACATTGTGGCATGATCAATAAAAATTTGGTAGACTAAGAACCTCATCTGATCAATTTATATTTTTTAAAGCAATTCCGGGAAAATTTGTAGATCTTTTTCTACAGTAGATCCAATTCTAATAAATCTACTATGTCTGCATTTAAAAAGTGAGATTCTACATTGTTAATTCAAATTTACACTAAGCTAGAGTTGAATTTGTCCACAGATATTTCTTCTTGTTTCTATAAGTTTATTTTACTATTTCAATATTTTTTACATGCTGAATAAATATCACGGCTCCGAATAATCTAACATTTTAGGAAATCTGATTTGTCAGTATTTTTAAAAACCGAATTTTATTGTCTATTCTTGAATATGTAACAAAACTAGTACATTGGTTGTATCAGATAATTGTTAGTTGAATACAAAATACTCAATTTTTTTCGAAATTTGTAGATATCTCTCAGATACCAAACATTCCACTGTTTAACGTTACGTTATTTACCTAGTTAAGAAGATGGTACGCTCCCTAGCAAATCCCATAGAATGAAATGTCTGGATGATACTGCTTCTAGAATCAAATTATTTATGTGTTTCCTTTTCCACTTCGTTCTTTTTCGAATTGTAAAAAGCTATAATCCTTATAGATAACAAGTTTTCACACACCATTACGCTTCTAGCTATTAACTTTAACATGTAGGGTCGGTCGTGCAGTATAAGTATATTAGGCCTTTTATGCTCATTGTACGAAGGAACGTATATTTCAGGATAAATCTGAGCTCTCTAAATCTTATCAGAGGATTACACATGGTGTGACCCAATTGTTCAAGCTATTATAACGATTGGATTAGGGATTTCTGGTGTTATACTAGGAATTCGATAACTTTTTGAAATTAACATTATTATTTTATTGCATCTTGCAGTTTATTTTGGATACAAGTTGAATATTGAATTTATACAGGGTAGTCCAATTAGAGACAACAATAATTTTTGGCGCTCTTGAGCACCTGAACAGAGTGCTCAGAGATATGCCCAAATGTCTGTATTTTTCGAGTATTTGGTTAAAAGTGATATCAGTCGTTTCCTATGAACTCACTGAAAAAGAATCCTTGCGCATAATTGATTCAGACCGTGAGCCCTATAACGTCTGAACGGAATGACCCAGAGAGCAAACGTTTTCAGAGTAGGTCGGTGAAATTAATATCTTAGACGAGTTCGTTATTGAGACGACTCCGTCAAATAGTTCAGGAGTTATGAGAATAGGAATTTTGGTTCCTTTTATAACTCCTAGAATATCTATCGGATACCAAGTTTTAACTTGGAAGATATTCGGATTAGGTTCAAACAAACAGGCCCACAGAATTTCGCAGAAATCGACACGTTAGACAGTTTTTTAAGAATTCTCAAAGAAAAAAATTTTCAATTCTTTATACCTCATAAGATATTATATGTATTCAAAGAAAAATTTGAGAATCTCCGGACGTTATTATTATCTCACATATTCTCGAAGTTTATGGAGGTAGCTCTTTTTCACCCAAAGATATGATTATTTTTTATTTTCTGAAGAGAAGGAAATAGTGACAAAAATTCTATCACAGATTTATATTCGATTGAAATAGGTCGGACTTATTGATCAGTGTCATTTGGGGGAAAAGTAATCGAAATTTTTCATAACGCTGAAATGATCTACGTTGTCAAAATTCAGAAAAGCACTGACGTAGTTTTAAGGAGAAGGGAATTTAAACTTCGAACGATTCTTGGTGAAAACTATGAAAAGTTATTTTTGATTTGAGATATAGGTATGTGTATGTGTATGTGTATCTTATTGTTTTACGGAAAATGACTATCGTTCACCTGAACAGAGTGCTCATACATTTGTTATAGTTTGAATAACTATTCTCAAGTACGTCAACAAGTGCACCAAATGATCTCACGTCAGTACTTAAGAATTTTTTTCTAGATTCTTCGCAGATGGGAGACTCCAAAAATACACGTTGTGTGTTCAGCGATGTTTTTTAGTTTTTGGGTTTTAACTTAATTTGTGTATTCATAGTACAATAATTTTCTTTGCGTCTTTTCCATGTCCATGTCAAGAGAAAAAAGGAATGTCAAAAAATCCGTCAAAATTCTGATACTCGATGATCTCGTAGATCATAGTATCAGATTGACATCAGTCGGACCTTCAGTTGGAAAAAAATTATCAATATGAAATAATGTGCGTGGTAAAAAATAGTAAATCACTGACATAGGTTTTCAGGAGAAGGAAATTTGAGCTTGGAAAAAAAGTTAAGGTTTGTTCATTCTTCGTAGTGGTTGTATTTTTATCACATTTTTTCAGAATACGGGAGATTACTATAAAACAAGCGCCAAAAGCTTTTGACAACACGTCAGTGGTCTTCTGCATTTTATCTTTATATCCTTGAGCGAGATAAACTATATTTCAGGTCATCCACAATTGAAGGACACACTTTTTATGTTTAAGACTAGAGGGTTCTACTTGAGTATACTCCTTATCATCTGAAAGAGATGAAATAGAATTTTCATATTTTCAGAATAGCTTAACTGTACAAATATCTCAGTAATGTTCGTTATTGGATCAAATCCGTCCATTGGTTCAGGAGTTCAGCATCTGAAAATTCAGAATTCCAACGGAACAAGTTGTTAATTGGAAGGCATTTGAATTAGTTGTTATGATATTTACGTTTTGTGTCTAATCATGGCTGCTTTTCAATGTGGGATAGCTCTCGAAAACGAAACTTTACGAAATTCCTCATCTTTTGGAACATCCTATTTTCCCCAAACTTATAGAAAAATACCTAAATTATTCGTCTGAAAATACAAATTTTTCATAAAATCAGAAAAGAGAAATGTCAAAAAGTCTTTCAGAAATTTCAATGCTCGATGTTATCACAGATATGCATTCCATTGACTCGGTGGATCTCATCAATTCAGTTTCAGTTGGTGGAAAATTAATCGAAATGGTTCATTCACTATAAGATCGTATGTTGTCAATATTCACAAGCCACAATGGTGAATCTGAAAAAGTTTAATGTAATGCTTTTGAAAGTCATTAGGAGGTTTAAAAAATTCTATTCCAAAGAATTATCGCTTTTGTATGATTCAAATTTGAATGTATGTATAAGGTACCTCAAAGTAGAAATGTTTGCCCTTTTAAAATTCTGGTGTGATGATGAACGAAGACATTATTTACTGACAGACAGATTTTCCTGATTATGTTGCCATATGCATTAGAGTGTTTTTATTTTGAAATATACAGTTTGAAGTGAAACAAGATTATGGTTGAAATGACACTGAAAATAATTGCTAGTGTAGATATTTCTAATTCAAGGTATCTATAATTTGGACTTGAATATGCAAATTTTTTCAAAGGAGAAGAGCTTAATTAAAGAACGGTTTTCTGAGTGGTTTTCGATAAAGTCGATATGCCTTCGTTTTGTCGGTTTTCAACAGGATGGAATTCGAATTTTGAAAAAAACTGAAGGAAAACTGCAATTGTTTCTTTTTAATTAGAGTTATAGGCTTTTTCAATCCTTGTGTCGGTTGTATTGAAATTATAGTGTTCGAGAGTATGGGAAAATACCCTGAAACAAGTACGCTCCTGACCTCACGTCAATGCTTTTCTGCTTTTTTGTTGTTTCGTGCTTCGTTGGTTGGTCGTAAACTATACTCAGGGAAAGATTCACATATAGTCTTTGTTATTGACTGGCAAATTTTGACAGACCCCTGAATAGGTGGAACAGGGGTAAGCAGACGAAAGAGCATCAAGTACTGCCTTGAGACAGCAATGGTTTGGTTTGGCGGACGCTTATGCGTTGTCTTCGCCACGATCTTGAACACCTTCTAATATTTTGCCATTATTATGATAGTTCCTCCTCGTTCAGCTTTGATCTAAAGCATTAAGTACCTATATTCGAATACTACATTTTTCGTACGCACTTCAAAAATGTCAAAACCCTCCGTATCATCTTGTTGCAAATTTGCAACATTAAATTCCGAGACTGCCTGGTTACCAGTAGATGCCGAACTACTACGTGATTCATGCAGTAGCGTATCTGATACGTACTTTCTTTTCCTGAAAATCAACTCTGGAAACGCAACTTTTTCGGGTTGGTCAGTAATTGAAGAAAATATAACCTTATTCTCGCACGGCTGCATGATTGCATAATTTGTGTTGTTTGTGAAGTTTCCAAAACGGGTAAAACCTATTTTTGTGATTGTTAACTTATTGTGCTGAATAAAAAGAAGGTGAGCAGTTGTCTCATTTCATATCACAATGCATATGTTTGCTTCAATAAGGGCCAAAAGTTGTTTGTATCTAATTTGCAACTTTATGAAACTAACTTTCAAATGTATTCGTTTTCAGTCATAATGCCATATTCAACAAGAAATAGAAAGCGTGCTCTTACGGATGCTGAATTGGCAGAGCTTGAAGAAAATTTGGGCTGCCGATATAAGTGAAGATGAATTTGAATATTTTCCCAATACTGACAGTATTGCTGAACCGGAGTATTTTCCCGGGGAAGATGAAATTCCGGAAAATGCGACAGATGATGAAGAACACCGCCACATGGATGCAACCACCACCCCTGGCGATGTAAACTGTCAACAAGAAGTTGAAAATGAGAAACTACCAACTTCTTCGCATATCAAATCAGAAAAAAATTGGAGAGAGAATATTTCGTGGCAAAAAAAACCTGGTTATTGATGAAGATACACTGCAATTTTTGGGAAATTCAAAACTTCCTGATAATTGTTTGCTTCTGGAGACACCCTACGCATTTTTCAAATACTTTTTCTCGGACGAGTTCCTTGAAAAAATTAACTAACCTATACAATGTCCAAAAGAATCCAAATAAGCCAGCAAATATAACCACCTTGGAAATACAGAAGTTCTTGGGAATATGTTTGTATATGTCCATCTCAAAACTTCCAAGAACCCGTTGTTATTGGATGCAAGATATAGGTATTCCAAGTGTGCGATCTACAATGACAATAAATAAATTTGAGAGGATAAAAAGTATGATCCATTTCAATGATAACTCGAAAGCACGAGAAAAGAAAGATCCGCAATATGACAACCTTCATAAAATACGACCAGTGATTACAGAATTGAATGATTGATTTTCTTCAATACCAGCCGAAATGAAACTTTCGGTCGATGAACAAATTTGTTCTACAAAAGCAAAACACCATTTGAAGCAGTACAACCCCATGAGGCCACATAAATGGGGTTTCAAGTTATTGTTACTCGGCGGAACTTCAGGATTCTCCTACAACTTCAAAATATATAATGGATCATCCAACTGGTTCACTCGATTCCTGCCTCATGAGAATGATTTAGGGGCAAGTGCCAATATTGTTACACGATTGACAAGAATTATTCCCAAAAATATGAACTACCAAATATATTGTGATAATTATTATACATCGATTACATTATTCACTACCATGGCTAATCAAGGGATATATAAGCTGGGCACAATTCGTCGGAATGGGATTCCCAATAGCAAACTAAAACCTGACAACATCTTCGAAAAAGAACCGCGAGGAACTTTCGAAAAGTATGTTGCGAACATTGATGGTATTGATTTGAGTGTTATTACTTGGAATGGCAATAAAGTGGTCACACTTATCTCCACTTGTTTTGGAGAACCTCCACATCATGACGTAAAACGTTATGATCGAAAAGAAAGAAAGAAAGTAATTGTTCCTTGTCCTCACGTGATAATTGAATACAATAAGCATATGGGTGGGGTAGACTTATTAGATAGTCATATAGGTCGGTACAAAATTCCTATCCGATCGAAACAATGGTAGACTCTTTTTCCATTTGCTTGATGTGACTGTTATAAACTCCTGGCTACTTCACAGGAGGGTACAAGAGGCAAAAGGTCTGCCAAATGAGATGACCCTGTGGCAGTTCAGAGACCCTGTGGCAGACCCTGTGGTAGGAAGTTGAGGTTGCTGAAACCTTATGCTGAATTGGTATTCATTTAGACAAAAAACGGGGAAGACCATCCACAAGCCAATTTGAGGAGGAATTGACAGCAAAACGCCATATAGGACCTGTAGCACATGCTCGTCCAAAAAATGTGAGAATGGATCAATTTTCACACTGGATCAAATATGATTCAACACGTCAAAGGTGTAAAATGCCCACTTGTAATGGGTTTCACACTTCAAATTTGAAAAGTGTGCAGTCCATTTATGCCTAAATAAAAATAAGAACTGCTACACTAATTACCATTTGAACTAAGAGCTACATTTTTTTTGCGAATTGCTACAAAGTGTTTTCTTTTAATTTTACAAAAAAATATAGTATTTTTCAATTAATGTCTTTTCTATCGAGAATTGCTCTCCACTTTTGGTAACACTACAAACAACGACACTTCATCTATAAATGGAACTACCATCAGTCTCTATCCCATCCACCATCACGTTCCATATGGATTCTTGTTCATTATTTAGTGTCCTGCATCATTTATATTTTCGGTCGGCAATTCGAAACAACAACCGCAATAGAAAAATAATTAACTGGGGGCTGTTTTTCACCAACATTCGAATTTGATGGCTACGATTAGCACTAATCCAGGTGGTAATAGTTGTTTTGCGTAAGCGAGTGTCGCAAATTTTGTCACTTTTTGTGCCCCCCTTCGACACCCCGTAAGCGTAGGATAATGCACTATATGCTCTGAGAGTGTTGCAACGGCTTGCACCCCTTTTTCGTACGCCCCTGACTGGAAACGATTTCGCGATACCATGCATTACAGAAGATGTATGTGCTCTATGCTTATTTCTGTGTTCCGGAAGCTAACCTCTATCGGTGACCTTCAGCGATTTCTGTTCACGTTCTGTTTCCACGTTCATATTCTGAAGAAATTAAACAGATCAATTTCTAAGAGTAACTTTTCTGAGTTAAATATCTGCGAGAAGTACGTGATCGTTCTCGGTAAGTGAATATTCCCTCCCAGGAATGGGAATTTTGGTGTTTTTCGGTTATTCATGTGAGGGCACGTTTTTATTTTTACTTTAGCTCGATTAACTTCAGGACAGAACTCCTTCTCGGCTTAATTTGTTGCTCTGATGTGATTTTACAATAATTCAGTTTATATTTGTCTAAAAGAAATCGAGAGGGAGCCCTGTTATATATGTCTTTGTATTTTCTAATGCTCTCTTGTTCACTCTAATATAGCTCCTCCCTGGGGGTTAAATTGCATCTTATGACGAAGCCAAGAACATCACAGTTTGATCTTGAGATGAGTTATACCATAGGCTGTTGAGCTACGTCCTTTCACTGGATTAAGCACTGTTAATTTGAGCTTGTGGCATGGTCACCTTCTTCGACTGAGATGAGAATTGCATCGTATCAAGTAGCTGCCTGAATACGATAGAGAATTCGTGCAGAAACCATCTACATGCCCTGATCCCTTGGCATAGAACATCTTCGTGGGAATTCACCTTATATCTGGAAAATTGGAGGATGCGCTTGGAGGCTCGACAATTGTTAAGATAAGTCCCTAATGTGTGTTGTACTTGGGAGATTGGACATTTGACACAATTTTGTAATTTAATATTGTATCTTTTATTGTACTCATTATATTTGTCAAAACCGAGGGAGTTTTGTTGCTGGGATAATCAAGCCCACCCTGAGAAAATTAAGAGAGTCTCATGCTCACCATCACTACTTAACGTGGCAAATAGCACGTTACAGTGTCCTTTTTGTTTTCAATACAGACAAAAGAATTGAATTCAATCAAATGTTCCGCCAAAAGTAAAATTTTTTGCATCGTTCTCCGCGCAATCTTTCGAACGCGCTCGTGTATTTCAAGGTCAAAGTTTGCTATCTCGGTTTGCTGTTTTCACACTAGTGTGTCAAGAGAGGAGCATACATTAATTTTACCCCGATGCCGACCAATCACGTAGATGCACTGTGTTCCATAAAGTTTAGCTTCACGTCCTACGTCGACGTGAGGAAAGATTAATCAAAAATATGATTGAGGTTCCAGATTTTGCCGCAATACGCTATAGCGCCATGCAGGAGAGGATTCCGAAAACGTTTTCCCGGTTTTACCTCTCTATCTTATAGCAAAGAGTAGTTAATCTTTGCTTATAGGCTGCTTTTGTTTTCAGTTTAATAGCATTTATTTTTAAATAGACATTTATACATTCATTCTAATGAAGAAATGGATAACAATTCCTCTTGGATTATACTGAATTTTTCAGGGCTCCCTATTTCCAGCATAAGCACGAATCTGTTGATGAAAACTACAGGTTCGAGTAAAAAACAGTGTAAATACGGAGTGCCATATCAGTTTCTATAGTGATGATAAATATTTGTAGGGGATGTTAATAAAAATAAACCAGCAATAAGTTACCTATATCCTAAAAATTTGTTGAAACAAGTAAACACAAAATATTTGATTGATGAATAAAATCTAATACTTGTAGCATCAATAAATTCTTATTTCATTTCGAATTATACTAAGTTAATATTTTGTATGGTGCGAAAGCAGACATTAATGTTATTGCAGGTATTTTTTTGATCATTTATGCATTAAGTTTCAAGTATCCTTTACAATTGGTCAAAATTTTTGTATCTTATAAAAATAATTTAATTACTCCTAAGATATCGCACGATGCTCAACAGGGGCCAATATCGGTAGTATAATTAATTTAATGCACATTTCCAATTCATGACAATAAAACAAATTGAAATGTTTTACAGTATATTTGAACAAAACACTCAAACTTTCATTACTCACTGCAGCATTTCAAATAAAATGATATGTTGTGAGTTACAAACAAGGATAAATGGTGCATATGTTAACGTACCAAATAGTATTACCACATATAATATTTTCTGTTTTAAATTTATCGAAATATCTTATTGACCATAAGGCACTTGAAGCAACACTAAGAAGTCAGTATCAATATATTACACTCATTGTTTTCTTTACAGGATCAGGTTTGTTGGAAAATTCATTATTTCGAAGGTGCTGATATATTTCATGGCTTTTATTGATATTTACATTCTGTTCAAATAAAAATGGAGTATAATTCTTAGATTGGAGAGAAAATTCAATTTTTGCTTAGTCAAATGGTGAATGATAAGTTAAACATGCTTCATCAAAATCCTAGCACCTCCATCTATCAAGCAGCGGCAAAACCCACATATGAGATCAAATTCCCTTTTTTTAAACTGATCTTCACCATGCATCTTATTAGAATTTTCTTGTTCTTGAAAAACATGCTTCACTGAATAAGCTTACAGAACTACTACCTCAACACCTTTGAATCAAATTTAATGAATAAACTATCTTGGAAGAGAAAGAAATTACAGAATATTAAATTCAACTACTATGTTTTGGGAAATATAATTGTTTCTCCATTTTTCTTTTTCTTCTAGTTGCACCAGTACCATGTGTCAAATCATGTGCTTAATCAATCAATTTCATTATACGTCCAATATCACTCTCATGCAACGATTTAAGTTTCATAATGCTTTGGTTTAACTCCATCTACAATCAACTACTATGAAAAACACATGTCTGACTTATCACAAAGACTTACTTGAAATTTACTGTCAGAATCTATGGAAAAATTAGAAATTTTATTAGATTAATCTAATTTAACTTTTAAAGCCGTAGCATGTCATCATCATGTTTTCGTTTCTTCAATATTGAATTTTTGCATAATATAAGAAAGATCTGCCCTTGCGAGTACCTACATTATTTCTTTGCAGTTTTTCTTCTGTAACATTTTTAGAATCCTGTAAAATGCTCTCTTTTGTAATTCCAACTTCCAATTCATCAGCAATCAATTTCTGATCATCCTTACTCAAACGTTTAGAGTGTTGATTATCCTCATGACCTACATGTGTTTCTACGAATGTTACATTCACAGCTAAAACATACAAATGAAATATTGGATCATATTTCTAGTTTAACACAAATGAATAACTAAAAAACTTACTTGTACTACTTATCTTCACAGGAATTCTAGAAAGGCAGAACCCAGATATTCTAATAATTCCTCCAGTTTTCATGCTGCGTTTGCTACATTGACTTACATATCCTGGAAGTTAAATGGTTTCCTAATATCACCATGATTTCAAACGAACTCATTATATCAAACTGGTGGAAAACATAAAGAAACAAACCTGAATAATTACTGCGATTATACATTCAAAATAAATTACTAATCCATCACTGCTTTTCCGATATCTTCGTTTTATGTAATCGACACTTCTATTCCCCAATGCTCGCCAAGCCTCAAATTCTTCTTCGTTTTTAAAAGTCAACTGTGATGTTATGATGTTAATGGAATGAATTTGCTCTAAATGAATATCCAAAGCCTTATGGGACTCAGGGGCAATTTTCCTTTCTTTCTGGGCAAATTGGGCATTTTAAATGCTTTAATTGCTTTGGAATAAGATCTTGATGATGAATATTCCGCATATGACGACATTTCGTCGAAGCAGAAGATAATTGTTTTGAACAAATTTGAGAACTCAGTTTATCCCTGAAAATTAAAGTTTCCAAATAAATTGGTTTAGTGCATTTTCTACAGAATAATAGATAAATACAATACTTACTTTTCTCCGTCCATGATGAAAGATAATAAAAATTACTCTTACTGCAATTTTCAAATATCAACACGTTGCTAACGCTAACAAAAATATCCAATAATTACTTCTAGCAAAAGTATAAATTCGAATTAAATGGCTGATTGTCAAAACGAACCGTTGAAAATATGACAAAGAGGGCCTATAGTCCTCTCTGTCATTGACAGCAAGCGCTTCGTTTCCTGATTGGTCGAGATCTTCGGCATCGGGGTAAAATTAATGTATCAAGAGAGGTAGTGATATCAAACTCATTTGAACACTGTTATTGATCCCCTCTCTCAATAGACCTGTCCCAGCGTTGTTTCGTTATTTCATCCCAAAGCTTAGAATTCGAGATGGAAAGTTATGGATGGTCCACCTTGCATAATAGTTGTCACGTGTTTAATTTATTTATCGAGTCATAAAGGTTTATAAAATAAACTGAATATTTTATGTATTCATTCAGTTTATTCCTTGAATATTCTCTAGTGTATAATCAAATATTGGGCTTCGTAAAAGTTATATGTAGTGTTAAGTATATAGGAGATGAATCATCTTCCTGAGGCTCCATTGGAGGTTTCAGAAGATTGGATTCCGATAATTCATTGTTTTTTTCGTGATTTGGACCCGAATATTTTGGAATTTCATAGGATAACAGCTTGAGACTCCACTACAAGAAAGATATAATTGCTAAATGGTTTTGGATGGATTTGTTATACCTACATGTGGTCGGTGTTTGAGAGAACGGTGTAAGCTTCGAGAAAATTTGGAGGTAAATTATGAGTTGTTATTTTTATTGGAGATATAGGCTTACCTATTCAATCATTGTCTTGGTATTATAAGTATCAGAGTTCCAGAGTACGACTAAGATTTGAAAAAGCATCGAGGAGCTCCTGACCTCACGTCAGTGCGATTCCTCATTTTTGGTTTTTCATGTGTAAGAATAAATTGTTCCCGGATCAAGCTAACCCACTTTTCTTCATCAAGTATTCAGAGGAGACATGCTAAGCACATAGGCTAGAGAAGGTTTCATATGATTATTGTATTATAATAGTTCCCTCTCCCATTATTTCTCCGCATTTTCTCTAAGAGTATCCTTGTAGTAATATTATTGGCTTGTTCAGTTTTCAAATTGATACTTTGTATGAAAATCTTATGCTCGGTGTATCTAATTCGATAGAACATTTCCAACTATGAAATATTCTCAAGTGATTGGAATAATGGTACCGAATTTCAGAGATCTAGCTACCAAATTGAAATTTGTTTGGATCAATATTGTCGATACATCAAAGTCTGACATTTCATTTCATAATTCAATAAAGGTATACCATACTCTCACGCAGAAACGAGTCCACCCTCGAAACCCCTCCCACCGGGTTCTTGACATGTTTTCACGTAGCGAAAACGCGTCACCTCGTATTTCACACTGGGGAATAGCTGTGGACAAGCTTGGAATTGCGGAAACCAAAGAAATGGAATTAGATCTGGAGTTTTTTGAACGTGTGGTTCTCCGCCCGACTAAAAAGTAAATCGCTGTTTTCTGCTGCTACCGTGAGGGGTGGAATTTTATTTTTGTGCGAATTGTGTTTTTCCTGTGATACTGGGACTCCTGGATTTATAATTATATAACACCCATCTTGATTCTTTCAAAAATTAACATAACATTGTATATGACTGCTGTAGGGTCTTTACTATATCTTATAGCCTGAAACTGAAATCTAGGATTAATTGTCTTCAGAAGTAAGCGGGAATATATTTGTGAGCTAATGCTTCTACTCTACGCATAGCATCTTAAAACTTAGTTTCTGCAGCCGAGTACACAAGTGGTTTCAGTGGTGGGAATAATTACTGGAACCATAAAATCTTCACCCATTGGTAACTAGTTTTTTCTAGCATTGTACCACTTTATATTTGCAGACAGTCTGCTGCTCTCAATTTTTGGAACACATATCATTTTTTCCCAATTTTCCATACCTACATTCCAAAGAATAGAATGCACATATTCAAGCCACGTAAACCAATATGGCATAATACGTTCTACACTATGAAGATAAACGATAAAGAATTATGTCAGATTAAAAGTACCCTTTGATCCTTCGAAAAATCTTCTTGCGTTTGGTATTTCCAGAACAATTTGGACAATTCCCAATCGTTTAAGAACTGATCATGTTCGTACCAATAGCATGCTCTCCAGATGGAACTCGTTTGCAAGTTGAAGTTGTTAATGTAATGAATAAAGGCTCACTCCATCAATTGTTGTCTCATACATGAATTTCAGTATCAGGTCAATTCCTAATATTTCCGATTATTCCATGAAATGGATCATTAATTTTAAACTAATTTTATATGTAACTTTTCGCGCCTGTTTTAGTAGCGTGCTATTATTTTTCCCATATGTCTCTAATTTTTTATTCCGTTCCTATTTCTACTTCAGTCATTTTGCGCTCTTATTCTGGTAGAACAGTGTACTATTGATTTGTCAAAATGTGTGTAGATTTCGAATATCGATTAAGTTTGACCTCCTGGTGAAACTTGAAAATAATCGTCTAGCCGGCTGTATACTCTTTATAAACTGATAGAGATGAACTCAAGATTTCGTACTTTCAGAACAGTTCAATTCTCCAAATATCCCGGTCAAGATCGTTATTGGACGGGAATCGACGAATTTTTCCGGAGATACAAGCACCTGGATTTCAATGAGTTCAAAATTTCTGTGGGATAGATTTCATCCTGGTCTGTGACTGTCAGGGGTGCAGAACTCTCTTTGTAACGGCGCGCACCAAGCAAAACTTCTGCCATCTAGGTTTTATAAACTTATTAAAAGATGATGCCGGTAATGTAGTTGACTGTCCGAATTGAAATGAAAAAAATAAACATTACATTATATTATAATTGTTCTGCTTGATATCTGATGTTAGTTGATATGATGTTTACCTAATATTGATTTCGAATTCATTTTCTTGCTTTGCTTCTGCTCTGATGTAAATATGTTCTGAAAATAAACGAGTTGAAATTCAAGATGCCTCAATTGTTGGGTGCTCGCAGTGTGTGGAAATGGAATATGAATACAATCGTCAATTTGAGTAAACTATTAACATTGAGTTTCTAATCTATGAAATATACACTCAATGCTATAAAATGAATTTGTGTTTTGTGACTTTTTTCATAGAATTCACCAAATTTCAAGAAAGTAGAGACAAATTTGTTGCGGAATCTCTTGAATTTTTTCCACTAAAATTCGAATGTTTCATCGTTAAATCGAATATATATAGAAATCAGTGAAAGTGAAACCTTAATCCGATAGGGTCTAGTGGCTAAGATACTTTCACCATGGAGCATTCGGTTCGATTCCCGGTATCGAAATAAAAAAAACATTCCACTTTATACAGGGTGAGTCTTTGACCACTGCGTTTATTTTAACCATAGGTTCTTCAGATCAAAAGAAACCCCTTTTCCATTACGGTTTTTCATATTCTGCTGCGTTAAATAGTTATAAGCATTTTAAGTTTTCACATTGGGCAAATACCCCTGTGTAGTCCAGTTTAGTTTGAATGAAATATACCTTCCACAGCATCCACTAATGAATCTGAATTGTTTAAAAACATTATTTTCCCTCTAAAAAATGATTCACTCACTCATATCTCACCATAAACATCGATTTTTGGTTTTCTACTATAATTTCTTTCTACTTTAAGATTATAAACCATCCCTTTCTAGTGGGAAATTCCAAAAAAACCTCAGAATTATTGGATGTTATCATCATACATTTGTAATTATCTTCTTAAAATTTCCAAATCATGAAAACCTTCATTTCTATGAAAACTTCCAAGGCAAAAGGTTGTCACTGTGCTTTTTTTTCACTCAAAGCCAGAAAAAATAATTTGATGAACCCTGAAAGCCTGAAGCTATAAAGAACCAGTTCTTCATAAAAACAAGTCTTCAATTTAACACATCCTGACAGAAAATACATTACCTATTTCAACGCTTATTACGACAATATAGGTACCGAAGTACCTATGTGAGTGATGGAAAACTTTTTCTCTATTTATTATGGAATATTACTCTGGATTAAATATCAAACACGGTGCTAGACATCATTAATAATGAATACAGCAAATGGAAATTTAGATTTTGTGGTGAATGTAAGACAAAAATTGTTCAGTGGTTAATTTCATCTATAGTGTTTAGTGGTGGAACCATAGACTGGAGAATCTTTTGTAGAAATATTTAATGAAAACATGAAATATGGCAACATTGAACAAATCTGATTATAATATCATTTCAGCACAGAGTTGGATTTGGGAATATCAGAAAATTTGGACAAAAGAATATCGATTCAATTCCTTTCAACTTCAAATATCTCAAGAATGGTGCAATTTAGGAGACAAGATGACGAATGATTTTATCTGCAAAAAAGACTAATGATTCCAGGAAGTACAAGATACCGACCTTTAGTTCAAGCGATATTCGTTTTTCATGCAATGTGACCAATCTGTAGAGTAGTAGTGAGAAACCCACAAGACATGGAATAAATCTATTGATGCCAAAACATGCATGACTGTTATCAAAAACCTTCTACAAGAGATCATTTCAATTGATATTGTCGTTTGAATATTACAGGTGAAAATGCAATTTTTTTATGAAATTTCAACTCCCTGTATCTTTTGAACGGAGCCAAATTTGGAAAAATGTTATAGAAAGAAAATGTTTCTTTTGACGTCAAAAATCTATGGTTTAAATTGACGCGGTGGTCGAAGACTCACCTTGTATAGTTGGTAACAATATTTTCTCCAAATTAAATATTTCGAAACATCTAGGTTTCAGGAAGAATAATCGTTTTTTCAACCATTTACATGACCGATAGATGGCGATAAGCATTTTTACCGAAATTGGATTATGTTTAAAAATTCCCAAAATTCGATCGAGATTGGCCCCTCTATAGGTTATCAACGCATCCAATGATCTCTTGTGTGCCATTGCGCATTCGTCATAAATATTTGGCGATATTGCAAACTAGTGTTTCGTTGATTTGGACGTTTAGTGGTGATTTCAAAATCGGAAGAACAGCGCATGTCGCTTGCTCTGGGGAAAGTTCATTTTGCTAAGGGATCAACAATACAAAAACCAATTGTCATTGATATCGGATCATTCCTACTATTTTAAATTTTAATTTTCTTTCCTGTTATTCCATGTAGGTATTATTATCTACTTTAACATTTTCTCTTGAATATTCAACTATTACCAATTGAGATTTCACGATCCATTAAGCTCAGTGGGCTCGCCATTTTGAAACGCTAAAAATATTCATAGACATTTCTCATTGTCCACCGTTTTCTTACATTTTTTTTCTATTTCTAGCTGTTTTAAACTTCATTTGACTTCCACTAATTCACTAACACTAGGAGAAGCCAAAACGATTTTGCTGTTCTCAAGGTTCAGTTGATGTGAAAACAGCACTTAGTATAATATCATACTACTTTTGTTCCTGCATTGACAGAGAACTCCTTAAAGGCTGGACTGATTTGAATGAATTTTGTTTTGTGTGTGCTCCAGTGGATTCGAGAATGGTTTAAATTCACAAATAAGCTAATCATATGAAGCTACATTATCTTGTAAATCTCAGTAGCGGATTCATTGTGCAATATTTGATATCTTCTGCAATAGTTTGGCGTAAAGAATTATATATATGGTTTACGTTCACATGCCGTGGCTGATTTTTAAACTCAGCAGACCTACTACAGAAGTTCCATCGTTCATGGTATCTTATTAAGGGCAGATTTGACTTGGAACATTTTCGTGACATAACTAAGTTCTTCAACGTTTTTTCTGATATCATAATAAAGGAAATTTTTGAGAACTAAGGATTCGAATAATATGGACAGATGAGGAAATATTTTCAAGCGTTCAAATCTTTATTAAAATGAGTGAAATAAATGACAATTAACTGAATGAAATAAAATAAATCATCATTCTATATCAAGTGTAGGGTTCTATTTTTATTTAGATATAATGAACAAGGAGTATAAATTGATTAGAACCCTATTATTCAGAAACGATGGGGAAGATTCGGTCTTGTCCTGTCCTGTATTTCGTGTAATCACCTCGGATCCGAGTAAACCTAGCGTAAACGTAGTCTGCATCATAAAAAGAGTGACGAAACCCTGTTCTGTACGCTAACGACTCCGAGGACACAAAAAGCGAGGATCTGATGATTCTGAATATTTTTCAGCCGAATGGAAGGCCTCATTTGCGGTCAACTCAGATATGATGAATCGAGTACTCAGTCTCTTCCTACGGAATAGAAAACGATTTCGGATATCCTTATTTTCGTTCTCGAAACCGCGGAGGTGTTTCTGAAGTCATTGGGATTATATGTGGGGGTTGGAAAAGCCGAAAGAACTCTCGAACGTAAGGTTTTTCGTATTGATTACACTGGATATATTGACAAACTGATTCCTAGATTACAATTACAAACGTTTCACAAAATGAAAAGGATATTGTCACATTGGTAAAGGAGATCTGGCTCTGGACGGCAAATATATTTTTAGTCATCAATGAAATCTCTCTCCAGAGTATTACATTCATTCCAACGTTTCTCTAGCTTTTCAACATCAATGGTGTAGACCAAAATATGTCTACTTTCAGCAATAATTTTCTTATACGAAAAACTCTCTATCCACTGGTTTCCTTTTTGAGTAGTCGATCGAGTAATTAGGAGCATAATTAGAATGCAAAAGTTATTTTGGTGAATTGAAATACAAGGAAGAATTTGGTTGGATTCACTAAGTAACAAATCAATGCAATAAATAAATAAATTGAATTGAACAGATGAAATAAATTGATTGAATTGAAGTAAAGAAGAAAAATCAATTTAATTGGAATACGATAAATGAATTATCCAAATTCAACTAAGATATTAATACATTGAATTTAACTGAAATAAATGAATACTCTCTTCCGAAGAAAAGTGGAGCCCCAAAATTCTGAAGATTTAGATTCATTTTCAAATGGTAATAAACTCGGTCATGATATAAATAAATTTTATAACTGTAAAATCTGCAATTTATAGAATATCCATTGTTCTCTGACACACACATCAACATCTAAAGTGAAATGAGCTGTTCTATTCATCCAACCACCTGACAAGCTGAAAACCTAGAAGAAAAATGTTTGAAAAATTTTCTTTAACTAACATACATCTTAAGAATGAACATCATAAATTGTCGACCACCTAATTTTATTCAATCTTATCGAGAATATCTGAGTGTTTCTAGTTGACGCCAATAACCTGTACCTATAAAAAAAAAATTTCCTCCAACGAATCAAAATAATCTATGCAGTATGATAGAATACAAAATTAATGCTTTTTCATATTAGAAATTGCTCAAAATATTATTCAAGTGGGATCTAGTTAGTGTACGTTGTTTATCAAGTTAGTTCTCGTACAGTGAAAGCAGAAGTGTGAGAACTAACGAAATATTGTAATTCTTCATTGTCATTCGTTACTAATATCTATGTTGATATCCCCCGTAATCAAAATTTTAAAAATTTTTGGGGAAGCTTGTTAGAGTATACTAATCATCGCACAAAAAAAAATTAGAACGTACTGGCGCAAGGTCAGATGGCTTTGGTGCTATCGTCAAAGCACTAGCGGATAATTATTTACACTTATAATAATCTCGTTGCAGAATATTTGTTCATCAACGACGAGTTAACATTCAGTGGCATGTTTGGTATTCAAAACAGGACTGGTGAGTTTGATTAAACTGCATCATTAAAAAAAATTTATTTGAGTAACAAAATAATATTTTTCCTGTTTCTACAAAACTACTAGGCTGATTTGACCGAATAAAGAAAAAAGCCAAGACATTCAAACATTCATTTCAGTTCTCCACATCATTCCGTTCGAGAGTCATTTTATTCACAGACGAACAGAATCGATAGCTAATACGATTGATGGCATTTCTGGCCAGAAATTCGAAAATGGCATATATTGTGGCAAATTTTTGAGAACTCCCTTCAGGTGGACATGGAATATTTCCTCAACTAATACAGTCTTATATTCTGAAGCGATCACAATTTGTCAGCGTGAATGGACAGAATTTCAGGAGTTTTCCAAATGAATCGGGTGCCCACAGGGATCTCATCTGGGGCCCTTATTTATTATTTTTTATTCGAACAATATCTCCCACTGCTTTCATCATGCTAAGTTCTTGATATACGCTGATGATCTTAAAATATATTTAAGGATGAGGAGTCTCGAGGTCTGCATTAGGCTTTAAAAAGATTTGAATAGGTTTTATGAATATTGCTCTGAGAATTTTTCATTTCTGAATTTTGCAAAATACTCGAAAATATCTTTCACTAGGTATGTCACCATCTTCGTAATCAATTACACTATTGATCAAGTGATCATAAGACAAGTGAGTGTTTGGAAAGATCTGGGTATACTTTTGGACCCTAGGTTAATATTCGTCATGCATATAAACGCAGTTATCGAGTCATCGAATAAAATGCTCGGATTAACCATCAGACATGGAAGACTCTTCAAGAGATATGAAAGCTTGTTGACTCTTTACTATGCTTTTGTGTTCAGTAGGTTAAATTTTGCAACTCCCATATGGAATCCTCAGTACAAATGTTATGTTCAAAGATTAGAAAGTATACAACATAAGTTCTTGAGTTTTTCTTAGCCAACAAAGGTAGAATCAGAGTTACTAATCAGGATTACACCGATTTTCAACAGAGCCTCAGAATGTTAAGCTTGGAGAATCGTAGAAGGTTAAACGATGTGCGTCTGTTCTTCAAATTGGTCAATGGTATGCTTAACATCCCGGAGATTCTCGAATCCATCGATTTCAGAGTACCAGAGAGAAGACTCAGATCCCGTGAATTGTTTGCCGTGCCATTCCGCAGAATTAATGTCACCAAAAATTCTCCACTCTGTAGAATAGTGTCTACTTTAAACATCTGGTCTTTTGGCGTTGATGTTTTCAATATGCAACTCCATCAACTCAAAAGATTTTTTTAATTGAAATTATTAAACGTTCCTCAGTCTGCAGATAATTCATAGAAATTGGAATCCAAATTCGCCATCTATTTAGGAACAACCTGTAACTTTTTTCTTTTGCATATTAGGGTAGTAAAAACTATAGCATGGTTTAAGTAAAAGTTTCTGAAAATTTCATCTTTTTGGCGTGAAGGGAAAAGAAATAGCTGAAAATTCAGGACGAAAAACAGTTTTTTTTGTGATTAATTCAGAAAATATCCACTTCAGCGCAAGGGTGTGATGCATACACTCTAATTATTTTTTAGCTTAGATTCAATATCTGCCATAAAAAAATTTAGAAAACACTGACGTGAGGTCAGTTGGCTTAGGCGCTCTTGTAAACCACTTACAATTATTTAAATTTTGAAAAATCATATCTCCAAAACTATTAGCTTGTCGAAGTCGAGAGTGGTATTTTTGTATACGTCTGATAAAACTGCACCACAAAAAAATTTTTGTTTGAACAGTGTCATTTGAAAAAAAATTTTTTTTTTGTTACTCCGAACCTATTCGGCCGATTTGACCGAATAACGAACTTATCCGAGATATTTATACCTCAAACCTATTCTGAAAGTTTCAACTCTCTAACTTCATCCGTTCGAGAGTTACCGTGTTCACGGAACGGACGGACGGACGGACGGACAGAATCGATTTTGACCACGGATTATTCATCAGTAGGTCCAAACAAAACGATTGATACCACTTTTGCCCAAAAATTCGAAAGTCACAGACATTTGGGCAAATTGATAAGCAATCTGTTCAGGTGAACAAGAGCGCCAAAATGGGGTTCTAATTTGAAAAAATTGATTTTTCACGATTTTGTCATCCCTAATTTTGAAAGCGATTTTTTCACCCCCTGTATCATGAATCGCGATTTCGATTTTTAGAGTGGATACATCAATCTTACATCTTGAAAAATCCCAAAAATGAAAATTTTCCATCCAAAAACCTCGAAGTTATTCTTGTTTCAGCGGAGCTCTATTTTCAATTTTTTGTCGAATTTTCCCGCTCAGAGAGAATTTTCCAACCAAAACTGAAAAATGTTACATCAAAATAACTTGAAATTTTCTGAGGAATCTATTTCTTTAATAAAAAAATGGTGTTCTAATTTGAAAAACGAAAGTTGACGTCATTTCCGGAATAACCGGAGGTGCTCATGCCTTGAAAATATTTTAGATATCATCAGCATCATGAAATACTTATAAGTGCTGAATTTCATGAAAATACGTACAGTGGTTTCCCGTATAAATATGGGTGAGATTCCTCGTGAAAGACCCTGTATATATATATATATATTCTTTTGAACTTTTGGCTGACAATATTTAGTTAGCAAACAATAAAGCATATAGATCAGGGGTTAGTAACGGGGTGTCATACAATTCGGCGTATCACATAAAAGCTTAGGGAAAAAAACGCAGTAAATAATACCGTGGCTCCCCGTCTAAGTGTGAAAGTACAGAAATAAGCTGAAATATATTTTAGGGACTTCTTTCTTATATTGATGGAGACAGAGACTTCTTCAAGTTCTTCAAGTCAAGACAAAAGCAGAAAAAAGAACTGAATAACAAAAATACGTATCATATTCGTTTGAAGTTTATAACCCATTTCAAGAAAGAATCGGAAACATCATGAATATCCCTAAAACCATCTTGAAATTTATATATAGGACAACTTTTGATGAGATGAGGTATTGTTTCTTCTGCTTCTCCACATTTACAACTTGCGCTAGGAACTGAGTTCCATCTGAATAGCATGCTATTGGTACGACCATGACCTGTTCGCGAACGATTCGGAACTGTCCAAATTTTTCTTGGAAGATCAAAACTAGAAATTTTTTCAGAAGGATCAGAAACGAGATACTTATTGAACATTTCGTAAGAGTGTAATATGATATGTCTAGCCTTGCTGGATAATGGGTCTTGATAAGCAAAAGACCATATCTAATCGAAATTCCCAGACATTCCAGACAGTAATAAACCTCTCAAAAATATCACACCAATAATCATAAAACCTGAGATTTAAAACAAAATTTATTGATGCGCTACATGGAAAATCTTGATGGATCTGCGACCTGATAAAATTTTAGAATTAGGGGAGTTCGACATATGATATATTTACGTGGCCTTACGACCTTTAGGGATTATGGTTTCGAATTAACGATAGGAAAAAGGTGGATCTTCAGTAAAAGTTAAAATTAAATCAGTGGACCAATCAGAGGTTTGTATCGATAGACTCAGTTGACTGAAGCCAATGAAACTTAGATTTCTAATTAGTGGGGTAAATTTCGAACTATCGAAAAGAAGGGCACCAATTAGGAAAAATTAGGAAATTCCGGATTATGTTCGATAACGCCCAGGGACAAAGGGATATTAGGAAAAATTAGGGAATGGAAAGTGAGTTCAACGTGATCCGTAACCAGAAAAACACTTAAATACTTAAAAGTAAACCAGTCTATTGAATTCTAGAAAATACCTAGTTATTGTGTTGTAATTGAGTGAGTTCGGAATTTCGCTAGTGAAGTTCAGTGTTAGAAGTCCAAGAAAAAAAGGTCAGATATAAAATTTATAAACAGTAAAAAGTCCATAGTCCGAAACCTCCAAAAATATTTTGTCAAAAATTGTTTAATTATTTTCGTGCTTGCTAAAATTGTCATTTTGTTTCTTTGTGTGCTTCGAATAAATTAGTTTTAGTTATTTTAGGAATTTTATTGAGTTCCCCAATCTTAAGAACTGAAGACTCGTCCTTTCTAGCGACGAGCCGAACCCTCAAGATTTCTCCCGTCAGGAGAAACTCAAAATAAACAATATTATTTTTTTAATTTTCAATTTTTCTTTTGAATACCTCTTCGTCGGTGGAAAGCCGCTCTTCTACTAGGACCTTGGAAAGAGGTGTTCATTACAAGAGTTCCACTCAGTCTTCCATAATTCTGTATCTCTTATGTTGATATTGAAAACGTATTATGCCATAATGGTTTACGTGACTTCAATCTGGGAACTCTATTTTGTGAAATATATGAAATAATTGGGAAAATAATGATATTTATTCCAAGAATTCAGAGCTGTCTGCGAATATGGGGAGGGACAATGTTAGACAAAACGACTATTTGTGTCCTATTCGCTTAGACCTTATACAAAAAGAAAAAAAGATCGACAACTCCAAACGTAACAACTGACAAACCTGTTTGCCTACATATCCGAACTGTAAAAGAAGAGTTTGGTACAAAATCATTCCTATTGGAATAAATTCAATATCGAATGGACAACAACATCAGCAGAAAATATTTGGAATTCACATAAAAAAGTTGTAAATAACAAAACATTCCCATAGAGCATCGTCCATTTCAGCGTTGGTCAAAAGTGTTAACCTTAAAAGCATATGCAGTATAGCATTTGAAACTTTCATCAGATTATATACTTTTGGTCACTGTTCTATGATTATTTTAATTGGCGACAGATTCATGAATGCCCTCTCTGAGATTTTCAATAAGTTTCAAATGATCTACTGCATCTAGTTGTGCATATGCTTTTTAGGAACAATCCCCTAATAATTAACTGCAACAATCGTAAATTTTACTTCAAAATTCAATGTACACATGTTCCAATTCATTATATCAAGACATTGTTTGTCTCATGAATTGTTATTTTCTTGACTCTCTCGAATGTGACCATATTTCTATTAGACATATTTTATCGTGAAATAGTGATGTCAAAAAGCACTCGAGATGAAATTTCAGCAGGTAAAATTTCTCTATTGTAACATTTAAGTTTGTTGCTTATCGGCATTTAAATATTTTAATATTTTTTCCAAAATCACTCGCCCCGCGGCTCATGATTATGATATGATGAATGTCTGTCGCAAAATTATTCAAGCAACAAACATTCATATTATTACAATCGAGAAATTTTGCCGGCAAAATTTCAGCTCTAGTGGTATTTATTATAAGACATTTTATTCCGATCCTTACATAACCGGAAGTACCCAGGTATAGCGAATAATTCAGCATTGTTGGGTATAGCTAACAATATCATGATCCCAATATTCTGATCCGAAATCGATCCAATTCCCCATATACGCCTAACAGGCACTTGAACTTAAAACACCCTGTATTATGTGTAGTGAAAATATTCAAAGGTTAATAGACCCCTTAAAAGTTCCGCGACATCTTACGTTTTCGATTTTTGTGTAAGTCATTATAGTCAAGAGAGTAAATCTTCCGTATAATTATTTTGAAATTCATAAAATCATTGGGGTTGACTTTATTCGCACTTTCGGGCTTATACCTACTAAATATCTTCCATAAAAAGCCAGTCTTGATAGAGAAGGTTCGTCCGATCTCTACTCTAACTGGCCGCCTCCTTCAAGATTTAAGTGCAACACTGTGCTGACGAGGGGCAATACCCCGAAACCGGACCACAGTTGCAATTGAGGTCTTGATTCTTTGGAATGTCCTACGTCAATCACGGCCAGCTCACAGGAGTAGAACGAAAATTCTTCGGGATTATGGTTCCTCTCAGTAATTAATAGAATACACGATTATAAAGATAAGTCAACATAAAATCTCAATCTTCTTGTTATCTTGATGACTTTCATTTCGATAGAACTGTTAAAACCCCAATGGATAATTCTTCGTTTTCCTGTTCGCGATACCAGAAGAGTAAATCATTCTTTCAACGCATATTTTATTGTCGAAACTCAAGGTGGACAATTCGTCCCAAGAACGTCGCAAAACGCTGTGCTTGATAGCAATATATTCAGAATGATTGATCTTACCTTTTCTCATTTATTTTTATTTGAATAATATATTTAGTGTTGAATGATTATTTGGGCTATTACCATCATCTATTGTGGATGTAATGTTTTCCGACGTTTCGATAGACATCTTCTATCTTTATCAAGGAGGAAAAGTAAAAAACCTTTCACTTTTACTTTTCCTCCTTTTTTCCTCCTTCAGCTGTTAGTTTTCCCATATGATAGGAAGTCTCAATATTACCTTTCGAAGGATTCAATTATATTTATTCTTTCAGTTTTTGCAATTTTCTTTAGCTTCATCCTGCTATAATATACAATAATATACAGGGTGAGTCCTTGACCACTGCAATAATTTTAACCAGAGGTTCTTGAGATCAAAAGAAACACATTTCCATTGAGGTTTTTCCATATTTAGCTGCGTTAAAAAGTTATAAGCAATTTAAGTTTTCACATTGGGTAAATACCCCTCTGTAGTTTAGTTTGAATGAAAAATACCTTCCACAGCATCCACTAATGAATCTGAATTTTCTACTTTCTACTTCAAGATTAAAAACCATCCCTTTCTAGTGAGAAATTCCAAAAAACCTCTGAATTATTGGATGTTATCATCATACATTTGTAATTTTCTTCTTAAAATTTCCAAATCATGAAAACCATAATTTCTATGAAAACTTCCAAGGCAAGAGGTGGTCAATATGGTTTTTTTCACTCAAAGCCAGAAAAAATCATCTATGATTTTCCAAACACTGATATTTCTGAAGTTTTTTCTCCTTGACAGAGACCACTGAACAGGTCTATGAGGTCTCTCGATATCATACTGGTAAAAAGATAGAAATCTTTTTGAAATCTTCAACAACAATGAATGATGTTGTTTGATGATTATTTTCCGTACTGTATTCCAATAACAATTTACTTGGATAGATTACAAGTATTCCCAGATTTGGGTGTGCAATTATACTTGCTTGAAGAAATTGAGTTTAATCATCTAAATTTTCTTCTGAAAAACCAACTAGGTATTCTTTAATAAAACAAATTTTGTTAGATCATTAGTATTAATGGGTAAATTTTTGGTGTTTATAATCAGAGTATTTGTTTTAATTATGTGAACAAAAACATAAATATTGAATAATGAATATTATTGATTATGTCAAATTTTAATACCTCACCATAAGATACTAATTTATTACCGAGCCCCAGAAGAGAAAAAAATTGATAATTGCATAGTTTTTTTAAATGAAAGATAATATCTGTAACCATTATTGATCTTTAGATATAATTTTTCTCAGAATAACTAGAGTGAATTATTATCACATTAAAATGTTATTATTACGTCTCTGTGGTGGGTAGTTCCCAATAAAATAGTGTTCTGTGGTTGCTTGTTGTTTTGATTCTGTTTGAAACTATATACAGTTATTTGAGCCTTCAAAAAAAATGGAAAATATTTTAAGGATAATTTTGATAGTTTGAAATCATTCAATTCCACATGAAATGATTATGGTCAGAATATCCATTCTATTCCAATCTTGTTTATAAGCCTTTAGCTTTCAGTTTCAATATTGATAGAATTTTATTCATCCATGCATCATAACAAACATTTAGAAATATTAGAATTGAGTCAAATTCTATTATCTCCTTAGTTTGTGAACTAGGTTGAATCAGCGTATGAAATAAAGAAAAATAAATTAGAAAGCACTGACGTGAGGTTCGACTGCTTTGGCGCTCCTGTTGAGCTACTTGCGAGTAATTATTCAAACCATAACCTATCTATAAGCACCTGATCAGGTGAACAATAGTCTTTCCCCGTACTATGAGACAATGTGATGCAAATATGAACGCCTAATGAATGAACAAACCTATATCTCAAATTAAAAATAACTACTCATAATTTTCCCCAAGTTTTGTTCGAAGCTATAATTCCCTTCCCCTAAACACTTACGTCAGTGCTTTTCTGAATTTTGACAACGTATATTATTTCAGACACCGAGATTGAATTCTATCTCTTATTTCCTGTTGTGAAAAATTTTGATTAATATTACGTAGACCGACACTGATTAATGAGCCTGGCATTTGTCAGTCGAAATCGATCTGTGATGACCATAGTTCTAGTTCAGAGATAATCACGGGACTTCATGTCATTTCTCTTTTCTCTTGAGTAAATGAAAAAAATGATCATATCTTCAGATGGAAAAGAGCTACGACAATGAAATTTGAGGTGAAGGAAGATATGGATCACCTCAATATATCCACGAATTTTTATTGAGATCCGAGAAAAATTTCTTATGAGATAGTGAGTATTGAAAAATTTTTCTGTGGAATTTTTGAAAAATTTTTTAGAGTGACGATTTCTACGAAATTTAGCTAGCCGTTTTGTTTCGGCCTCCCTCAACGATATTTCAAGTTTTAACTTGATCGGATGGATATTCTAGTAGTTATTGATGAAACAAAATTTCAGATGCTCATAACTGCTGAACCATCCGACGGATTTGGCCCAATAATGAAATTGACCGATATATTTGGACAATTAACCTATTCTGAAATTATGAAAACTCTAGCTGACCTCGTTTGTATACTAGAGAGGATATGGCGGGCCGGCCAGCCGGACAGACTCAACTTTAGCGACGGATTCTTCATCGGGGAGTCGAACCCAATCGATTGAGACCATTTTCGGCTCGATATTCGAAAATTACAGACATTTGGGCAAAATGATAGGCTCTCTGTTCGGGTGAACAAGAGCGCCAAAAATTGAAAAAACTTCTTTAAATCTACAAAACAAATATAGGAGACTGGGTTCGAAATTTTTAAAACTCATATGAGCTTGATTTGAAGCATTCCTATGTTCGAATAGATATAATTTGATGAACCCTGAAAGTCTGAAGCTATAAAGAACCGGCTCTTCATAAAAACAAGTCTTCAATTTAACAGGTCCTGACAGAAAATACATTACCTACTCCAACGGTCATCATGAAAATATACCAAAGTGCCTATGTGAATGATAGAAATCTTTTTCTCTATTTATTATGGAATATCACTCTAGATTAAATATTAAACAAGGTGCAAGACATCATTAATAATGAATACATCAAATGGCAATTTAGATTTTGTAGTGAATGTAAGACAAAAATTGTTCAGTGGTTAATTTCATCTATAGTGTTTAGTGGTGGAACCATAGACTGAAGAGATTTCCTCAACCTTTTGTAGAAATATTTAATAAAGACATAAAATATGGCAACATTGAAGAAATCTGATTATTGAATCATTTCAGCACTGAGTTGGATTAGGGAAAATCAGAAAATTTGGACGAAATTATATCGATTTTATTCCTTTCAACTTCAAATATCTCAAAAATGGTGCAATTCATGAGAAAAGATGAAGAATGATTATATCTGCAAAAAAGTCTAATGATTCCAGGAAGTACAAGATACCGACCTTTATTTCAAGCGATAATTGTTTTCATGCGGTTCAACCAATCTGTAGAGTATTAGTGGGACAGTCACAAGAAATGGAATAAATCTAATGATGCCAAAATATGCATGATGGTTATCAAAAACTGTCTACAAGAGATCATTTCAATTGATATTGTCGTTTGAATATTACAGGTGAAAATGCAATTTTTATGAAATTTCAACACCCTATGTCATTTAAACGGGGCCAAATTTAAAAGAATGTTATAGAAAGAAAATGTTTTTTTAGACGTAAAGAATCTATGGTTAAAATTAACGCAGTGGTCAAAAACTCACCCTGTATATAATTCTACAAAGTTTTCAATATTGACTGCAGGTATGTCCTGAATATTAGAAAATTATTAATACTATTTACTCTCATTTAAGATTTGTCATTCATTTCAATTGATTTCTTTTTTTTTTCAGAGAATATAACAGGTTCCATATTTTTCTATTGCAATCATATTTTTTTTGCTTTTTGGCGCTCTTGTTCACCTGAACAGAGTGCTTATCAATTTGCCCAAATGTCTGTGACTTTCGAATTTTTGGGCAAAAGTGGTATTAATCGTTTTGTTTGGACCTACTGATGAATAATCCGTGGTCAAAATCGATTCGGTCCGTCCGTTCCGTGAACACGATAACTCTCGAACGGATGAAGTTAGAGAGTTGTAACTTTCAGAATAGGTTTGAGGTATAAATATCTCGGCTAAGTTCGTTATTCGGTCAAATCGGCCGAATAGGTTCGGAGTAACAAAAAAAAAAATTTTTTTTCAAATGACACTGTTCAAATGAAAATTTTTTTATGGTGCAGTTTCATCAGACGTATACAAAAATACCACTCTCGACTTCGACAAGCTAATAGTTCCTGAGATATGATTTTTCAAAATTTAAATAATTGTAAGTGGTTTACAAGAGCGCATAAGCCAACTGACCTCACGTCAGTGCTTTCTAAATTTTTTTGATAATGTGTCAGTTTTTTCCTTCAATATATATTCCTGAAAATTTGGTTGTGTGAACTGAGGTCCCATAACGTATTCAATTGATTTTTCCCTTCCATTCAATTGGATTTATAATTGGCTGATACTCCTTTCTGGGCAAAACATCGCAATATTTACAAAATATTTCACGAAACATGTACATAATGTCTCTTCGAAGTCCATAATGTATCTTGTGATTCATTTACACGAGAATATTTGTTATGTGAAAACTCTTTGAATACATATATGCAATCTTTGAATTTCTGTACAAATAACATAAATGCTTGTTGCCAAGAGGCAACCCAGTTCCATATTGTTCGCAGTGAAATTGTTTAAACAACTACCATGAATTGTTATTTTCCAACGAGACTATTTTTTAATAAAATTTTGAAAATTACCATAACTTATCACAATAAAGATATTAGTTTCTCGAGATATGAATTTTTAAAGATTGAAAAAATCTCAGATTTTGATGCTTTTATCAATGTTGAATATAACTACTGAAGGAAAAAAATTAAGTAAGAATTCTATTTTTCAGTTCTTCGTACGGTAACAATATTCTGAATTACAATTTCAAGCAATTCAATTGTTTATAGCTGTTGTTTAGTCCTCCATTTTGCGCGCTTAAGAGTTTACTCACTCATAAGTAAAGTAAAGTAAAAGTCTTTTTCTGACTCATACGCTGCGTCGGCCTCATATAAAGATTTAGACCTTGTTTGTGAAGAAGTATTTCTCTTCGTCTATTTTTTGCTCATCTGTATTAGTGGCAAAACATGTTTCATTTTATGAGCAGAATTGTTTTTCAAGAGAATAATAAACAAAATTGAAATACGCATAGTGGCATCATCGTTTCGTCTCTGAGTGGCACGTTATACAATTCTACATTCATGAATGAGACTTCGGATTCTTCACTCTGTTGTTTGGACCATCACAGAAAATACAGGCAGAAGTATCTTTGGAAAACTTTCTTCTCCTGGTAACAACTAAAAATGGCAAGACGCTCACGATATATGCAACGAAAAATCACTTGAAATGAAAGTATATTCATTCAAAAAACAATGGCATGGACGCAACAATGTTTAAAAATCTCGATACTGGTTTCGACTTCCTGATAAAGAACTCGAAACCAAAATTATGTATGTCTTTCTGACCGGCTGAACGTATACTCTCTTTCTTCCGAAAAATATTAGCTATGGTTATCATATTTCCAGAAAAGGTAATTGCCCAAATATCTCGGTCAAGTTCGTGATTGTGTTGAATGGTTCAGGAAATATGAGCATCTGAAATTTGGTTTCCTAAATAACATCCGTCGTATCAAGTTGTAACTTGAATGATATTCTAGAAATTTTCAAAAGAATCCAAATTTTTTTTTTCTATATTTCATACCTTTTGAGATATCTGACGATTGCGCGTTGATTCTGATAAATTGAAATACTGGAAAACTCTTGAATACGTTGACATATATCGAAACAATTATTGCTAAAAATTATTGCTGAAGAATTTCGTAGAAAAAATCGAAAACAATCTTTTTTCAGTGATCTGTGCATATGTGTGGGTTATCGATATATGCAAACTATGAAATTTTATCATTGTAGCATATAATAAATATAAAATATTATGGTATATAGGGGGGACTTTCACGTGTGATGAAATATCATCAATTCATAGAGGAAACCCAAAAATGGATATTCTTAAGAGGTTGTTAATCTTGACTATCCTATTACCGTCTCATTAAAAATTACTATCCTAGATGACTCCTCAATAGATGTTTGTTCAACACACCTGGTCGTATTGTAGTATCTGACTCTATCGTTGGACAGAATACCCTTCCAACCAATGATGAAGTGAGCCTAGTTAACAACAAAAATTTTTTTCTTTGCCTTATCATACTCCATTACCACCTTTATTGTAAGAACTTTAGAAGACATGTACCTAACAATCATTATCTAAAATTTACTACACGCATGCCTTGCACTATGGGTAATTACGTATTTTCTAAAATGAAGGACAAAATTCCAACAGCCAATAAATCTGGAATAATTCATTCTATAGATTGCATGGTATGTAATAGGCCATAAATAGGACCAAACTAGTAGAAATTTGAAAACTAGAATAAAGGAACATGTAAGGAATTGTATAATTGCAAAACAAACTACTGGCTTATCTTAACACATAAATGAAACGGGACATACTATGAATTTCTCAGGTGCTAGGTGTTTAAAATCTGAAAGTAATAATTACAAAATGGAACATTTGGAGGCTGTTGAAATTTTGAGTCATAATAATAATTTGAATATAAATTCACATTTTAATGGTATCAATTCCATTTATTGTAATATCGTTGAATTGATCAATATCGGTCAGATTAGATGATTCTTTCATGATGAACTGTTTTACACTTTTTTGATCATGTCACTTGTCCTCATCTGTAATTCCTTTCTGTGCCTTTGTTTTCTTTTTCTGTGACTTTAACCTTCATTAATTGTTGACATTATTTCATGTCGTTTCGTTTGAGAATTGATGTTAGCTGTTAGATTTTATATGAGATTTAGATTGTTTAGTTAGATGGATATTATATTTTCATTGTCTTTGTTGATAGTTAAGATTCACATTGTTGTGAGTTTTTATGCCTATTTTTGTAATAATTTTCACAATATTAAAGCAATTTCCAGTAGCCCTGAAGAAGGATAAGAAATTTGTCCAAAGCTTGGCTAAGACAGTAAATAGCTTATTTTTTCATTTATTTAGCATTATGGCATACATGGACACATTCACATCACGTCACACAACACACAAGTGTACATCCAAATATAGGAAAAAAGTACAAACATCAATATAAACATAAATATAACACGTTGAAGTTAAACTTTAAATTCGGGGCCATTAATCCAGTACAGCACAGAGTCAGTGGTCTCATAGAAGTCGCTTATTTCTCCTCCGTATGCAGTAAGAAGGCACTCCATTGCAATATGATGGACAGTCTGGCGAGGCTCTTCTGTCACAGGTTTTGAAGTATGTGAATCCATGTATAGTAGCTAGGAGATATTGCTTGGCTAAAAAAAAAAACAACCTTGTAAAGTGACTACATACCCGATAAACCTTTTAGATGGATATTCTTGTTACATGTACTACTAATGATGATTAGTATTAGGTATTACATTGAAGTTTACGAACTACGAACTTTGATTCGTCATTACCATTAGTCATTTTATCTTTCATGCGAAAAATGATAATATTCGTTGACATTTCTAAATAACTTACGACAAATTTTATTTATTCTTATATGTACTTACTTCGCGGTAGAGAAGGGGCTATTGGAAAATAGATCTGATAGTTCAGATCACGCAATTTCGGGATCGTTAGGATTAGTCTCGATCTAAATTCACACTGAAAGTATCGTTCGTATTAGTGAAAGAATTAACTTTCCGAACGAAACGTTTCCTGAACTAAAGTATCACAGCGATTTGATCCAGAAAGCACTTAGAGAGTTCCGAGGCTGAGATCCGTCGGAGTCTATGAATTTTTATGACGTCTATTGTCACTTTCCTCGTGTTTAATAAAATTCGTCTATAAATTATGTGTTCAATATCAAGAATATATTTTGAAAAAATGGCCAGTACAGTGGTTGACAAAAATCTAAAGGAAAACCATAACTTTGGGTAATTGCTTGTTGTTGTTAATATTGTGTTTGTTGATTATTTCACACAGACAGATACATTTACATACATGTGAATCGTTGTGTATCGCTCTTTTTTCAGAGTTGGGGAAAATACTTCAAAATAAGTACGCTAAAACTCCTGAACTGACTTCATTGCTTCTCTACATTTGCCTAACCGATATCTTCGATAAAGTCGTGAAAATACATGTGAAGGAGAAGGGAGATCCATATTCGAGGATGAAAACTGTTTGAATTTTAAAGTTAAAACCTCAATGATCTTATTCAGTTTTTTTTTATCCTTCGGTGCATAGGCACTAATATGCCAAAGCTTTCGAAATTATTCACCTTCAATACCTTTGTGGATTCTCATTTTTTCCAGACCGACTTATATCTCTTCCCCATCGATGAAAAAGGGATGTAATTAAAAATCTTCTCGGCAACAAGAAATGAATACATTTTCATCACGACCAAAGAAATTGCAGTCCATGGTTTTAACGAAACGAATTAAAAGTTTGGCGGAGAATTCTTTCAGCGAGTCTCTAGGAAAGTGAGGGGGCAGAACGGGCGAGGGCAAAAATCTGCGATTCCTAATGAGTTATTTGTCCGTCGTCCGTATCAACATTGTCCGGGAATTCCTAACAGACCGAAATTAGCACCGAAACAAAAAAGCTTTCCGCCTTCATTCGTCGAAAGCCGAATTGAAATTGGGGCAACAAATGACGTACATTAGCGATGACAAGAGACCTAAATTATTTTCGAGTCCCCATGAATTAACTTTCCTTTTTGAGCCTGTTAAAATAATTGTGATTTCTTCCTTTTTTGGACGGTCGCTAAGTCTTCATTTTTCCAGCGGTAATCAAGGGATATTACGGAAGAATGAGGGTGATTAGTATCGTAAGTCAGGGCGAGAATTCTCTTCAGAAGCTATTGAATGAATAATCTAAGAATAGGGCAAATGATTTATAGTGAAATTTTTCACTTCAAACCTGCCGGTGAGGAGCTTTTCAATAAGTGGTTTCATTTTGAAGGTCAACCATCTGAGCACTCGTTGCTTTTAAAGTTTCATTATTTGACAAACTACGCCTATTCTTTCTTGTAAAAGATTGTATATATTTTTTTTGACGCCTATGATGACTGAATACTACCCATCCCAATAACGTATTTTCGCATATACTGAACCGACTACACTTCAAATTTTCCTCACTGTTGAAATCGTTAAGGCGCCAACAGTGGCGTTAGCTAAAAATTTGAAGAATTTTGGCAAAGGCGCATATCTTGGCCTATCTTTCTGGATTTATTACTCCTGTTAACAGTCGTGCTCTTTTGTTTCTAATATACAAAATTAAAAGTTCAATCGTCGTACTGATCTCAATGGGAAATTTATGTAATTAGGGGTAGAGATGTTTTGTGAATTTAGAAAAGCAGCATGAAAATACACTGAATATTATTTAGACTATTCAACAAGTGCTTTTTGATCATATTTTTCGTATCATCTAAAATTTTTTCAATTTTCGACTGAGATTGGCAGTACAACAATTTATTTATAATAAATGAAATTGATTTTGCTATATCAAGCGTGGTGAAATTTGTTTTCATTAGTAATAAATGGCTGTCATTCTTTTAAAGATTACCTCAAATACAGTTCAAAATTATGCAAGTAAATATTCTATGTCCTACCAATAAATTAAACTATGTTGACGTTTTTTCTCAGAGGAAGCTGCGGATATTATAAGTGTCGCTGAGCACTGTTATGATTGTAAAAACATTGGGGTGATGGTGCTTCAGGATATTGTCAGGCTGATTTCTTCTGCCGCTCCTGCAGGCTGCATGGTGCTACAATATTGTATGTAAAATGTGATAATAAAGAGAAAAAATTTTTGGTTTCCAAATATTCGGAGGAAATGCGCGAAAATAATGTGTCACGGTTTAAAGTAGGGTCATAAGTATTTATAGGCCACCATTGAGAAATTTCTTGAAAAATTTACTACTGTTTATCAATTTTATATTGGGTAAGTAGAAGACTTAGTCTGTGATATTAATATTGGTTTTCCGAAACCGGGTTGTAATATGGGGAAATTGTTTTTGATTTACTCTACAGTTTTAATCTGCATTTGACGTCGGAAAAAGCGACAGAAATTTTGATCAAAATCTGGTAAGACAACGTCTGAAGTTGATCCACTTAACCTGACTTAAACCCGATCTTAACTTATATTGCACAGAAATATTGTGGACTTAAAACTTTCAGTTGAACTTACATACATACAACTAACAGATAAAAGTATGTCAGTTTGTAACATTTGCCACCCTTTCTTTCGAAAAGATTGACCAATATTATTTTTTGAAACTAACTACGACACTGGAGTCTGAATAACTCCAGATACAAAGACTGGCCATTTAATGGAATCGTCTAGTAAGGGTAGGATTTTACGTTATGTTTACGTAATAATTCAAGTTTGTGATAGTTGAGATAGTGAAAATAATTGGGAAACAAAGATGGTGAATAAAACACTACACTTAGACCCAAACAACCAACTTTTTATTCAGGGTCTAAAAAAAATATAGTGGAAAGCCTCAGGCAGAAAACCCCTTATGTTAAGTAATGTTAGGGCACTTGTTTAAAACTAAATGGTTAATCATTAACAGCTAGCAAAGGCAAATATAACAATTCTGAGAAAACTATAACAATACAAAACAGATAGTAATGATAATAATCAGAGCAACTTCCATAATACAAAGGGAATAATAAGCATGGTAAATATGGTAACTTCAATGATACAACAAGAATTAATCATGGCAAATATGTGAACTTCAATAATACAACAAGGATAATAGCCATGACTAATGTATACTTCAATTATGCAACAGGATAATAATCATGGCAAATATGCAAACTTCAATAATACAACTAGGATAATATTCATGGCAAATAGGTAAACGACTAATTATGACCATCGTCATGGTCACGGCCCCAGGGTATGTGAGCCATAACTATAATATTGTACGAGCTAAGGAATTGGGAACACGGAGAAGGTCATGGAGTTCCAGCGGCGGCTCTGAAAAAATGACAAAAAGTTTCGCGGTTGATAAAAAAAGTATATTCTCTCATGCCTTATAGATCATGTTAGTAACGGTCCCTGCCTAAAGGCCTTGGAACCGCCCCTTCAAGGACTTCGATCCAGGTACCTAAGAAATCTCATACAACAATATAGGAGTGGTCCACAATCACGAGACCCCTAAATGAAATATCATGTAATACGAGCATATAGATAAATAAATAGCAGTACGAGATCATAGAAATAAATAAACGAAAGTGCACTCAATACTTGATAAACCAGTAAAACATAAATATAAAACATATAAATCAACAGAAAGGAAACATAGACATAAATAGCAGCAAGAGAACAACATAAATAATAATGACACAATTTCTACAAAGATTGCAAGAAACATACAATTACATAAACAAAGGATCTCTCATCACTTGATAGAATAGTATCCTTAAGTTAATAAAATCAGAATACAGCCACTTTATGTCACGAGCCCGCCCGGTTCCAGAGAGTGTACCAAATACCTCCCGGACTAGCTCTCAGAGCTGAGACTATTTACTAGGGCGCCACTCTCTTTTTATGATGTTAAATAAAAGGAGGTATCACCACAGATCTCAGGGGGGAAACACAAAGAGAGAAAACGTACACGAAAACCCACTCTCTAGAAGCCAGAACAAGCTCGATCACACAAAATGAGAGTAGTGACTGGTAGGAAGAAAAAAAAAAGAATCAATTGTTTAACAATTTAATCTCACCAAAAATGTGGTGATAACACTACAACTAATCAATGTCCTACCACAAAATATCTCTATCGAACTTACTAGTCAAATATCTTAATATGCGTTTAACTGAATTATATTACTAAACTTATCACCCAAAGGTGAACCTCAAAGTTAGATTAATACTGGCCAGCATGAATAAAACACCTATGTAACGGTCTATATCTAGGTGACTGAACAACAGGTCAACTGTTTATCGCTATATCAATGTCTCGACCTAAGTCGTTTATATTCTCAGATAACTTAAATGCTACGGACTAACCTTACATAACAGTCTAAGATGTACAGTGACTGTGAACAAAAGGATATTATGGGTTCTCAACCAACATTCACTCTTCAACCCTCGTAGAAAGGAAATTGGGTCAATACGTACTTCAGGCTCTTCGTAATACAATAATTCACATTACTTCCACAAGGCAAATGGCAACCAGGGTGTCTATTGTTCGATCTTCCAAGTAGAATGTGTTCAGATAGCTAGTACAGATGGTTTGTACAGAACGTAGATCCTACGTAGACTCACTTATTTCAGACAACCTCAAAACCGCCTCAGACAGCTCGCAGACAGTTTGCAGATAGTTCACAGAGTTCACAGACAGTTCGAGATCCGCAGCACAACAAACATAAGTACTCTCAACATAAAACGGAGCTAATCTTCTCCATCGAATATCTTCCCCTTTATAATCCGCATTAAGCGTTAACCTTTTCCATAAACCAAATAGAAACAGGTCTCTATTAGGGCTTAAACCATAAATCTTGTTCCAATCCGCAATCAATACGATAAAAATCCAAGAGTTTAATGGTTTGATACTGCCAGAAAAAACGGAGAAAAGCAAAGTGACACAAAGGAACATGAGCACAACATGATACTAAGAACCATACATAATCGACAGTGAGAAATACACATAATCAACAATAAGAAATATACATAATGGTAGCAAGAAAACACAAGTAATTGAACAAAAGCTTACTCACCACTACTACAATGTTGTACTACATACAACATTATGGTGCTACATTCCAAAGGGTTACGTCCACTACTTTGTATCAAACATCCTAGTAACACTACTAGGATGATCTCAGACGTTATCATACGTTCCTGTAGTTCAACCACAGATTCTGGCCCATAAAGGCCCTGGCAATTTATGCTGCAAAATAGCGTACGATGAATATAATTGCTTTGGGTAGAATTAGGTAGATTTTGCGGTAAGCTGAAGGTAGAGCCTTCTTTGTTATAGTTGACATGCGAACTCCAGGATTTGTAGTCTGAATTGGTGAAATTACATGGCCAGGCAATATAATTAATGTCCCAGGTAACAAGCAGAGTGATACAACTTGAACAAAGCATTACATGCACAGGAAAGCCGGGTTATCCAAAACAACAAAGCATTACATTCACAAAGAAATCAGAATCAATGACAACGGCCCAAACATCACCTAATACACCATGAAACCTAATAATATTGCATAATAACAGTATTAATTCACAAACATAATAGAAAAATAATAAATTCACTGAACCAATCCAGTTTTATGCTATTCATCAACAAAGGTTAATAAAATGAACAAGCAACTAGTAACATTTGAAATAGTCTCAATTATACTTGCAAAATATATTCTAGAGTCACTCAACGTAAGATGGCTTCGTTTTCGAACTCACACAAAGGCACAAAATTGCACATAGCCTTTGCTTCTATCCGGTTGATACAGAAGCATCAGAAACTCATTGGAAAATACAAACAGCATTACAACTGTATCCCTGCACTAATATATAAAGATTCTGCTGTATGCATTTATTGATATCTTGCTCACCTGATAAATCTTTTGGCATCTTTCTATCTTCACTCAAGATAAGCACCGTCATTCCTGTGTTCCAGGAATTGGTGACTGAAATACTTAACTACAGATCGATTACTGTCTTGAGTTCTGAGTTCATCGTATGGTTGATTATTCAAATAAGTTCATTATTAACACAAGTTGTCAAAGTGGATTCAGAATCGGTTGCTCAACTGAGACGGTCGCAGTATAGATCGTTGAGAGTTGGTTGGATGATGGTTTATGGATCGCCGGTCTATTCTTCGAACTATTGAGTGCATTTGATTGGTAGGTAAGCAATATAATAAAGGATTCGGAGGAAGCTTCCGAACTGGTTGAATTGCTGCATGGTTGAGATATTAACGGTTGTCAGAATGGGCAACTCATGTTTAGGCAAAGGTAATGCCGATATCGTTGTTCCTTGAGGTTCGGTATTATGGCCTCGCCTAATCATTCATGATATGCCTGAACGCCTTGTTTGTCCCTATGTTGATCCAATTGATTTTTATTGCTGATGAAACTTCGATTGCGATAGATTATGACAATATTGGTGAACTACTTTCGAGCTGTAGCAGACTAAAAAGGAACTACGTAGAGTAGTCTAGAGCCAATGCATTGATTGCTAATATAAAATAAAATTTAGAAAGCACTGACGTGAGGTCAGATTGCTTTGGCGCTCTTGTTGACCTACTTGCGAGTAAATATTCAAACCTTAACAAATCTATGAGCTCTCTTATTCGGTCGAACAATAGTCTTTTTCCGTACTATGGATAATGTGATGCAAATATGAAAGCCTAATGAATAGACAAACCTTTCTCTCAATTTGAAAATAACTACTCATAATTTTCACCAAATTTTGTTATATGCTTCTCCTAAAAACTTACGTCATTGCTTTTCTGAGTTTTGACAACGCCATCAAATTCTTTCTCTATGATAAAAATTTTTTGATCAATATTACGTCTGTGCTTTTCTGAATTTTGACAACGTCATCGACATCGAATTCTACCTCTATGAATTCTATGAAAATTTTGATTGATATTACGCCAACTGACACTGATATCTAGGTCCGCAAGTTGTCAAACGAATATCGATCTGTGATGGCAAATCTTTCAATGACAAAGCTCGGACTTCATGACATTTCTATTTTCCTCTTGAGTAAATGAAAAAAATGATCATATCTTCAGAAGGGGGAAAGCTACGACAATGAAATTTAAGGATAAGTAAGATATCGGTAACCTCAATTAATATACGGATTTTTATTTAAATCTAAATGAATTCTTAGGAGATATTGAGTATTGAAAATTTTTTTTTGGGAATTTTTTAAAAATTTTTTAGCGTGACGATTTCTGCGAAATTTTGCGAGCCGTTTCGTTTCAGCCTCCCTCAATAGCATTTCAAGTATCAACTTGATCGGATGGATATTTTAGTAGTTATTGAGGAAACAAAATTTCAGATGTTCATAACTACTGAACCATCCGACGGATTTGGCCCAGTAACGAACTTGACCGAGATATTTGTCAATTAACCTATTCTGAAAATATGAAAACTCTAGCTGATTCCTTTTGGATGCTAGAGAGGATACGGCCGGACGGCCTTCCGCCACGAATTCTTCATCAGGGAGTCGAACCCAATCGAATGAGACCATTTTCGGCTCGATATTCCAAAATTACAGACATTCGGGCAAAATGATAGGCACTCTGTTCGGGTGAATAAGAGTGCCAAAAACTACCCCAATTTCCATCAAATTCAAGTATACCAACCCATTGACTCTCCAGTAGAGATTTGTGACAGTTTTTTCTTCGGAAAAATATTTAATTTTCAGCAGTCTTAGTGGAAAGCGATCTGAGCTGGCGTGAGCATATTATCGTATGGAGAAACATTTTGAGTACATCCCATTAGGCTATAAAATTGTTCGAATTGTGTTTACCACTGTAATTAATTCCGGATGTGTACTGTAGTTTAGTTTAGATTCATTTGCAATTATTATTCTTTAACAGACGTCAGAAGAATATTTTTTGGACAAAAGAATAAAACGTCTGAATTCAAAACCACAGTGATATTTTTATTAATTGAAAAATGCTAGTATAGCAAAGCTGATTATCAAGTCAATAGTGATTTCGAATAATTTGAAAGGCTATTTAGTGACTCTATTATACGAGGATTATATTCAAATTTTATACGTTAAGATCACTTTCTCTCTAAAATAAAATAGTTTCGTTAAAGCTGTTCTATAGAGTTCGATTTGTAATGATGAAGGAATTTTTAAATTATTATTATCATTACAAGCACAATCAATTTGTTCTCGAGGGTTTGTTCTCATGGAAAAAGAGTGGTATAAATTTGCTGTTGTTTCCGGATATTGACACGAAAATGGAATCAATGGATTGGATTCAATTTCTTGACCGAGAATTCGTGATTAAACTTGGATGGGTCCGATAGGCCGGCCGACCGTACCTTTCAAAGGTGAGCATTTGAAATTTGGTTTCCCGAATGACTCCTAGCATATCCATATGATCAATCCAAACGAAATCTTTCGAACATCATGAAGGAAAGTAGTCTTCTTAATTTCCTGGGAATTGCCAAGCTGAACAAATTTCTGGGGTTAACCTGTCAGTATTCCTGTTTTCATAAATGATTAAATACTCAATTACTCATAAAATTTTTCATTATATTTTCTGGTCGAACTAAAAATGTATATATGATCATTGTTAGTTGAATTTTTTTGTGCTCACTGGTTCTGTTCATAAACATAATGGAATCCCAAGAATCAGTGTGTATAGAATACCAACGAACACAGGTCAATATATACATTTCAATTCCAACCGTCAACTAAAAACTTAGTTTGAATTATTTGTATTATAATTCATCAAATATATGCTCTACCCTAAAATATGAAATGAGGAAATAAATAAACATCACAAAAACACTCAGAAGCTATGGCTCTCCAACAAGGTCTTGAACAGAGCGGAATAAAAAGAAAATCAGTTCGAACCCCATAATGGTACAATACAAACAAATATGGGACAAGCAAATATGCTTCATTCATTATGTGAAAGGTAAATCAAAAGTCAGAGTCTGATGAATTTTGTGAGAATTCTCAGACTGAAAAATATTTCAAATATTTCCATTTTTGTTTTGGAATACAATTACTCACGAGATATTCTCCGGATCTCAAAAATAACTCCTGCATTTAAGGAGGTTATTGATATATGGCCTGGTCGGATATTAGTAGAATAAACCCACGAGAAGAAAGAGGAGTTTCTTTTTTTATCTGTTCAACCTTGGCTTTAGGGTCAGTTTGCCAGAATGCGTGTAATTATCTATTAAACTGTCAAGCAGATCAATTTTCGTAAGGGTTTCAAATTCAAGCTGGGCGTATCAAGAGTTCCGTGTTTAAACCTTTGATTTTCATCATCTTCATCGATAGTTTACCAGAATATTAGGAATCAGGGGGTGCAATGAACGATGGATATTGAGCAACACGGGCTTGAGTTGAGACGTACGTCCCCATCCCAGTTGTCAAGGCGAAATGTCAAAAACGTATGTCTTCACTAACTACATATCATAGGTGGGATAAAAATCGAGTGAATTGAATCTGTTGGTGTTAGCAAAGATCTGAAGTTGATTACATTCTAAGTCATATTGACTCAGATTGCCGCACAGCTAAAGTGTTCGAAGCTTTCATTGGTGACCATCGAGCTTTTTCACTTGAAGTCTTTGTGAATTTCAAAATTAAGTCTTAGTCTTCATTTTGTATTGTCAGAAATTTGAATTGGGAAACCTTAAATGATTTTGCGTTTCGTATTTCGAATTGTGTTTTCAGCGTATGTATGAACATGTGGATGGGAATTTCGGCTCATTTATCACACTAATACAAGAGACATTTGAGAATTTACCATGTAATAAACATGTCTGTAAGTAGTGGTATTTTCCCCATCTTCTCAAAGAGTCTTTTGTTGTTCCTATTTATAAAAAAATTATGCTCATAACATTGCAAACTACAGACCTATCTCCATCCTCAGTGTGTTCTCTAAAGTATTCGAGCGGATCATCTTCAATAGAATGATGAATTAGTCAGACAAATATATAATACTTGATACCGCACAGCGTGGCTATCGATCAGGTTGCTCTACTCAGTCAGGAGCTCTCTATTTTGTTGAGTTTGTCTATTAATATCTCGATTATGGCCAATTCGTTGCGGGGTTATTTTTCGACCTCTCACGGGCGTTTGACAGCCTCTCTTCCAAGTTCTCGTCGTTTAGATTAAGGGAGTGTTCCTAAATCGGATCTCTAGTATTCTCGAGGGTAGAACAATATCCGTCAGGAAGGCCGACTTTATTTCAGATAAGCGTGAGTTGAATCACGGTGTACCACAGGATTCGGTTCTGGGACCGCTTTTGTTTCTTATTTTCATCAATTACTTACCGGTCAGTTTGAGGAACTTGGTGGTGAATTCTTCTGAAATTCCAGCCGCATTCAATGTTATCGAGTTGGTTAGAATTCTTCTATTTGCGGATGATAGCTCGATATTAGTTGCTGCGTGGGCCTTTGATGATCTGCAGATGCTTTGTCAACGGTTGGTGCAGTGCTTCGTCGATTGGTGTCATTCTTATGCCCTGGTGATGAACATCGAAAAACTCAGTATGTTCATTTCACTTCAAATAATAGTGAGCAAAGCTTGTCATACACCATCTTAATGGGACTATTTTGTCGGCTGAGTACTCAAAATTTCTAGGAATCTATATCGATTCCAATCTGAGATGGGTAACGCATGTGGATCTCTTATGTAAGAAACATCTCTAGTTCATATTATGCAATAAGTAGAGTCAAAAACTCACTTTCTCCAAGTTGCATCATAAATATAAACTACAACCTTGTCGAAAGTCACTTATCTTACAATATCATGCTCTAGGATAACTCAACTGATGTTAGAAGACCATTTATATATCAGAAGAGGATTTTACGCTTGATCTTCAATGTTCCTCCGAGGTCCTCTTGTCGTCCTATATTCATAGAGAATGGTATTGTTACAGTTGCCTGAATTTACATTTTTAGATGTCTGGTTTATGTGAAGGAGAATGAGAGCGGTTTTACAAGACTTTCAAGCTTTCATAGCTGTAACACTAGAAATGGTGAATTGTTCCGAAACATAATACCAACAGATTTGAATGTGCCCCAACATATCAGTGCATCAAAGTTTTCAATCATCTTCCTAAATGCGTTAAGTCTCTAGAGCTAAACGAATTTTAAAAACTAGTTAAGAATAAACTTGTTGAGCAATGTTTTTATAGCTTAGCTGATTATGGAATGTACAGGGTGTTTTTTCAACCTGCAAACTTAATCTGAACTTATCATAATTCCCACCCTGTATTTTTTTAGAAAGTGTTGGAATTATTGAAAGAAGATAATTATATTGTTTCACACTGAAAATTTCATCAAGATTGATCAAGCCATACCAAAGTTATGAATAAAAGAAAAATCGGTCGAATCGGACAAATCACCCTGTAGACACTGATTAAAGGCCTCCAACTATAAAAGAAACATTGTTTCGAAACTGCCTTGACTAGTGTATACTTCACCTAAAATCTGACGGTCTCCTCCGGAATCACCCTGTATATCCTTGTAGAAGTTCAGGAGTAAATAATTATAAATTAATGTTTTTTTCCAGTATCACGTGAAGTCAACAATTTTATGTAGTAAAATTTAAGAGAAAAAGGATTGAAATTTTCAAATATGAGAAACGTTACTCAGGATCCCATTGAAAATCTCTTTGGTCAAATCAGGCAACATGGTGTTTTTGATACAAGTGTCAGCAGTCTTCAATTCGTACTGCATTTTTGTGAATCATTAGGCAATTTTAGGGCATCTTCAGAAAAATATTCGAACTTCAAGTGGAATTATGATAACAGAAATGACGATAAAAATTTATATCTGATAAATATGATATTGCCAATGCAGCAGGGTAAATTTCGAAAAATTTAAATCTAATTGTTCGGAAGGTCAACTCAGTTTAAAATGTGAGGAAGTATTTTATGAATCTTTATATGTAACGTGTAAGAAAAACGATGAAACTACTAGATTGAATGATGCTAGTGTAGAATTAATAGATATATTCGAAGCCGTGCACATCAAATTTTTCAAATTTCTTGATAAATATGGAAACTGTGACGGAGTAGAAGATAACTCTTCCGAAAAGTATAGCCAGGAATTTTCTGAATTTGAATTTCGCAAATATCATGATACTTTCAAGGAAATATCAGGATTAAATTCAAAATTACTGATTTATAAATACTTTAGAAATAATAAGAATTTCATGAAAAATTCGAGTAAAGCAAATTCTCGTATACGTAAAATCTTTCAGGGCTGTAAAATTGCTGCAGATAAAAAGGTAACATTTAAGATGTTTGTTTATGCAAGTTTTTCTCTTGGTTCAGAATCTGTTCAGATGTTCCTGATGGATTGACACCAACGGTGACCTTGCTGTGATAGAATAGAGTACATATTTTTTTTCAAGTTTTTCATATCCAGTAATTTCAAATCAATATACCTCTACTAGAGAAAGCCGCTATCGGAACCATAAAAAAATTATTGAAACCATGGAATATTGAAAACATAACCTCCAATTTTGAAAAATATTTAGCAACTCCTTTAAATCGGTAATAGAATTCCCCACCTGTATTGGAAATTCAAATATCAACGATATTTGAATTATTTACGAATAAGTAGGCCGGTTGCATTTCTTATATTTTTTTTGTTCTGTGGTCCTAATAAAGTGATAAACAAAAGATAGCTTTTAGTTATAAAGATGATACACATAAAAACGCCTTGCATTGAAGTTCATGGCATTGAAGTTCATAAATCCATAATTCTTATAATCTGATGGTCTGTGAAAAATATTGTTTATTCGACTACATATTATCGTTGAGACGTGTATTCTGATATAGTCTTATTAATTTTCAAATGTCCCGTTTCAGTTTGATCGAGACGTATTTTCGTAACATACAGTATAGAAACCAATAATAGAATTTTTTTTTTCTATATAAGTACAGTAATGAGCTCCACTGTTCCAAATACAGTGATGTTTTGGGTTTACAACTGCATTGTTTCTTGTTACACTGGCATTCGGGTGTCCTTCCTGTTTTCTTCCATACACGTCAGAATATATTATGAAAATTCAAAACCATCGATGTTCTAGACGTATGATTCAAATTCTGTCAACTTTTCAAAGTCAGGGCCAAGATATACTACAAACATCACTAGGATGTACAATACGAATTCCTCATTATAATCGAACAGTATTCTACGTAACATATTATTATTGAAATAGACAAAATATCGTCTGAAACTCGTAGCAACAAGCTACACATTGATACACTCATGCGTTCGAAAACTCGCTCCTTCGTCTGTGGTGTCCGAATTTTGCATTCGTGTTGGAATTACCCTCTTTAACTTGTTTGAGAATGTACATTAAGAATATATATCATTATTTTATATAAACTTCATTGTTTTTCCAACAAACCTCTGACAATAAGTTATAATTCTTGATAAGTAGCTACATTTTAGCGCATTCAAAATATACGAACATTTCCAGAGTAATTCATAACAAAATTCAAACTTGAAAATTCATAAAAGATCATTTGACATATTTTGTTGAAATCAGTTCATTGAGGGATTTGAAAAATATACAAATATACAGGAGTGCCACCGAGAAAAAGCTATAATGATTATGTCAGACTAGAACGATTCATTCTGTACATTTTGATTTATATTTAAATTATGCATAACTGAATTCAGAACTTGACGTATCTTTAGCATTTTTCTTTATTCCCTAAATTAATGATATAAATGATTCAATTACAGAAGTGGTTTCCACTCTGTGTACGATGTTTCATTGAATGAATTGTAATTATCTTCACGTATGAAAATATTCAGTAGGATGATAATTGTTTTGACGCAAGCAGATTTCAGAAAATTTCAGAAAAAGTGAACGAAAACTATAAAATTGGTTATTGCAATTTCACTACACTTCGATGACAGTTTTTATATCGCCCTGTTCTAGAGTCCATGAGAAAACTGCATAGCAATAGCGTAAACAAAAGCATCTGACATCACCTCACTCTTTTTGCGACCAATGGTTAAGGAGTTAGAAGCATCTGAAATTAGGTTTCTCTTAATCTCCTAAAACATTCATCGGATCTGTTACGATATACAATGTTTAATGAATACCTAATGTATGTAACTGCGCATATGACGTCACAGCTTGTAATGTGCTCTAGTCTATGATCTTGTTGTACGAGTCAGTCAATAACGAGAGTCAATAAAGTGATCCACAAAATCAAGTCGTCTGTCAATTAGCATCAAATAATATAATAAATAACATGGTGTCAGGTGTAAAAACCCAAAAATAATAGAGAATTTCGAATACTTTCTATTCATTCTCTAAAACTAGGTATAAATTTAGTAAAATTGTCTTCAACCTTCGTGATGAAAGAAGATGAAGAAAAACCGATGTCGAGGTTAGGTGAACATGGCAGAAGTATGTCGTCGACAGTTCCTCTTTTCGAAGTGGACAGAAACAAGAACATGAAAACAACATGGGAAAAATGTTTACAAAGGTACGAAATCTATATTATGGCAATGAATTCAGATTCGGAAACCGAAGCGAGGAAAGTTGCAATTTTACTGCACAATATTGGAGCAGATGGCCTGGAAGTTTTCAATTCCTTCAATAAAGATATAAAATCAGTCAAACACGATGAAGTAATAAAATTATTAACCGATTATTTCGTTCCGAAAAGAAATCTAACCGTCAACAGAGACATTTTTTTTTCAAGAAAACAAACAACATATGAAACTATCGACACGTTTCTCACATGTCTCACTAATTCATCGAACGAATGTGAATTTGGATCATTACGTGATTCACTTATTAAGGATATTTTCATTTCAAATATGGCTCAAAAATATTCCAACATAAGGGAACGTCTACTTCAAGAAGATGTTGATTTGGAAAATCAATTAAAATTGCTAAATCGATGGTAATGTCTCAAGAAAATAATTTCATATTCATAGTCCAATAGTTCAGCAAGTGCACTAAGGGTATCCACACGTCAAAGGAGTAGTCAGAACTTCAAGTCAAAGGAAAGAAAATTCCGATCTCGTAGTCAGTCTCAACAGGAACCTTGTGGAAGATGTGGTCAAGTTCATCGTCAACAGTGTCCAGCCAAAGGAGCAAAATGCAGGTCATGTAACCTTTACAATCACTTTGCAAAATTTTGTTTTTCTAAAAAGTCTAATGAAGTGAATAAAGTTAAAAATAAGGTAAATTTTTCGAATAAAGAGCAGAAAGCTTAGAAAACTGTCAAAATGAGTATTTTGTAGGAACTTTGTCTAGTCTAAATAATAATTATTTTAAATCGAATGATAAAAATTGGTGCATTGATATAATATTTAATGGTCAAAATGTCAATTGTGTTATAGATACAGGAGATGATATCAATGTTTTGTCTAAGAATACATTCGATACCTTAAAGTCAAGAAATAGTAAAATTAACAAAATAGATATTCAAGTAAGTGGATTAGGAGGTAACAGAATTCCAGTAATAGGAGAATTCAAAATAAATGGTGAATACCAGAATTCAAAATTGAATTTGTCATTTATATTAATCGATATAAATTGTAAAACTATAATTGGATTACCCACTTGTGAAAATTTAAGTTTAATCAAAAAAAATTTTTACTGTCAGTCTAATGAAAATATTGAATTTTTACATTCTTTTAATGATTTATTTAATGGTTTAGGTTGTTTACCACCAATATGTTCTATTTCAACGAGGCCAGATGTTCAACCAAAGGTTGATACCCTCGTAAAGTACCATTTCAACTACGTCAGGCTCTGAAAAAGAGTTGGAAAGAATGGAGGCTCAAGGAGTGATTGAAAAATCACGAAACCTACTGAATGGGTAAATTTATAGTTCTAGTCAAAAGTCTGATGATTCTTTGAGATTTTGTTTAGATCCCAAAAATCTAAATAAAGCCATTTTGAGATCTCATTTTCCTATACCTAATTTGGATGAGATAAGGCACAAATTAAAAGATGCACGGTTTTTCGCATCTAGATGCTTATTCAGGATTTTGGATGCTTAGATTGGTTGAAAAAGTTCAGATTTAACAACCTTTCAAAGTTCTGTAAAGATAATAAAAATATGTTAAGAAAATGTCATGATCCGAACACAGATCCTTATATTTCATTATTACATTATCGCAATACATCCAAGGAGAATTTGCCATCTCCTGCCCAACTTCTTATGTCGAGGCAACTTCGTTGTACTCTCCTGTAAGTGAAAAATAATTTAAAGCCAAAAGTTGTCAGATTTAAACAATAAAATGAATGTATGGAAAACAATCAATCAAAGATGAAAAAATTTTATCGTAGTCGCAAAAAACCTTTACCTGAATTAAAAATTGGTCGAAGAGTATTCTTCAAAAAGTCGAAGTCCGATCCATGGCTTCAGGCAGTCGTACATAAGTCATTAGGTAATAGATCATATATTGTAAAACAAATAATGGTCAAATTTTTTGTCGCAATAGAGTTCATATTCGAGAATATGTAGATTCCAAATTTCGGGAAAAATCGGATAGAGATCTGAATTCCGTCCAAAATGAGCCAATGCAGTCTTTCCACCCCTTTGAGCCAAGTAATGCAACTCAAAAGGGAATAATTGAAGATAATATCAATAATGAATATGATGAAAATAGATCTTTCTCTATGATAGAGGGAGAAGATGAATAGAATGAAAGGTCTAAATATGGTAGAAGAAGAAACCTGATAGGTTTGGAAATATAATTCATCATCAATTCAGTTCAATGGAATCGAAATTTCAATGTATCAAATTGTAAATAATTTAGCATGTAAGTTTAAAATTATGTTAATTCAAAATATTGTTTTAAAAAATTTAACCATAGTTTTAAGATTGTAAATAACTGAACTTACTTACCTTGGGATTATTTATATTGATAGGATAAGGGGATGTTACGATATACAATGTCTAATGAATACCTAATGTATGTAACTGCGCATATGACGTCACAGCTTGTAATGTGCTCTAGTCTATGAACTTGTTGTACGAGTCAGTCAATAGCGAGAGTCAATAAAGTGATCCACAAAATCAAGTCGTCTGTCAATTTCAACAAATAATATAATAAATAACAGGATCATGTTATTACTTGACTGATATTTTGACTGTGTCGCTGAAATGAATATCATAGAAAAGTTCCAACAAATTTTTTTCAATACTTCATACCTCTTAAGATGTTTCTATAGACTTCATATTGGGGCATATTAAATTTGAAATCATGAGTGATGAAGATTAGCCTTGAGGTGGTATTCTTGAAGCCCAAGCGCCACAGGCCATATACCGGGTGTCGAATTTGAAAGTGTATTAAATGAGACACACAGTAGATATATCGACACTAATGAGTCCTCTGTTGAATAAACAGTTAACAATATAAATGGATATTGTGAACCTTTTTTTGATGGATAATATTATTTTCAAGTTATCAATGAATCAATATTGACATTTACTAAAATCAATCGATAACCTTGAACATATTCTGTGTTGCTGAGCTGAGAAATTTTAAAGAAAAACTCGAACGCATCCGAAATCCCTGGTGTCACTTCACGATAAATTTTCAAGTTCCTAAATCGCCCCGCCAACAGGTTCTAAAACTTTATGCAATCAGTCATCGGATTCACCTCCGAGATTAAAGTTCCTCCAGTGTGGGTCATACATCATGACTGACCCTGCCCCTTTGTTAGAGTTTCGTTGTATTCAACATACAAAGATGCCATTTGTATCTGAGATCACTTCAATAATTCTCGAGAGATACGGATGGGAGGGTAGCAAAGAAATATGCAGGATAATAAGTATAGAAACCTCTCGACGTTGAGGGAATATAAATGTTTTACTTCATAATAGCATGAATGCTTCAGAGAGGTGGAAGATATAGGTACGCATAGGTCATCGGAGCTGATTCATTCGTGCGTGAACCTTTTCGTAATGTCATGAAAACAGCCTTTTAGGATTTGGTCGTTTTTGCATCCTCGTTTCTAGTGGATTATGGCACATTCATTATCTCGAAACTTTTTCGAAAATACTCGACGTCCGATACGATGTTGTATATATTATATATATGATAGAATTAGTGAACCACAAAATTCAAACTGAAGAGATTTTAGTCATATTTGAGGTAGATATTTCTGTATATGATAAATTGAGAGCACCAAAGACACTAGATTTCAGCCTTCGAATAATTCGAACCTTCAAGTAACTTTAAGTCTGAAGAATAATTATGTGGATCATTTCATTACCTTCTGTTAAAATTATGTTCATATTGAATTGACCATTGAAAGTCTAAGATTGAAATAATGCTGATGATTTCTGAATTTTTAGTTTCATGCACTGCCTGTCGGCGCTAGAGTGATTGATACTAAGAAGAACGGGTTATGACCATCAATTCCTGCATGTTTCAAATGACCATGTTTCAATAGTGATTCATGAGCAGCACCAGATCTTTATAATGCTGACCTTGCAATTGGTTTTTTTATACATATAAGATATTTCATTCTATTATTTAGATGACATTACCAAAGTTTTATTGTTTATTATAATTTACATAACTGAGTGTCACTTGAATAACAAAACTTTCCTACCTATCAATCTTAAATACCTCTAACCAAAGGAACAACAATTAACGTACCTGATTCACAATATACTTCAATACATGATCGCATTTTGGATATAATTGAAGGCAACGCAGATTGATTTTATTCCATAGAACCTTAATGTACCTATTCTCCTACTTCTCTTAAAGGCCTCGATTATGTGAAACAATTTGAAAGAAGAAATCCCTTCAATCACTCCTCTAGGGAATTTTTTGCATCAGTGGCTAGTAAAAATTTTTTCTTTATTCTCATTCCTTTACATCACTTGATTATTTTCAGCTTTCATATTTTATTAAATTATTTTTTCTTTTTTCATTTTTCCGTTTGTCTTTTCTATTTTGTTCCCAATTTCTTCATTAGGTTTCACTTAGTAATTTTTGTTTTTCTTCAATCGTGCAACGATATGACCTTCTATTGTCCTTCGCCTGCATTGATTCATTTTCCATTATTAATTTATCAATCATTACTTGTTTATCAGAGTCATGATGATTTATACGTATTATGAAATGTTTTTCATTCTAGTATTCATTAACGTTCACTGAATTGTCAGATTTGTTTTTCCTACAAGCTATCTATGTTTGTCCAATCAGATCATCTTTCACCTCTTTGTTCTTCCCTTTAAAAATTTTAATGAAATTATTTTTAGATGTTATTTTTTTTTATTTGAAACTTAGAAACTATCTGTTCCTATTCTGAAGGTTTCTCTAAGTGATTTTAAACTTCTAAATTTATATATTCTATAACTGTGTAATTTGTTCCTTCAAAAAACTGTTTTTTTTTTTTTATCCAGACGTTTTGTTCAAATGTTATCTTCACCTTTTATAACCTTCTCTTCCTCCAGTTTTTTTTTTATCCAGACGTTTTCTTCAAATGTTATCTTCACCTTTTATAACCTTCTCTTCCTCCAGTTTTTTTTTTTTATAAGCGTCTCTGAAAACAATGCTATCATCGTCAAAATAAGCAATTTTGCATTTTCCTGTACCATTGATCCCAGAATTCTTTCCACTCTTTTCGAAGTGTGCATATTTTTCGACAGATTTGTGGAATTTGCTGTTGTCATAAAAGCCATAAAATAAGTAATACCGCCTGAGGATGATTTCAATTGAATTATAAATTCTGAGTTTCTCGTTTGTTCTTGATGATCATTTTCCTGGACACTAATATGCCTCTTTTCGATCTTGGTTGATAGAACAATTTTAAGGATAAAATCCTTCACATATACATCCATTATTTCCATACGGAGAGTCTGATTGAAAAAAAGCGGCTCCCATAATTTTTCGAGTGCTCATTCCTATCGTTTTGTCAAATCGTCTGTAGATTTCTTGAGTATTGGGTTCGACTACCTGATAAAGATTCCGTGAGTAAACTGAGTATGTGCGGACTACGCAAGGAGATGAGCAACAGGGTTTTTACTCCCAAATTAGGTTAATTGTCTAAATATATCTGACAGATTTGTTATTGAGGCAAAGCCGTCCAATAGTGCAGCAGTTTCAAACATGTGAAATTTGGTTTCCTGAATAACTCCTAGAATATTCAATCGTTTTGAAACTCAATAATCATTTGAATGGTATTGAAAGAAAGAGATCTGTTGAATTCCGACGAAATCGTCAGGCTGGAACATCTTCCAGAAATGTGCAAATTAATTTCTGAAATATCACTCTCTTGAAGTTAACCTACGACAAGATTAGGGAGTACCTTTATGTGATGTAGTCGCGGAAATTCGTCGAATGAACTTTCCGTTTTTAGGAACTCTTATAAAAATAATATTGGTGCTGAGTTTTTGTGTCCGGTGTGTGTTCTTACATTCGAGATGGTTCGGTATATATTCATATTTTTCATTTAATATTAATTCATTAATTTATCTTTATTTCGGGGATGTGTACATTGAATAGTTTTTTTTTCCGTGTATATCGACTTATTTGAGTTTGTAGGTATATACCTCAACTCTAATTGTATTGTTAATAATAATAATAATAATAATAATAATAATAATAACAAATGAAAAAAAAATGGAATGAGGTTATGAAGGATGCCAATAATAAACAAGAATAAAATCATATAAATGCACATCTGGAATCGAAGTGAAATCAGATAACATAAAATCAACTCAAAATGATGGAGACTGGCAGACGGTTAACAGAAAGATCAGGAAAACAGACAATTCAACAAGGTATTATGCATGGGAACTAGGTCGGGCGATGCATTAATTCACGGAGTTAGGAAAAGGAAATGGATATACCTGGGAAAAATTGCAGGTAAGAAAACTACGGAAGATGTGAAAAATTATGTCCAGTCAAATAAAAACATTGAGGATGTACAAGTAAAGAAATTGAAACAGCTGAAACAGATAGAAAAAAACAAAACATTTAAATTAATACACATTAACATACAGTGTCTCAATACTTCTTACAATGGACTCTTAAAATTAATAAACGAGTATAACACTGATTTTATTGCAATAACTGAACATTGGCAGAATGAAGAACAACTGAACAGTTTCTATTTAGAGGGATATAAAAGAGTAAATAGTTTCTGCAGAGAGCAAGGCAAACATGGAGGAGTGATTGTTTACTCAAGAGTCAACTTTGAATTTGAAGCCAGGTTAGACATTTCTGAGATTTTCTATAGCAGGTATATTTTAATGTTGTGCTATGGAGGGTTATTTTAATAAAAGACTTAAGCTCATAGTTGTATGTATATATAGGCCAACGTCTGCATCACTGGCTGATGTAGATATATTTTTTGAGAAACTACAAGAAGTTTTAGATCATATAAATCGACGAAAAAATGGTCCAGTCTTAATAGTAGGCGATTTCAATTTTGATTTCCTCAATACAGGTAATAAAAAACTAATGTCATAACAACGATAATGAATAGTTTTAATTTGAAAAATATGGTTAATGAACCAACCAGAATAACTAGTCACTCAGCTACTTGTCTTGACAATGTATTCACTAATATAGCAGATAGTTCTGTGAAGGTAATTCAACCACATTTATCTGATCACTCAGCTCAAATTGTCTCTTTCACTCTGGAGAATGGGTATGAACTTAAACTTCAGGGTGAAAAACTGATGAGAATATATAATGATGAGGGTATATTTTGTTTCAAAGAACAATTGTCGGCATATAATTGGTCAGATCTATATAAATATAATAATGATGGAATCGATGAAATGTGGAAATATTTTCATTGTCAATTTGAAACTATGCTTCAAACTTCGATTCCGATTGTAAAATTAAAATCAGGAAAGAGAAATTTATCGGAACAAATCAATGCAACTTGTAATTCCAACCCTGTTCTGATGGCTTTAAAGAAAGAACTTGATATGCTTTTTTTGGTGGCACAACATCGTCCAGAATATTATCAACAAAATGAGCATACCAAGCAGAAATATGATAAAATAACTCAGTCAGACAATAAAACAAAAATAACATGGAATATAATAAATTCGTTAAATGGTAAAGGCTATGTAAAAGAGCAAATTCTCCCTACAGGAAACCCACAAGTTATTGTGAGTGAATTCAATAGATTTTTTGCGAACATAGGTTCCATCATTCCAATTTTTCCTTCAGGTCAGGACAAATATGATATGAAACGTGTACAGAATTTTTTTTTTGTATTTGAAGTAAAATCAGAGGAAATAATTAAGGTGGTTAAACAATTGAAAACACTTTTCATCCGGATATGATGAAATGCCAAATGTATTAATCAAAAAGACTATTCATTTGATAGTGGAACCGCTGAGGTACATAATAAACAAAGCATTTGTGGAGGGTGTCTTTCCATCTGAGCTAAAAATATCTATCATATCACCAATCTATAAATCCGGATCTTCAAATGATATAAGTAATTATCGACCTATAAATCTGTTAACAACTTTCACGAAAATATTTGAAAAGATTTTAGCTAATCGTCTAATCAGTTTTTTTAGGAAACATAAAATTTTCAGTAGAGCGCAACATGGTTATATGAATAAAAATAATACAACTACAGCATTATTTGAGCTTACAAATTTTGTCATAGTGGCTATTGAAAAGGGTGAAATTTCTGTAGGGTTGTTTCTTGATTTGTCAAAGGCTTTCGATTGTGTGAATCATGACACATTATTAAAGAAGCTGGAAAATTATGGTATACGAGACCAACAACTAAAACTTATTCGTAGTAATTTAAATGGAGGGAAACAAAAAGTACGTATTAAAATAAACACGGAAACTTTCATTTCCGATGATCAAACTGTATCCTCGGGCCACTTTTGTTTATTGTGTACATAAATGATTTGTCCAATAATATTGATCAAAATTTAGATCTCATAATGTATGTTGACGATACAAACATAATAAAAAGGCTGCAGAATATATTGAATTTAATACAGCATGTGAATGCAGCTTTCTCAGAAGTGAAATGCTGGTGCTGTACTAATGAATTGAAATTGAATAAAAAAAAAACAGAATGTGTAATTTTTCATACATCTAGGTCAAATATTGAGCTACCAGAGATAATATTAATAGATGAGTCTCAAGTTAAGATAGCGGACTCTACTAAGTTTTTAGGTGTGCATGTTGATGCTAATCTGACGTGGAAAAATCATATTGAATACCTAAATAGAAAACTGAACTCCAATTTATATGCAATGGATATTTCAAAAAAATCAGTAGATACATCCACACTGAAAGTGGTTTACTTTGCCAACTTCCAGTCACCATTGTCATACGGAATTGTATGCTGGGGAAATAGTTCCAGTACTGATAGCTTATTTGTGAAACAAAAAATGGCCATAAGATCTTCATCTAAAATGAAATATAGGCAAACTTGTAGAGGTGTTTTTAGAACAAACAACATTCTGACATTAACTGGCATATATGTATATAATTGCATTAGGATTTTGGTAAAACATAAGGAATTATTCGAAAAATATAAAAATAAAAATGAAAAAACTAGGCAAATGGATCAATACTACTATCCATTTCACTCACTTAGCATAAGCCACAAAAATTCTAGATATATGTGTATTAAACTGTACAATATTTTGTCTAGGCAATTTCATGTTATGGATGATGTAAAAAAATTTAATAAAAGACTTTTCCTATTTACCATTGATTGTGAACCATATAATGTAGGAGAATATTTAGATTACTGTAGTATACACAAAAATTTGTGATTAGGCTAAAATTTATTTCGAATTATGAAGTATGATAACATACTAGGACATTTTTTCTTGTACTTACAATTAGTATGTACTATGAATTGAATAAAAATTATTATTATTATATGAAATGATCTTCGAGAGCTTCATGAAAGATTTTCAATTTTGAAGACAATAAGCTGCATCAGTTTCAAACATCAAAAAATAATTTTGGAAACCATAAATCAAACGAATGTTTCCTCTCCGAGCAACTGAAGAGTTATTGACATTTTAGATTTTCAGGTACAAATGACTATTGATAATTTGGTTTGGGAATTCGATACACTTGATATTCACCAAGATAAAACGATTTTTTCAATTTGCCACGAACAGACCTCCGGAATATAGAATCGTATTCATCAAATTTCACTCATGTGCATGCATAATAATTTTGTGAAACCCTTTTACATAATTAATATCAAGCAATTTTTTGCATCCCTACCCTTTCTCGATTGTTTTCGTGCTGTGACTGTAGGTTATTCTGTTATGCTGCTTTTTATTACCTCTTTCCATCCAAGTTACATCTCTATCCAGAGTCCCGAAGGGTTCGCCTTGTCCATACATAAAAAGGTTCTGGTAATAAAAGCTTCCTCTGATCTCACCCATTCTGATGGTAATAATTTCGATACTAAGGGGCCAACAGCGGAATCTCGTGAAATATCCACATGAAATCTAAACATGAAAGAGTATCGATAACTGGTGTTTTATCGGGGAATAAAAATGTGAATTGATTCAACTTTTAGGGGATCTCTTATTGTTGACTGTTTTTGTGTTCAAACACTCATAAAATATTTAGTTATTGTCGTCGTTTCAGAATATAGAATCAAAGAATATTCCGCTTGATAGGCTGAAAACTAGAGAATTTGGTTTAGTTCAGTTAATAAGTTATAATAATCGACTTGGACAACACTGTATGTAATTGGCTCAATCAGATACGTTTTGAAGTTATGACGTGATGCAGATACGCCTCTGATTATCTGGCTGAGAAGAATCTGAATTTTCAATTATCTATCAAGAAAGAATCATTCACACAAGAATTATTGAAGATCATTTCGAGAAAAAATATATCTGCGAGATTTCGAAAGATCGAATATTATGGTGGTTGGGAGATCAATGATTGTCAGAGTAGGTGACTGTCATGTACCAGAAAATATGATATCTATATCGGTGTACCTATAGATTCGGTATTATATCGTAATCGTAATCGTAATCTTCATTCATGCCTCACAATTGAATAACATTGTTTGCACCCGCCAACATAGAAAATTTCTAGCATTTCATCGCATGTAACTACACAATAAATATATACATACAAATATACATAAAACTCATGCAAATATATACATACAAATATATATAAATTTCAGAGACTGAATATTACAACAAACTCATTGTAAGCGATATTCAAACATTAAAAATATTCTCAAAATTGAGTAAAACAATAAATAAGAACAAATAAAAACAACAAATACATAAAACAGACTGAGTAAAAAGACGAACGTCCTCAGAGGTATCGAGTTTAAATCACACTTCAAAAACTTATCAATGCATTTCTGAATTTACTCAGGGTCATAGTTTTGAAGTGGGGAGGAAGCCTGTTATATAATTTGATGGATATACAAATAGGTCCCTTTTGGCTCAAGGTGTGTCTACGAAAATCTGGTTTCAACAGATTCCTACCTCTAGTACTAGAGTCATGGGTGCTACCTACTGTAATGTTGTACTCTTGTTTTTATGACAGTGTATTATTGATTCGAAAATATAGAGACAGGGAAAGGTCAAGATCTTATGCGTAACAAATGTGGATTTACACTCCTCCCTGTATTTCAAACCAGCAATCAGCCTTATAGCCTTTCTTTGAAGAGCAAATATACGGTTCCTAGAGGAGCAGTTTCTTCATGCCAAAATTCCATATCGCAGCACAGACTCAACCAAAGAAAATAGGCTATTCTAAGCACTTCACCCGACAACCTACTCGACATTGACTTGAGCACATATGTATTTCTCGACAATTTTCAAGCCAGCTGCACAACGTGGACGTCCCATCGGAGACAGGTGTCAACAATCTTAAAACAAAGTTAATTTTGATATTTTTGATGACCTTGGTATCGATGTGTATTAGTGATTAGAGGTTTCTTTTCTGTCGAAATTTCAGAGCCTCAATTAGACAATATTCCGACGTTTCGATTTTATTTTAGAATCATCTTCAGGACTCTGAAATACATTACAATCTTTTTATTGAAAACACGTGAAAATTTAAAGAAACTTAGAATAAAAGTCTCGAAACAGGACAATAATGACAATTATTCAATAAGAACCTTAATCAGACTAACAAAGTAATGAATATGATCAAAAATATCTTTGAAATTATCATATGTATACAAATAACAATTAGAAGCTACTCACATTGCCAGTTGGTCTATATTGGCAATTCGAAAATTAAAAGCAACGAGGATGAAATAATAAAAGACATTATATTCGGTTGACTAAATTGTACAAAATAAAATACGTCAAAGGAAAATGAACTGGACGGATTATATTCAGTGTTAATCATCTGATAAGTGTCAAATAAGAAAAACGAAATAATATGTAGGTAGACTCAAGCGAACACGAACAATATAAATCTGTGGATGTTATGAATCTTGTGTTCTCTGTATGAGATCAAAATAGGCTGTATTCAAGTTATCAATGTCGCTTCTTTTGTTAACAGAATTCGCATCTTTTTTTTAATTTCAAGCGTTTCACAGAACAATTTTTTTTCAAGTTGGTTTGAGTATCTAAAATAGTGACACCTTCAAAATCAAAAGAGTGTAACGTATTCAAAGTATGTTCAGCTAATTAACACAGTCCCTTTCGTGTTCAGTTATCCTTGTTTTAAGATATCTAGTCGTCTGACCTATACAGGGTCTTTCACGAGGAATCTCACCAATAACTATGCGGGAAACTACTGAACGTATTTTCATGAAATTCAGCACTTATAAGTATTTCACGATGCTGATGAAATCTAAAATATTTTCAAGGCATGAGCACCTCCGGTTTTTCCGGAAATGACGTCAACTTCCATTTTTCAAATTACAACACCATTTTTTTATTGCAGAAATTCATTTCTTAGAAAATTTCGAGTTATTTAGATGTAACATTTTTCAGTTTTGGTTGGAAAATTCTCTCTGAGCGGAAAAATTCGAAAAAAAAAATCGAAAATAGTGCTCTACTGAAACAAGAATAACTTCTAGGTTTTGGCTGGAAAATTTTCATTCTTGGGATTTTTCAGGATGTAAGATTGATGTATCCACTTTAAAAATCGTAATCGCGATTCATGATACAGGGGTGAAAAACTCGTTTCAAAATTAGGGATGACAAAATCATGAAAAATCAATTTTTCAAATTAGAACCCCATTTTCTTATGGCAGATATTGAATCTACGTTAAAAATAATGTGAGTGTGTGAGCGTCTAATCAGCCATCGGTTTTCTCTACAGTGATAAACAAATAATTCCTTATGAACCATATGCTAAAACTTATCATGTTTTACATTTTTTTTTATGATAGATATCATTAATTACATCTGCCAAATTCCTCTTTATTCAGTAGCATTTTTTGTTTACCATTAATTTTGTGATAATTCGTATTAAGTTATAAAATCGATCATTTTGCCTAATTTTATCAATGAAGATTATTTAAATCCCATTCTACTTCATGGAGAATGTAATAAAGTTGTAGATAGAACGATTCGACTGTTCATTGAGAGGTTTCCTGACCGACCCAGACCAATGAGAGATACCATTAACAGAACCATGACAAACTTGAGAAATGTCGGATCTTTCGTTAAGAAAACTATACACAGAGAAAAAAGTGTAGTAGAAGATGAGAACAACGAAATTACGGTTCATGCATATTTTCGTGTGAATCCTCAATATTCTCTCAAAGATGCCGAGATTGCTCTAAAAATCTACAGCATGGTTCAAATAACAGTTCCTGAAAATTTTATTTTTTTGGCGTGAAGGGAAAAGAAATAGCTGAAAATTCAAGACAAAACAATTTTTTGTGAATAACTCAGAAAATATCCACTTTAGAGCAAGGGTGTGATGCATACACTAACATTATTTGTTAACGTAGATTCAATATCTGCTATAAAAAAATGGGATTCTAATTTAACTAACTTTGAATGCGATTTTTTCACCCCCTGTATCATGAATCGCGATTTCGATTCTTAAAATGAACACATCACTCTCACATCTTGAAAAATGCCAAAAATGAAAATTTTCTATTCAAAAACCTCGAAGTTATTCTTGTTTCAGCGGAGCTCTATTTTCGATTTTTTTTTCGAATTTTCCCGTTCAGAGAGAATTTTCCAACCAAAACTGAAAAATGTTATATTAAAATAACTTGAAATTTTCTAAGGAATCTATTTCTGCAATAAAAAATGGCGTTGTAATTTGAAAAACGGAAGTTGACGTAATTTCCGGAAAAACCGGAGGTGCTCATGCCTTGAAAATATTTTAGATTTCATCAGCATCATGAAATACTTATAAGTGCTGAATTTCATGAAAATACGTTCAGTAGTTTCCCGTATAAATATGGGTGAGGTTACTCGTGAAAGACCCTGTATATACCTTGTTGCAATCACGGCAATGTATTCTATAAACAACATTTGATTTTTAGTCTAGTGCTGTTTTTGACTTCATTCTGGAATAAAATGTCTTAGCAGTATTGAATGGTTTGTACGTTTTTTCTAGTAATTTATTTATCTCTTAAGAGATGATCGACCCTCTCAGATAGCCATTCAATATAGGGAACCTTGAAAAATCGTTTCACTGTGGTGTGCGTTCTGGGGTGATGTTTAGCATTGGCGCCAAACTTTGTTTCCTACCAAAAATTGTCCTCAACGACCTAGTCAGCTTTTTCGGCTACCTCCTCTATTATTTGAGCAATACTTAACTGAACTATGTGTGTCGCATAGCTTTGTGGAATAAAGCTTTGACCTTTGACGTGGAAACCCGGAATGTCATAGGTTCAAGTCCAGGGCTAGGAAAGAAATTTTCTAGCTTTTGGTATGCGGCCACCAATTCACTGTTGGGTCTTAAATTAACAGTGCTGTGCCTAAGGTGGCGTAAGGACACAGTAACAAAACCTACACAGAACACACACTGGTTAACCTAACTCGCACAAGCTTGAATTCGCTTCTGAGGGGTGTACATTGATATATGTACACCTAGGTAAGACAGTATAAACATTAACTGTATAAACATAAACATAAACATAAACTTTTGATGAATATATTTGAGAGGGATGAAAAGTATGTTGTGGATTCTTTTCATTTTGTCGAACATATGACTAATGTCAATATTCCAGATGACTTCATTTTAATTTCATTAGATGTTAGTTCATTATTCACTAATATGCAGATGCAACTAGCGGTTGATCTTATTAGAAAGTATTAGGCCAAAGTAGAACCACACACTCGTCTGACCGCTGTTGAGTTCATTCAATTGTTCGAGTTTTGTGTTAGAAATAACAGCAGCATACGACACGGTCTGGAGAGAGGGGCTCCTCTACAAGTTTCTCAAAGTGATACCATGCAGTCAAACAGCATCTCTACTGAACAACATGCTCTGCGATAGACCCTTCCAAATAATAATAGGAGAAGCAGGAGCAAGATGAGACATCCCAATAATGGACTGCCCCAGGGCTCTGTACTTGCACCTGTCCTGTTTAATCTATGTATTTCCGACACCCCACAGACATCGTCAAGAAAGTTCGGATATGCCGATGACCTGGCCCTTGCATCCCAGAGTAAAACCATCGAAGAAGCTAGTAACGTACTGTTCAAAGACCTGAACATGCTGGGAAGATATTTCGTCGACTGGACTGAATACTAAATACGAATAAGACTTAAGAGATGTGCTTTCACCTAATCAATAAACAAGCACGAGTGGAACCAAGTATATTTCAATAATAATCTACTACGCTATAATCCTTACTCCAAATATCTAGGGGTAACAATGGACCGAACTCTTTCATACAAAACACATTAAGAGAACACCGCAGCTAAAATAAATACCAGAAACAACATAATCCGCAAACTCTGTGGCACTACTTGGGGCGCGAATGCATCCACTCTTAAAACCTCAGTGCTCAGCCTGTCTACTCAGTAGCCGAGTACTGCGCCCTAATATGGATAAACAGCTGCCATGTAAAGAAAATCGATACCAAATTCAACGAGACAATGAGGTTTATTAGTGGCTGTCTAAAAAGCACACCTCGGCCCTGAGAGAGCCTACTTAGTGAATATAAAAAAATAATAACAAATCACCTACTTCCAACACATAGTGACCTTCCCGAAGCCGGCCTGCAGAGATTGAAGTGTAGATCTCTCCCAATATTACTAGCAGAAAAACTTGTGAGATTTCAATGCGGCCAATGAATGGAGAGAATGCTGAGAAGCCTCGAAACCAGCCCAGGCTGTTCATATAACTGCTCCTAAAGTGTCCTTACCAGGTATGGAGCTGCCTCGTCACAAATGGAAAACACTTAACAGGATAAAAACGTCTCACGGTATTTCCCGTGACTCACTCTATAAGTGGGGACTCACCGAAACACCAACCTGTGACTGCGGAGAGCCTCGCCAGATTGTCCACCATAAGAAAAAAGACTGAAGCACTTGTAACAAAACAAGGATCGCACACAAAAAAACTGGCTTCTGATCGTGATGGAAAATCAACAACGTCGACATATAGCTCTATGGTTGAGGGAGCTGTCATAAATAGACCCGATCTAACCTACAATTCCGATGGGAAAGGACATGAGAAAAATAAACAAATTACATCTTCTGACTTAAATTCAAATAATTCCCAAACATCTGAATGGATAGAAGTCAAAGAACGTAAAAGCAGGAAATTTCAAGGACCAAGGGGGATCATTTGTGATGGTGCTAGATCAAATGGGACTGCCTTTGCCGGAGTCACCCGAAAGAGGTGGATTTATGTTGGTCAAATATCAGGGAAGCAAGTTGATGTGTCTGTAATTGAAAACTATCTACAAGAAGGCTTAAATTCAAGTTGAATTAATTGAAGTAAGGAAGTTGGAAACGAAGGAAATAATTCCTTATTTACAGTAGGTATTGAAAACGAAGAACAATATAAGGTAAGTCATGGAAAAAAGCTTTTGGCCTGATGGAGTTTTAATCAGAGACTTCGACTTTCGAAACTTTTTCGGAAAAGAATCTATGGAACTAACACTATTTAATCTGACAACGAATAAAGTATTTTCATCAAAAGGTATTAAAATAATTCATATTAATGTTCAATGTTTAAATACAGCTTATAATGGACTTCTCAACTTTGTCAATGATAATGAACCGGATTTCCTCGCAATAACAGAACACTGGCAGAGCAGGGAACAACTTGAGAACTTCTGTATCGCAGGCTATGAGATTGTGGCCAGTCACTGTAGAGAAGAAGGAAAACATGGTGGAGTTGTAATTTATTCTAGAATAGGATATAAGTGTAAAGATAGGTTAGACATCGCAAAGTTCACTGTTCTGGGTATTATTGAATGTTGTGCTATAGAATGCTACCTAAAAGATAACCTTAAACTGGTTCTTATATGTGTCTATAGAGTGTATAGTGTTTGGTCTATAGTATAGACCAAACACAGCACCTCTAGCTAATCCTGACATCTTTTTGAGAAACTTCATGATCTTTTGATGCTGATTAATGCGGCTAAGGATGATACACTTGTTCTCACTGGTGATTTCAACTTTGATTTTCTCAAGCCACATAATAAAAACACCAACACCATGCTGACAATAACTGAAAGTTTTAATTTGAAGATGTTAGTTAATGAACCGACAAGAGGAACTGCCAGCCTTGATAATGTTTTTGCTAGTGTTGATGGATGTAATGTTGGGGTTGTCCAGCCACATCTATCTGATCATTCTGCACAGATAATGTCTTTTGATATAAAAAGTAGTTACCATAGAAATGCAAGTAAGAGAGTTATCAGGAAGTTTAATGATGTAAGTTTGAAAGATTTTTTTGCGGAGTTGTCTGCCTTTGACTGGTCAGATCTGTGTGAATTTAGGCAGTCCGAGGTAGATGAAATGTGGAATTTCTTTTTTAATGGTTTCAATCTAATGTTTCAATCTTCATTTCCTCCTGTGACGGTAAAATCATCTAGTAATCATCCTATAAATAATGATTACAGAATTATGTGTAGATCTGATCCTCATATAGTGACCCTGAGGAAGAGGCTTGATGTTTTATATGTGATCTCACAACGTAGACCAGAGTGCAAGAAAGAATATAAAGTATGTAAAAAGCAGTATGATTTAGAAATCACAAAATTGAAACAGAAGATAATCAGAGACAGAATCCTAACATCTGGAAATAAAACCAAAACAACTTGGGGAATAATAAAGTCACTAACTGGTAGAACTCAGCATAGGCAAAGCATACTTCCAAATGGTTGCCCCCAAATGGTAGTACAAAACTTTAACGAACATTTTGTGAATGCCTCTAAATGTTCAGTTTCTCTTTCACATGGTGATGTTGGTGGGTTGAGACGTTTAGACAAGTCATTCTTTGTTTTTGATATTGAAGCGGTCGAAATTCTTAACATAGTGAAGCAGTTGAAAAACTCCTTTTCATCAGGCTATGACGAAATCCCTAGCATTGTAATAAAGAAGGCTATCCACTTTATTGTTGAGCCAATCAGGCATATTATGAATTGTGCATTTATAACTGGTATTTTTCCATCTGCTTTGAAGCTATCAATGATAACACCATTATATAAATCTGGCTGTAATGATGATTTTAATAACTACCGCCCTATTAATGTTATAACAACTTTTGCAAAAATCTTCGAAAAAGTTCTTTCAGATCGCCTTATTAAATTTTTTAAGAAATATGGCATCTTTTGTTCATCTGAACACGGCTTTATGAACAACAAGAATACATGTACAGCAATTTTGAGTTGACTCAAACTGTTATCACAGCAATTGAAAAGGGTGAAGTGCCGGTAGGACTATTTCTAGATATTTCCAAAGCTTTCGATTATGTAGACCATAGTAGATTATTAAGTAAACTTGAAGCATATGGTATAAGTGATAACCAACTAAAACTTATACAAAGCCACCTACAAGGAAGAAAACAAAAAGTACTCATTACTATCAACGATAAAAGCTTCAATTCTGAGGATAAGGATATCATTAATGGAGTAATTCAAGGCAGCATACTAGGTCCTTTACTGTTTATTGTATATATAAACGACCTACCTCACAATAGTGACCAAATGTTGAATGCAATCACCTATGTTGATGACACCAATATTATTAAGACCTTATGTAACGCCTCTCAATTGAATGAAGAATTGAATACTGCCTTTTCGAGTGTAAAAGATTGGTGCACAACAAACATGCTCAAATTGAATGCACAAAAGACAGAATGTGTTGTTTTTCACTCTTCAAGGTTAAAATTTGATTCCCGGAAGAAATTTCTCTAGATGGTAGTCAAGTGAAGATCTCTGAGTCTACCAGGTCCATGTAGATCGTGAGTTGAGATGGGATGTACATATACATCACTTAAATAAAAAATTAAATTCAGCGTTGTATGCCATTAATGTTCTCAAGAAGTCTGTTGATCTGCCCACCTTGAAGATTTTTTATTATGCTGCTTTTCAGTCGAATTTGTCATATGGTATTGTTTGCTGGGGGAACAGTTCCTTCACGGACAGCCTTTTCGTAAAACAAAAGTATGCTTTAAGATCCATTATGAACATGAAATACAGGCAGTCATGTAGGGGTGTTTTTCGGGCTGGCAATATTCATACCTTAACAGGATTGTACGTGTACACTTCCATCAAGTTTCTAATTCAGCATCGGGTTATTTTTGAGCCATATCGAAATAAGAATGAAAAGACAAGGCAAATAGACTGTTATCTCTATCCAGCTCATAAGTTCACTTTGACACAGCATAATGCTATGTACATGTGTATGAAAATGTTTAATGCATTGCCAAGGCAATTTCGTGATGTAAATACAGAGAAACTACTGCTATGTAAGCTGAACTCTTTTATTTTGAGATGTGAACCTTATAATATTAAGGAATACTTTGATTTTGTAACGCTGAAAGGTCGATTTCTCTTTAATGTATCTTTGTTTGACGTTTTTTTCTTGTACATTTCATCATGTACTTCGAACAAAATAAATTATTATTTATCTATCTATCTATCTATTGCAATGGAGTGCTTCCTTACTGCATACGGAGGAGAAATGAGCGACTTCTGTGAGGCCAGCACTCTTTGTTGGATTGGATTAATGGCCTCGATTTCAAAGTTCAACTTCAACGTATTCTATTTGTGTTTATATTGATGATTGTACTGTTTTCCTATTTTTGGATGTACACTTGTGTGTTATGTGACATAATGTGAAAGCATCCATGTATGCCATATGCTAAATAAAATAAATGGTTATTTTGTTTCTAATTATCAGTACTTTTGCCAGACATTCGGGGTTGGCATGGGTAATGTCTCATTAAAAATAAAGATAATAACACAGCATTAGCTAAACATACTTTGAATACACTACACTCTTTTGATTTTGAAGGTGTCACTATTTCAGATACTCAAACCAATTTGAAAAAAGATTGTTCTGTGAAACGCTTGAAATTAAAAAAGATGCGAATTCTGTTAACAAAAGAAGCGACATTGATAACTTGAATACGGCCTATTTTGATCTCATACAGAGAATACAAGATTTATAACATCCACAGATTTGTATTGTTCGTGTTCGCATGAGTTAGGCCAGTCCTACATTGGAAGCGGATTTGGTCTGGCCAGCCAACCCGACCCGATTTGATTCTCTTCAGAGCAGTCCAGACCAGATCGAACACTCCTTCCAATGTAGGAGGAAAGTACGTTTTCTTTGTTTTTGTTTCCTCCAGACCCAGCCAGACCCGTCCAGACCCTCCAGACTGTCTGGACTGGAGAAATTCCGCTTCCAATGTAGGACTGGCCTAAACCTACATATTATTTCGATTCTATTATTTGATACTTATCAGATGATTAACACTGAATATCATCCGTCCAGTTCATTTTCCTTTGACGTATTTTATTCCGTACAATTTATTCAACCGTATATATTATTTCATCCTTGTTATTTTCAATTTTCGAATTGAGAATAGAGACCAACTGGCAATGTGAGTATCTTCTAATTGTTATTTGTATACAGTGTGGAACAGCCAAAAGGAATAAATTCGATAACGAATAAATGAGAGCGTGTTTGGAAAAACGCTTGGACACGGCGATTTGTGTTTTTAACTGAATATTTTTTTAAAAAAAAATTATATATGGTGCGTCATGTGACAGTGGCCAATACCCACTTTCTTATTTTAAATGCAAGCCCCTGTATATTATCAATTTTTTGGATTCTCCAGAGAATTCTAGACATGAATCATGTACAATGTCCTATACTTATCTTCAACTGTTTCGAAAATATTAAGTCTTTTCAGATTTATTACAAAAATTAACATCAAAAAAGAAAATCATTTTATTTCACAAATTCACTACATTACACTAAAAACCTAATAATTAATACTCATTATTTCTTAATAATTCAAGAAAAACAAAAAATATTAATGTCAATGTAGTAAATGTACGAAATGATCGCCGCGAATGTCTTGGCAACATGCTAATCTGGTATAGAAATGTCTTCTAACATTACTCAACATCTCAAGTGTAACTGATTTAATTACAAGCGTAATTCGTCTTTTTAAGTCATCGAAGTTGAGGGGTTTAGTTTTGTATACAATACTTTTGACATATCCCCACAAAAAGTAGTCTAACAGCGACAGATCAGGAGATCGTGCTGGCCATTCTATCGATCCGCGCCTCCCTATCCATCGATTTGAAAAAATTTGGTTCAGGTACCGCTGGACATTGATTTGGTTATGGGGCGGTGCTCCATCTTGCTGCAACCATATTGTATTGGCAGGAACTTGTGGGTTTGCTGGATCAGGATATAAGTTTGTCAATGTTGGCACGACATTATTTTGGAGCAGTTCTAAATATTTTTCTCCATTCGAGTTGCCATCAATGAAAAAGGGACCTACGATATGATTTCCAACAATTCCTGCCGAAACATTCACTTTTTCGGGATATTGGGTACACTGTAAAAAATAAAATTCTGCGCTCAAACTCCTCAGGAGTTTGAGAATTTTTTTTTCAATCAAACCATTTTAATTTGAATTAATCTAAAATTGATTACTCCAAATGAACTATTTTTCTTGATTAAAACAACCTAGTTGATTATAGAGAACAGCTAAAACATTCGCCTGAAACTTTTCACATTTCAGCGAAATGAAAGAAACAACTGATTCAACATAAACATACAATTACAAGAAATTGTTTATGCACTTGTCTCAATATCCATAATTGATTGATACAAATACATTATTCTAAATAGGTTTTAAGGAAACCATTCGTTCGTTTCATTTTTATTTGTTCAATAGAACGAAGGTACGGTTGTCGTAAATTCTGTCAGTTGATGCAACGACTACAGTTTCTTGAGACAAGAATCTCGTGAGATTATATTATTCGCCTCATTTACTTGAAGAAAACTATGAATATTTGAATAAAATTGAACATATAATTGTTGCAATATGAAGTGATATTTGTAAAAAAATATTGCGTAATTGATTTAATAAAACGAATTAATTGTAGCAATTTTTTATATTGGCTGCAATTAAATCAAAACTCAATCTCTTTTATATTAAATATATCCCATTTAAATGCAATTATTTGTGCATTTTACTCACAATATTGTTGTATTCGGTGATAAAGATGACATGGAATACATGATGCGCAAGCTAATTAAAGAATACGAGAAGTGGGGCTTAAATGTCAACTTAGAGAAAACCAAATATCTTTGTGTTGGTGGAGAACCGGGTGATCTGGTATTGGATGATGACAGGGATGAGATGATAACCCACTGCCTGGACTATAGCTATTGTAGCGGCAGGGGAGTGTATAGGGATCTATTGGCGGCACTCTATATAGCCACGCATAGCTTAATTCACAGCGCGTCGGTAGCCTAGAGGTTTAAGCTCAAGTATCACACCGATTAGGTACTAGGTGCCGGGTTCAACTCCCGGCGGCTCCCTCAAAACTTCTAACCACTGCGTCTATGGCATGGCGCACACAAGCCTTACTGATGAGTCCAAATGTGTGCGCCAGGGACGAAACGCATAAGTAGGGATAAATTCCTTCGATTCTACATTGGTGACCCCGACGTGATGGGAACGGTTGTCTTTACGACGTGTCTTGAAAAGCAGACGGTTGACGCTTGAGGTATACTCGCTCCCTCTCTGCAACTTCCAACGAAACTCTAGACGCCTTTCCCATTCCGTACAATATTCATGGTCTGCCGCGGTATTCCGGTATTTATTAATATTTTGCTAGTGTCAAAAACCCTTCAATTTAGCTCAAATCAATCAGTTTCTTAACCCAAGAAACTTTCACTTGACATAAGAGATACTATCATTTTTATCGACTGAATTCTCGACCCATTCAACTAAGATCCTTTAAATCAACTACAAATCGAGTTTCAGTGAAATGTAATATTTATTTACATGAAACCAAAATTTTATTCTACGAAAAGTATCAATAGTTACATACTAATTAATATTACCGTTGGATCAAATTTTTTTACCACCTGAGTCAATAACTCTGAGCTTGGTTGAAACTAATCAGTTTCTTAGTTCAAGAAACTTTTATTTAGGTAAACGCCATTCTCAACCGTAGAGGGCGGTAGGGTCAAGTACTTTATGCATTTGGCTGTATTCAAACGTACGGAGTACTTGAGACAAATTAATATGGTTTGAGATGAGGAACTATTTTTACAGTGTATGTTCCTCTCTCATCCAGTGAGGATTCAGACCAATAGCGGCAATTTTGACGATTAACATGACCGTGAAGTGTTAATGTGCTCTCATCAGAAAACAAAACATCTTCTAATTGGATCACATTGTTTTCTAACATTTCCATCATTTACTCACAAAAATACGTCTTCCATGAGCTCCTGAGTTGGTATATATAGGGATGCATTTCACTTTTCGTTTGATGTTCGAAAAATTGTTTTTGTTGTTGTTTTTTTTTTTCGACCAGAATTATGTGGGTTTTCTTGAAACTCAAGCATAATATCCAATTTCGTATCCTTACTTACTGCATTGGCAGCTACTTTTTTAATCTGTCTCACATGACCAAGCTCGCGAAACTGCTTTTCTATTTTGCTAATTGTTCCTTGGGAAACAGGCTGCAAATTTGGAAATTTTTCGTGAAATAAGCGAGAAACTTCTATTTGTGTCCTTGTGTTAACTCCACAACCAATCATTTGTAGAATGGTTATTCTGTGCTTTCCTGTTAAATGAACCATTTTTCTTGTAATATTACGGACGGTTAACGAAATATAAACGACAATAGCACTGACACTGACCACTACTGTCATGCAGGCAGACAAGTTGCTAAGGCTATCAGTTTTATACGAAAATAAACAATGTTTTTATATTTTTTTCATTTCATGTCAGTAAAAAGAAACGCAGGAATGGTTTTTGTTTACTTTCTCATTATCAAGAGTTAATGGGAAATAAGTATTGTATGTAATGTAGCGAATATGTGAAATGAAATGATTTTCTTTTTCTAATGTTAATGTTTGTATTAAATCTGAAAACACTTAATATTTCCGAAACAGTTGAAGATAGGTATAGGACATTGTACATGATTTATGTCTAGAATTCTCTGAAGAATCCAAAAAATTAATAATATACAGGGGCTTGCATTCAAAATAAGAAAGTGGGTATTGGGCACTGTCACATGACGCATCCTATATAATTTTTTTATTTTGTAAAACATGCTGAGTTAAAAATACAAATCGCCGTGTCCAAGCGTTTTTCCAAACACGCTCTCATTTATTCGTTATCGAATTCATTCCATTTGGCTTTTCCACACTGTATATGTGATAATTTCAGGGTTATTTTCGATCATATTTATTACTTTGTAAGACTGATTGATGTTTTTATTCAATAATTATTTTATTTGTCCTATTTCAAAACTTCTATTCTCTATTCCTTATAATTTTTACTTGTTTTTTCCATAAAGTCATTTATTCTAAAGCCCTGGAGTTGATTTTAAAATAAAATTGAAACGTCGGCATTTTGTCTGATTGAGTCTCTGAAATTTCGACCGAAAATAAACCTCTAATCACTTATACATACTGATTTGATTATACCTGGTTCGGCTTGTTCTTTCTTCCAGATACATTATGTATTCATTATGAGGCGAAAATCATAAATCATTCGAAAACGAAATGAAACATCAAAGGATTTACTCAGATAAGAATTTACCTGTCAGAGAAAACCTGTAATGCAATATAAAATCTTAATCAAACCGAGAATAAAAAAGAAATTTGACATGCACCGTTTCCTACCTCGAAATTGAATAATAAAATTTTCAGTTCGCTAAATAAAAGAGCCGCGTCTCTTTACGTGACGTCTGTCTTCTCTCAGCCGGCTCAACGTTCCGAAAGAGTATCGGATTGAGATTTACGCCACCCCCGTCTGCCTTCGGCTGCGATTTATCATTCATAATTGAACGGAATAAATCACAACCAGCCATTCAAATATCGAAACAGCTAGGAATACAGCGCCAGTTGGAAAGTCTGCCGGAATAATGACGTTATGGTAATTTGTGATTTTTCCGAGCGATTTTGATTTTCTCCATACTCTGGAATGAAGTTTATGGCAACCAAATGTTGGCACATACGGTATCGCGACTCCAGTATTCGGAAATATTTGTTTCGTTTCTCTGCGCTTCTTTATACAGGATGAGTCTTTGACCACTGCGTTAATTTGAAACATAGGTTCTTGAGATCAAAAGAAGCACTTTTTCCATTACGGTTTTTCCAAATTCAGCTGCTTCCAAAAGTTATAAGCATTTTTAGTTTTCACATTATGCAAAAAACCCTCTGTAGTCTAATTTAGTTTGAATGAAGAATACCTTCCACAGCATCCATTAATGAATCTGGATTGTTTAAAAACATTATTTTCCCTCTAAGAAATGATTCACTCACTCATGTTTCATCATTTATGGAAGATACAAAATACTACTTTTCTGGTAAAAAAAAATCGAAGCCATAAACAGATTTTTGCTGTTCTACTATAATTTCTTTCTACTTCAAGATTATAAACCATCCCTTGCTAGTGAGAAATTCCAAAAACCTCAGAATTATTGGATGTTATCATCATACATTTGTAATTTTCGTCTTAAAATTTCCAAATCATGAAATCCATCATTTCTATGAAAACTTCCAAGGCAAGAGCTTGTCACATTGTTTTTACCTCACTCAGAGCCAGAAAAAATCATCTTTGATTTTCCGAACACTGATATTTCTGAAGTTTCTTCTCCTTGACAGAGACCAGTGAACAGGTCTATGAGGTCTCTTGATATCATACTGTTAAAAACATGAAAATCTTTTTCGAAATCTTCAACAACAATGAATGATGTCACTACGAATAATTATTTTAAAGTGATTTTACTTTGCTTGATGCTTACTTTCTCTACTGAATCCCAAAAACAATTTACTTAGATAGATTACAAGTATTCCCCGAGTTAGGTGTGCAATTAAACTTGCTAGAAGAAATTGAGTTTGATCACCTAAATGATTGATTCTGAAAAACCAACTACGTGTTCTTGAATAAAAACAAATTTTGTTAGATCATTAGTATGAATCTATTCTGTTTAAACTATAATTAATTACTGAAATTTTTAGTATTAATAATCAGAGTATCTGTTTTAATTACGTAAACAAAAACAGAAATATTTATTAATGGTTATCCATAGATTATGTTGAAATGTAATAACTTACCATAGAATATTAATTTATTACTGAACCCCATGAGAGAAAAAATTAATATAAGCAGAGTTTTTTTAAATGAAAGATAATATCTGTAACCATTATTGCTCTTTAGTTATAATTTTTCTCAGAATAACTAGAGTGAGTTATTATCACATTAAAATGTTATTCTAACGTCTATGGTATGGGTAGTTCCCAATAAAATAGTGTTCTGTGGTTCCTTGTTGTTTTGATTCTGTTTGAAACTGTCAACAGTTATTTTTACATTAAAAAAAATGTGGAAAATATTATAATTAAATAATAAAAATAATTTCGATAGTTTGAAATTATTCAATTCAGTATGATTATGGTCAGAAAATACATTTCTATTCTAATCTTTCTTGTTTAAATTTTTTAAACTTTACCAGTTGGTGTATTTAATGCTCGGCTACTTATGCTCTGACGGGTGCTATTATCTTCTGGAAAACACGCAAGTTTTTGAACAATTACTATATTGGGGGTTTAAGAGATATTTGTTTATTCACGATAATCAGTGAAACAGCTGTGGCCGGTGATTGTGCGCTCGACGTAAAGCGTTCCATACACGTTCGCAACAATTTCGAAATTTTTGACTTTTTTTGACAACATGTCATCCTGAATTAGCTGTTCAAAATCGGTTTCCAAATCCGATGAATCAATTCAATGTTCGACTTGCATGAATACTTTTCACTTAGTATGCAGGGTCTAATGCTGCGTTCCCACGAGGCGTTAATCACAACTGTTAACCACGCTAGTCAACTTTCGTTCGTGACACTCACGAAAGTGTGAATTTATAAAACGTTCACACGGTTGGGGGTTCGTGGCGTTCACGCCTCGCGTTTCGACTTTAGTCACCATCGAAACATCGATCATGAATGATCTAGTTGTTGAAAGTATTGCTGTTTTAAGTTCATTTTTGCTACTATCTTAGCAAAAAGCTGGAGTGCTTACAGGACACAATTACAAGAAAACGAAAAAAAGATGTTTTTGGGTTAGAGAATGGATACAGCGAAGAAATATGTTAGGAGCGTCATCAAACTTGGTTAGTATGGAACTAAAAGCAATTTTCCAGAAGATTTTAGAAACCTACTGCGAATGACTGAATTTCAGTTTGAATACCTCTTATCGCGTGTTACAAATAAAATTTCAGAATCTAACACTAACATGAGACAAGCAATTAGTGCAAAAATAAAATTAGAGGTGACGTTACGGTATTTAGCTACAGGTGATTCCTTCAAAAGTTTGGAATTTTTGTTCCGTGTTCCTGTCGTTGAACTTAATAATTCCACGTTGCTGTGACGACATCTTGGCTTCACGAACGGTATATCACGACTGAAAATCAAACAGGTTTGATCTATCCACGCTGTTCCTCACGAAAGCAAGTTTAACGACTATGCGTTCACACAGAAGTGTATTTCACGAAAGCGTGGTTCACTGTCGTGATTAACGCCTCGTGGGAACGCAGCATAACGCTTGCCGACAAGAAGTATGTGGTCGAAGTTAGGAAAAAGTGTTCTTGCAGTTATTGCACCATTTCAAGACGATTGAAGCGAGCCGAAACTCCCTCTGTCTCTCAGATCCAGCAGACCTCTCCTATGCCGGATGATGCCTATATTACCATGAGGGAGTTCAAGCTTCTTATGGAGAAAATCTCATTCCAGTGCAGTGCTCTCGACCATGTCTCTACTGGTGTTTCATCTATTAAGGAAGACATCGTAGGAGTCAAGGTATTTCAGGAGCAGCTCACTACGCAGATTACCGAGTGCATCTCCCGACTGGATGAACATGAATCGAGGTTAGCATCTCAGGGAGACTCTTCAAAAACTGGACAATGATATATCTGCTCTTTCTTTGCATTTATCACAGATCAAGATCGATTGCACCATAGGTTTTGCCCAAGAGTTGAGGAAGAAAGTAGTCGAAGAGTCGTCTCTTCCCACTGCTTCAGTCGAATATCAAGAAGTTATTGACAGAGTTCGTCGCTCACATAACATTATTGCACATTTTGTTCCTGAGAGTTCTGATCTTTCTTGAGGGTTGTTAGTGTTTCGAAAGCTTCGACCCCAAAAAACTAAATTCTTCTTCTGTCTTTCAATGTACTATACTTTACATCAATGCTCGATCGATCAAGAATAAATAATAAAGCAAATAGAATTAATCGCGTCAGTATCTTCTTCTTATGATTATATCACAATTGAATATTTAATAGATTCGGTCTTAACTTGTTGGAAATTCGTTTCAATTACTTGATCAAACTGTTACACTATCGTATGGTTGTTCAGGTTGTTACATTTCAACTGACTGATCTTTTGTGAGGAAGAAATGTTGTATAATATATGTGTATATAAATCTGATTCTTCATCACAAAAAATTTTGTGAGGAAGAAATATAGTAGATATAATATATGTGTATACAGGGTGCTTGGTGATGAATGGGACAACGTTTAGGTGGTAATGAAGGATATCTCATGGAGTCAGAAAATGACATTTGAAATCATCTGAGGTTTATGGTTCCTAATATACAGAGAGATTAAAATAAAATCACGATATTTCAAATTTCTATAACTAAGGAAATATTAGAGCTTATTCGATGATTTTTCGTATGAAGAATCAAGAATCTGTTTGAATGAAAAACTCGAAATAAAATCAGATCCGGACTCAGAAATTTTAGTATTTCTGATATTAGGAAAGAACAACACATGTGGTTTACGATTTTTTAAACTTCAGATTCCGAGATATCGGGGAAAATACTTTTAAATTCAACTCTCGTCCCAAATAGTACAAATTTTCGTTGCTTTCTCTGACTCCTCGAACGTCAATCTTCCGATTTTCGCTTCTTCTATAATTTTTTCTCGACATTGCATAAATATTATATCATAGATAGTTACTAATAAGTAAGAAAACAGATCATAAACGAAGTATCTCTGAAGTACTAATTGATGATTCAGAAGGAACAAAATTAACGACCAATTCTTCAAATATTGTTCAACATGAAAACCACGAACTTCTACACATTTATTTGCTGTTTTCATCAATTCCAAAACTGCTTTCCTTATCACATTTGTTTCGTTTTTAGTCACATGCATCTATTATTCGCTGAATTAATTGTTTCCAGGAATGTATCTCTTGCTCGAACACCATAGTTTTAAGGTAACCCCAAAGGAAATAATTCAACGGTGTCATGTCTGGAGACCGAGGTGGCCATGATTCTGGACCACCATGACCTATCCATTTATTTGGATAGATCTCGTTCAAATAATTTCTCACTGTATTTGAGGAATGTGGGGGAGCTCCTTCATGATGGAAGATTAATATTCCTCAATAGATTAGGAAAAACATTCATGTGGAAATCTATAAATTTCCCAAGTCTTTCTTCGAAAAATGAGTACATATTGAATGATAATCAGAAACTGCGTACTACACATAAACACTGAAACGTCTGTTATTGTTTTGTACAACAGCGAAAGTATTCTGTTGATGTCAAAGGTGATTATTTCGAGCAGTGCATATTTTGCATTGAGACGGCTCAAGGCTTTTCTACCAGTAGAATCCCCAATTGGTGTGTATTACTCACTTGCCTACTATCACATCAACACTATCTTGTGGGGCGATTGCACTGCGAGACGTGAGGTTTTTGTTTCCCAAAAGAGGATTGTAAGATTAATCTTCGGTTTGAGTCCCCGGGAGTCCTGTAGACCGTTATTTATAGAGTACAGGATATTGAGTTTTCCTTGTTTATACAGGCTAAGCCTTTGACCACTGCGTTAATTTCTACTTAATTTGACGTCAAAAGAAACATTTTCTTTCCATAACATTTTTCCAAGTTTGGCCCTGTTCAAAAGATATAGGGTGTCGAAATTTTATAAGAAAATTGCATATTCACCTGTAATATTCAAACTACAGTATCAATTGAAATGATCTCATGTTGAAGTTGCATATTCTGGCATCTATAGATTTATTCCTTTTCTTGAGGGTTTCTCACTACTACTCTACAGATTGGTAAAATTGCATGAAAAACAAATATCCCTTGAACTAAAGGTCCGTATCCTGTACTTCCTGGAATCATTAGTCTTTTTTGTAGATAAAATCATTTATCATTTTTCCTCCTAAATTGCACCATTCTTGAGATATTTGAAGTTGAAAGCAATTGAATCAATATAATTTTGTCCAAATTTTCTGATTTTTCGAAATCCAACTCTGTGCTGAAATGATTCAATAATCAGATTTGTTCAATGTTGCCATATTTTATGTCGTTATGAAATATTTCTACAAAAGGTTGGGGAAATCTCTCCAGTCTATGGTTCCACCACTAAATACTATAGATGAAATTAACCACTGAACAATTTTTGACTTAAATTCACCACAAAATCTAAATTGCCATTTGCTGTATTCATTATTAATGTTGTCTAGCACCTTGTTTAATATTAAATCCAGAGTTATATTCCATAATAAATAGAGAAAAAGTTTTTCATCACTCACATAGGTACTTCGGCATATTTTCGTGATGACCGTTGAAATAGGTAATGTATTTTCTGTCAGGACGTGTTGAATTGAAGACTTGTCTTTATGAAAAACTGGTTCTTTATAGCTTCAGACTTTCAGGGTTCATCAAATATTATTTATTTTAACATAGGAATGCTCCAAATCAAGCTCATATGAGTATTAAAAACTACGAACCTAGTTTCCTAGATTTGTTTCGTACCATTATAGAAATTTTTTCACATATTTATTTCATACACCGATTCAATCTGGTTCACAAACTTAGGGGATAATAGAATTTGACCTAGTTTTAATATTTCTGAATGTTTGTTAATTAAAATACAATCAATATTGAAACTGGAAGCTATACACGTGAATCTTCAACAAGTGCACGGAATCTCCCAACAGATACGATGATGAGCCATACGTCTAGTAATGATAAATTTAATCCATCTACAGGCGGTCCAAATGACCAACAAAAATTCAATAAAAATAAGAATAAACATTCGTTTAACGTTTCTTCGCAACCGTTGGATGAATCTTCTGGATGGAAATTGGTTGAAGCTAAGAAAAACTTAAGGAGTAGGGAAAAAATGACCATTTCAGATTCATACAAACAAGAAAAGACAAGAAAACTTATACTTGGTTCATCGAAAAGTACTGCTTTGATAAGCGCTCCAAAAAAAGTCCATGGCTCATCTTCATATTTCGAGGCTCAGTCCTTCTACTACTACCGAAGATGTACTGAAGTTCCTAGGAGAAACAATTCAAGATCCGATATGTGAAAAACTCAATTCAAAAAAGCCTGATGTCTACTCCTCCTTTAAACTAACATTGCCAACCCAATACTTATCGCAAGTAATGGAGTCCTCATTTTGGCCAGAGGGAGTAACCGTTAACAGGTTTTTTATGAAACGTCGGCTGATGGACCCTCCTTTTTCGAAAAATCCATCTCGGAACATGGAAACGACAAAAGTAGTAGACCCAAGTTCAAGTTAATGCAGATAAATGCACAAAGCATTACTAACAAATTATCATCCTTGGAAGTTTTACTTAGTTCTTCAAGCCCGGATTTACTAAGTGTGGCCGAACATTGGTGTTCTTCAGAGAAATTACCCTACATGACGATAGCAGGTTACCAGATTGCTTCCTTTTATACCAGACCAAACCGTAAACATGGTGGTGTTGTTATTTATGTCAGGTCGGGTCTTCGAGTGCAACAACTTAATGTGGCTAAATACTGTGTGGAAATGCATTGTGAACTGTGTGCAGTGAAGATAAAATATGTTGAGAATACCTTATGTGTTTTAAGCGTGTATAGACCACCTTCAGGTGACTGGAACTTGTTTCTGAATTCTTTAGAATATGTACTGAGATACTGCAGTACTGCCTCTGATGTGATTTTCTTATGTGGAGACCGTAACATAGATTATCTATCCCTCTCTGCACAACATCGAGCTTTAGATGATTTGTTTTCATGTCATGGTTTGTCGGTTACCTCAAGAGTGCCAACTAGGTTTGCTACAGGTACTAATGGCCTAACCTCCTCCACGAAGGTGGACTATATAGCTACTAATGCTAACTCACAGTTAATTAATGCAAGTGTGTTTGAAGCGTAAATTGCTCACCATAGAGCAATTATACTCGAATATGTTTGTCATGGTGACAATCCTTGCGCCTCAAGGAAAAAATAATCAGAACTATGTCGGATACTAACTGGAAGATTTTTATTCGTTAGTTGAGAGTACTGATTTTCAATGGATACATTTTGATTTGACCCTAGATGATAAGTTCGAGAGGTTTGTTACCTTGTTGAAGTCAACATTTGTCACAGTTTTTCCACATAAGTATATGAATTACTTTTCTTCTCGTCGAAAACCTGGCTGGATCGATGCCACAGTAATTTCAGCTCGAGACAATTTAAGAAACCTACACTGGCTCACGAAGAACTTGAACACGCTCGAGGCATCACACCTATATAGTAAAGCGAAATCTGAATACAACGAACTATTGAAATTCTCTAAATTAAATTGCAACAAGAAAATTATACATAATTCAGACAATGTTTGCAAAACAGTTTGGAAATTAGTTAATAAAGCACTAAATAGTAGAATCACATCACTCTTCGGGTTGATAATGAACTCATTTCGTGTCTACAGAAGGTTTCAGAGGCCTTTGCTAAATATTTCACCGAAATTAATGCTGTCTCTGTACTTGCACATTTTGGCGTTTCCCTTTCCGGATCATACACCTTGCAGACTTCCCTGAATAATAATTGCCTTTTTTTCCCAATACTGCCCAGGAGGTTGCATCTACCATCTGCGGACTGAAGAATGGTAGTAGTCCAGGACCTGATAAGATATCTGCCAGAGCCCTCAAACTCTTGGCTCCTTTGATTTCTGAACCCATTGCACATTTACTGAATGAATCAGTGTCCTCGGGTTATTTTCCATCTGTCCTCAAGTTGGCAAGGATCATACCTGTCCACAAAAAAGGTGACAGCCAGGATATTACAAATTAACGACCTATCTCCATCTTAAGTCAATTGTCCAAGATTCTCGAAAGAGTAATATACAATCGCATGTACAATTATTTGGCAAAGTACTCCATACTATCCAATCAACAACACGGCTTCAGACATGGTAGGTCAACCCAATCGTCTAGTTGTGAATTTTTCGAATTCGTCTACAAGAGCCTTGACGGCGGTGAGTACGTGGCGGGTATATTTTTTGATCTCTCGAGGGCGTTCGACACTCTTCAGCATGGGTTCATTATGAGCAAGTTGTACCAAATGGGATTCAGGGGCGTGTTTCTGGATTGGGTCAGGAGTTTTTTATCTGATCGAAGAATTTATGTAGGATTGAAAGACGCTATATCTGACGAACACACAAACAGCCTGGGTGTCGCGCAAGGGTCTGTTCTGGACCCACTTCTTTTTATTTTGTTCATCAATGATCTGCCTGCATATATGATGGCCAATATACTGGTGATGTTTCCCGATGATACCTCTATCGCTATCAAAGAGAAAAGTCTGCAGAAATTGAAGCTGCTGTGCGAGACTATTATACAGTGTTTTACTGATTGGTTTCACAAAAATGCACTTATACTCAATTTGACCAAGTCGGTGATAGTCAGGTTTCGAAATCAAGACAAACCAAGCGAACCTCTCATCATCAAATACAAACAAGGGGTTTTGGAGGTGAGAGATGACGTGAGATTTCTGGGCCTGTATGTGGATGGTGGTCTGAGATGGTGTATTCGCGTCGACCATGTATGTGGTAGGCTGAACAGTGCTTACTATGCCTTATCACGTCTCAGGAGTTGTCTCCCTGTCGAGGAGCTGCTGACCATTTATTACAGCATGGCTTATTGCCATTTAAGTTATAACGTAGTTCTCTGGGGCTCCTCGGGTGTTTATTTCACAAAAACGCATCATGCGCCTCATTTTCGGACTTCGTCCACGTGATTCAAGTCGTCCGATTTTTTGCGAGTTTAAAATTCTTCCCTTCCCATGTATATACATTCTCAATAGCCTTGTTTACGTCCATCAGAATGTGAGTAGCTTCAATAAATGTTCTGATTTTCATGAGTATGGTACACGAAACAATGACACTATTGCCTTTCCCCGGCATCACACAGCCAAATATGAGTCCTCACCAAGCTATTTAGGTATCAAATTGTATAACCGGTTGCCCAGTAGAATGAAAGCGATGAATAGAAGGACTTTCAAGAGAGAGTTCAAATTGTTATTGCTCAAGAAGTGTTATTACTCTATTGAGGAGTTCCTTGAAGACCCCTTTTCTTGAATTTGTCATTTATTTTTTTGTAGTATTTTTGCTTATGTATGTAATTTTATATGACTTGTCCTATACATTTTTGTAATGTCCAAAAGGATCAATAAAGTTCATTAAACTAGGTTTTATATCGTTCCTACGTTATATGTTGTGAAAGGGTATATCAGTCACCAGGAACCTCAGTTTATATACAATCTATTCAATTAGCTACGTTTCGAGACTTGTAGCCTCTTCCTCAGGCTGAAAAATATGACAGTTACATAAACACAATAAAAATCATCTAGAGAGAAAGTAACCAACATGAATACCTGTACAACATTTACACATATTTGTATATTTCTTACTTATTTACTTAATACTCAAACACTACAATTAAAAATAACAATTCATCACAAACAAACGTTCAGAAATTTAAAAAATAAGTTAAACCAGCTCACCTATGAATATTAGATAAATAGATTCTTTCCTTTGAAACATCGTTCAAAATCGTTGTTGTTAATAAATAATATAATGAACATCCTGGGGACAACAATCTTCTTGACGTATATCAATATCGGGTTCATAAATGGAAATGAAAATGCAAGGGAGCCAGACGGAATTAGCATGTGTATAGAAAAACTAGACTAGATTTGGATTTCATTAATAAGTTTCGAATATGGGATGTTTAATGAACCAATATCGATTCGAGCGTTAACAGAACAAGGGTGTTTCTTAATGAACAGCATTTCCTTGAAATTTCTCTTGAACCAATTATCCTCCCTGGTCAAAATTTTCGCGCCCTCAAATTCAAAATTATGTCCCTCATTTTTGACATGCATTGCAAGAGCGGTCGACTCTGATTGTTTCTTACAATCCGACTGGTGTTGTTTTAGTCTCTTGCCGAAATACTGACCTGTCTGTCCGATATATGATCCATCACAATCCTCACAGTCCACTTTATATACAACACCCGACTTCCTGAAAACAGGATCATCATCTTTCAGTCGAGAAAATAGGCATTTTATGGTCTTTTTATAATAACTAACAATGGTAGAAGATGTTGTGCGCATGACATTAACCATTCTTTGGCTTAATTGTGGGACATAAATCAGTTTAAAATATTTTTTATCTCCATTATCTGTGCCAACACTAACACTTGGCTGAAGAGTTCGGCGATCAGCACTATAAAAAATCCTATTCACAAGGGTCTTTGGATATCCATTCTGGAATAGAACATTAGCCTGTTCAATGAAATTTTTTGCATGAAATGACACATGCGACAAGGTTAGAATTTTGTGCTTAATCGACTTGATGATCGCTAGTTTTTGTGATGTTGTATGGAGTGATTTAAAATGTAAGGTCCGATGAGATGCCATAGGTTTCGTGTATAAATCAGTTATTATACGACCATCTTATGATTGACCATGTATTGGCTACATTTAACAACTTCCATTCCGATCTACAGTTTACACATGAAATTGAACAAGACGGTAAAATTCCTTTTCTTGACGTCCTCCTAATCAGAAAAGATGGTCGTATAATAACTGATTTATACACGAAACCTATGGCATCTCATCGGACCTTACATTTTAAATCACTCCATACAACATCACAAAAACTAGCGATCATCAAGTCGATTAAGCACAAAATTCTAACCTTGTCGCATGTGTCATTTCATGCAAAAAATTTCATTGAACAGGCTAATGTTCTATTCCAGAATGGATATACAAAGACCCTTGTGAATAGGATTTTTTATAGTGCTGATCGCCGAACTCTTCAGCCAAGTGTTAGTGTTGGCACAGATAATGGAGATAAAAAATATTTTAAACTGATTTATGTCCCACAATTAAGCCAAAGAATGGTTAATGTCATGCGCACAACATCTTCTACCATTGTTAGTTATTATAAAAAGACCATAAAATGCCTATTTTCTCGACTGAAAGATGATGATCCTGTTTTCAGGAAGTCGGGTGTTGTATATAAAGTGGACTGTGAGGATTGTGATGGATCATATATCGGACAGACAGGTCAGTATTTCGGCAAGAGACTAAAACAACACCAGTCGGATTGTAGGAAACAATCAGAGTCGACCGCTGTTGCTATGAATGTCAAAATGAGGGACATAATTTTGTTTTTGAGGGCGCGAAAATTTTGACCAGGAGGATAATTGGTTCAAGAGAAATTTCAAGGAAATGCTGTTCATTAAGAAACACCCTTGTTCTGTTAACGCTCGAACCGATATTGGTTCATTAAACATAGCATATTCGAAACTTATTAATGAAATCCAAATCTAGTCTAGTTTTTCTATACACATGCTAATTCCGTCTGGCTCCCTTGCATTCTCATTTCCATTTATGAACCCGATATTGATATACGTCAAGAAGATTGTTGTCCCCAGGATGTTCATTATAATATTTATTAACAACAACAATTTTGAACGATGTTTCAAAGGAAAGAATCTATTTATCTAATATTCATAGGTGAGCTGGTTTAACTTATTTTTAAATTTCTTAACGTTTGTTTGTGATGAATTGTTATTTTTAATTGTAGTGTTTAAGTATTAAGTAAATAAGTAAGAAATATACAAATATGTGTAAATGTTGTACAGGTATTCATGTTGGTTACTTTCTCTCTAGATGATTTTTATTGTGTTTATGTAACTGTCATATTTTTCAGCCTGAGGAAGAGACTAAAAGTCTCGAAACGTAGCTAATTGAATAGATTGTATATAAACTGAGGTTCCAGGTGACTGATATACCCTTTCACAAAGTTTATTATTATTATTATTATTATGAGCTCATAAACAAGAAAGATTAGAACAGAATGCATTTTCTGCCCATAATCATTTCATACTGAATTGAATAATTTCATACTATCGAAATTATCCTTACAATACATTCCACATTTTTTTTTAAAGAAAGCTACAAATAACTGTTGACAGTTTCAAAAGGAATCAAAACAACAAGGAACTACAGAACACTATTTTATTGATAACTACCCACCACAGAGACGTTATAATAACATTCTAATGTGATAATAATTCACTCTAGTTATCTTCTGAGGAAAATTATAACCAAATATCAATAATGGTTACAGATATTATCTTTCACTTAAAAAAACTTTGCAATTATTAATTTTTTTCTCTCCTGGGGTTCGGTAATAAATTGATATTCTATGGTAAGGTATTAAAATTTGACATAATCTATGAATAACCATTATTCCATATTTATGTTTTTATTTACGTAATTAGAACAGATACTCTGATTATAAAAATCAAAAATTCACGCATGTTCAGTAATCTGTAATTATAGTCTGAACAGAATAGATGCATATTAATGATTTAACAAAGAATTTTTTATTAAAGAACACCTAGTTCATTTTTCAGAATCAAATTTAGGTGATCAAACTCAATTTCTTCAAGCAAGTATAATTCCACACCAAAATCTGGAAATACTTGTAATCTATCCAAGTGAATTGTTATTGGGATTCAGCACAGATAATAATCATCAAGCAAAGTAACATCACTTTAAATAAATTATTCGTAGTGACATCACTGTTGATGAAGATTTCGAAAAAGATTTTCATATTTTTAAAAGTATGATATCAAGAGACCTCATAGACCTGTTCACTGGTCTCTGTCAAGGAGAAGAAACTTCAGAAATATCAGTGTTTGGAAAATTAGAGATGATTTTTTTCTTGCTTAATGAAAAAAAAACGCACAGTGACAACCTCTTGCCTTGGAAGTTTTCATAGAAATGATGGATTTCATGATTTGGAAATTTCAAGAAGAAAATTACAAATGTATGATAATAACATCCAATAATTCTGAGATTTTTTGGGAATTTCTCACTAGAAAGGGATGGTTTATAATCTTGAAGTAGAAAGAAATTATAGTAGAACAACAAAAAGCTATGTTTATGGTGTTGAATATTTTTTACCAGAAAATTAATATTTTGTATCTTCTTTCTGGGTAAGGACCTCATCGGATGAAACATGAGTGATTGAATGATTTTTTAGAAGAAAATAATATTTTTAAACAATTCAGATTCAATAATGGATGCTGTGGAAGGATTTTTTTCAAACTAAACTGGACTACAGAGAGGTATTTGCCCAATGTGAAAACTTAAAATGCTTATAACTTTTTAACGCAGCTTGTAACGTGCTAATTGCCACGTCAAGTAATGATGGTGAGCATGAGACTCTACTCTTAATTTTCTCAGGGTGGGCTTGATTATCCCAGCAACAAAACTCCCCTCGGTTTTTGACAAATATAATGAGTACAATAAAAAGATACAATATTAGGTTACAAAATGTCAAATGTCCAATCTCCCAAGTACAACACACATTGGGGACTTATCTTAACAGTTGTCGAGCCTCCAAGTGCATCCTCCAATTTTCCAGATATAAGGTGAATTCCCACGAAGATGTTCTATGCCAAGGGATCAGTGCATGTAGATGGTTTCTGCACGAATTCTCTATCGTATTCAGACAGCTACTTGATACGATGCAATTCTCATCTCAGTCGAAGAAGGTGACCATGCCACAAGCTCAAATTAACAGTGCTTAATCCAGTGAAAGGACGTAGCTCAACAGCCTATGGTATAACTCATCTCAACATCAAACTGTGATGTTCTTGGCTTCGTCATAAGATGCAATTTAACCCCCAGGAGGAGCGAGAATGATCACGTACTTCTCGCAGATATTTAATTCAGAAAAAGTTACACTTAGAAATTGATCTATTTAATTTCTTCAGAATATGAACGTTGTAACTTGATTGCTTCGAGACCGAAAAAGGAAATCCCTGAAGGTAACCGATAGAGGTTAGCTTCCGGAACACAGAAATAAGCATAGAGCACATACATCTTCTATAATGCATGGTATCGCGAAATCGTTTCAAGTCAGGGGCGTACGAAAAAGGGGTGCAAGCCGTTGCACACACCTCCTCCCAGGAAAGAAAATTTTTCAGAATGAGAAATTTTCCAATTAAAATCCTGAAATGTAAGTCAAACTAAACAAATGTCATGAGATATGTGGTCACTGAGGGTGGCCAGATACCAAGATAAGCCAAGGCAAGGGACTCGACGAGAGAGAACACCCCAAGGTGTTTTCAAAAAAAAAAAGGTGAAAGATACCTATCTGCTGAAGGCAAATAGGTACCGACATGTCCAGCTTAGATATAAGGGAAAAAGAAAAATAAAATAAAACATAAACCGATTCAACAAAGGATATTAAATAATGGGCCGAGATTTTTATGATTTTCTTTACCTTTTATAACTAAAAGAGAAACTTCTTCAAAACCCGAATCGAAGGTCTCGAACAAGGTGCTGGACAAGAAGGACTTTTTAACCAAGGTCGCATCCTCCACGACCCCCATCACATCCTAGAGGGTGATCTCCGAATCGGTAGCGTCAAAATCCGGAATAAAAGACAACATTGGGTAAAAGTCAAAGGTCCTCGTGGGCAAAAAGCTACGGCTTGATGCACGACCAACGACAGGTCACACTCTTCGCGAGTCTAGCGGGATACATAGAGACACAAGTAGGTATATAGAAAAGATAAAAACTAATGTCAAAATCGGGAAATGTCAAAATCGATAAACGTCAAAATCAGATATATATATAGTTATCAACACGTCAGATGTTCGACGGTCACATTCCCAGGCCTATGGCGGATCCAAAACACCCCTCCGTCACCAGGGTACCACAGCTTAATTTATTGGGCGCCAGCAAGCATAAGCTTACAGAGACAAAATCGAGATAAGGAATCATAGGAAAGATACATACGACAAGGCAAACCAAGATATGTACGATAAGGTAAGGTAAGATATATATACGATAAGGTAAGGTAAGGTATGTACGATAAGGTAAGGTAAGATATATATACGATAAGGTAAGGTAAGATATGTACGATAAGGTAAGGTAAGATGTGCACGATAAGGTAAGATATGTACCTCGCGGTAAGGCAAGATACATGCGGTAAAATAAGGCAAGATACCCACGGTAAGACAAAGTAAGATATGTGATATAAGGTAAGGTAAGATATTCGCGGCAAGATAAGACAAGATATGTATGATAAGATCAGACAAGATATCTTCGACAAAATAAGGTAAGCCTCAATTCTTCCAATCCGGTACACAAGAAAACGTCAGAGTGTCACTCGACGTCAAATTCAAAAACAACTCCAAAATACACCGGCGGTTACACCAAAGAGGGCTTATCAGCTGCATATCCGCAATGTACTCCAGACAGATTAACGGCAACACTCGCAAAGAAGATTCGTAACCTGCGAGATTTGAAGAAGATACAAGCACCAAAGGCCAAAAGGAACCTCCCCAGGCTCAAACCAAACATGGCTAAACCACAAAAAACACAAGATAATGCAAGCAACAACTGCCAATCGAAAAGGGGTGCACCAGAAAGAAAGAGTTTAAGAAGGCAAAAGGTCATAATCGTGCTACTCATGATCATCCCCGCCAGAGCTGGTGGACTCCCGACGAGTTAGGTCCTGCTTAAGATGTTTGACATGAAAGTTGCCCAACTTGTGTCCTTTCTGATCCTTCAGGCCATAGACCAATAGAGACACCACTTTATCAACAATACAGGGAACATATTTAGGAGCCAGTTTCGCAGAAAACTTGTTGGAGGCATCCGAAAGGACAAAGTTCTTTTTCCAAACCCTATCACCTACCGCAAAACGAACGTCACGCTTCCTTAGATTATATCGACATGCATTTTTCTTATATGCATCTAACAGTCTATGTTGGACAGTGTTGTAAATCTCCGGAAGTTCTTTGAGCTGCAGAGATGGATCCAAAAGCTTGTTCTCCACTTCAACCAGATTGCGAGCATTATCTGAAATCAATCCAAAATGCGCCATCTGTAGGGACGTTTCTATGAAAACACAAGTAAGAAGGGAATAACCAGTAACCTCATGTTTGGCCAACCTAATAGCCTGAGCAATCTGGTGAATGTTTTGGTCCCAGGTGTTATGATTCTCATCTATAAAGGATCTTATGGCAGTTGTTATCGTTTTGTTTACTCGCTCAGTAGGATTTATTTGAGGAAAATACCTCGCATTGTACCATATTTTCTGTACCTTATACCTCTCGATCAAGCTCTTGAACTCCCTAGAAATAAACTGAACTCCATTGTCCACCACTACTATCTGAGGAACCCCAAAGATAAGGAAAACCTGATTCTCCACAAAGCTGGCAACAGCCCTAGCGGTAGCTCTAGCCATAGGATGCACCAAGACAAATTTCGTAAACCAATCCGTGACCACGAGAACATACTGGTTCCCGCTTTTTGACCTAGGATATGGACCTATTAAATCCGCAGATATCAGTTGAAAAGGATAATTGATGTTTCGGTAATTTCCCGTCAAACCAGCTTGTGGCAAATTATCAGACTTACAGGAAGCACACCTCCCACATTTACGAACGTAAGCATTCACGGAGTTTCTCATCTTAGGCCAATAGTACAATTGAGACAATCTAGAGAGGGTCTTAAAAACACCAAAATGTCCAGCCAAGGGATCGTCATGATATTTCTTTAAAAGCTCCAATCTGTTCGCCGTCGGAACCACAATTTTCCATTCCGGAGAGTTATCCGAGAACCTGGACCTACACATAATATGCTTGTATAAAACACCCTCAGAGACCCTAAAATCAGGAAAGGACTCAGGGTTCCTTCCAACTCTGTCACACATGTCACGATACCAACTATCTGTTTTCAAGGTACCAAGATCAAGAACAGCCACCTCAGGGATTCGCGACAAGGAATCAGCAACGGTATTCAGGGAGCCACTCCGATGGACTATCTTAAAGCGATGGCAAGATAATCGAACCATCCACCTAGCAATTCTGGGAGAGGGATTTTTCATTGAGTGTAGCTACTGCAAGGAAGAGTGGTCTGTTATCACCGTGAACTCAGTTCCCTCAATGTAAGGGCGAAATCGATCGATTGAGAGTAGAACGGCGAGAAGCTCCTTCTCTGTCGTGGTGTAGTTTCGCTGAGACTTTGACAAGGATTTGCTGAAATATGCTATAGGATGTTCAACTCCATCGGTTTCCTGAAAGAGTACACTTCCCACACCAACATCTGAGGCATCACAAGCAAGAATAAAGCGCTTGGAGAAATCCGGACTGGCCAAAATGGGAGTCGTGGTGAGCAACTGCTTTATCTTTATGAAGGCAGTGTTAGCATCATCTGTCCATTGCACAGGTTGTCCCTTCCTACGACCCTTCAAAAGGTCCAAAATAGGAGAACAGACACTAGAAAAATCCTTCAGAAATCGCCTATAATATCCAATGAGACCAATTAATCGCCTAATCTGAGTGGTGTTAGTGGGGACAGGATATTCCAAAATGGATCTAACCTTATCAGGGTCCGTTCTTAGACCATGCTCATCCACCAAAAATCCCAGGAATTTGAGTGAGGGACGACAGAATTGACATTTTTCAAAGTTGACAGTAAGGTTGGCTTCTCTAAGACGGTTGGCAAGATCTTTCAACACTTTAACATGGGTCTCGAAATCAGGGGTGACAACAATTACATCATCCAGATAATAAAACACATACGGTTCCAGTGATGAACCTATGACCATGTCCATGAGACGACACATAGCCTGGGAGGCATTATTCAGACCAAAAGGAAGAACGTTAAAACAAAAGAGACCACGACCTTGAACAGCAAATGTAGTCTTCAACTTGGACTCATCATCAAGAGGAATTTGAAAGAAAGCAGACTTCAGATCCACTGAGGACAAAAAGGAGGCATTGCTTACCTTACTAATTATAGTTTCAATCAAAGGCATTGGATATGAATCAGGGAGGGTAACAAAATTCAGCTTTCTGCCATCAAAACAAACTCTATATGATCCATCCTTCTTATCCACCAACCAAAGAGGAGACGACCAAGGAGAAACAGTGGTAACAGGCTCAATGATATCGAGTTCTAGCATCTCGTCTATCTGTCTATTGAGGACAGACTGCATAGCAGGTGAGAGGGGATATTGACGCTGACGTATCGGAGATCCCTCCGTCTTAATGGAGTGTGTTAGAAGATGAGTTCTACCTATTTTATCCTTCGGTCCAAGTATTCGAAATTGATCAATGACTTCCTCCAAGTTACATCTCTGAGCCGGAGTCAAGGCATCAGCAGGTCTAATCACATAAACAGCAGATGAATTTAGCACTGAAGAATTATAAGAGGAATCAGTGAAGTTCAGACTAAGGTTGAAAGTCTGAATAAAATCCATCCCAAGAATCATTTCCTGAGAAATGGAAGTAATAACTAACACCCTAAGAGCTCTCGAGACACCATCCAATTCAATACTCAGAGTAACATAACCCAGAGTACTCTGCAAAGTTCCATCAGCGGTGGTGACATGTAAGGACATCATAATTCAAAGGTAAATTCAACTTCATCAGCAAAAACAACGACGGTGAACCAATAATCGACACATTACTACCGCTATCCAATAACGCTAAGATACTTTCAGAAGAAATCTTCTCTCTAAGATAAGGTCTATTATCATCAAAAACTCTCTCTATCAAGGGACACACAGAATGAGTAAGAGGCTCTGGCTGGGAAGTTAAGGGATGTGTTTTCTCAGTTGAACAGAAGGCTTTGACTTTCAGCAACCAATCATTAAAATCTCCACGATCAAATGTACCTACAATGTTGTGCCGCTTGGACCTGGACTTCTGGCAGGATCTAAATGCGGAATCACGCCCTCTGCCATAACGTGACCAGCATCTGCGTTTTTTGAACACTTAGAGCACCTTGATTTTATGAGATTTTTTGCTCCACAGCCATAACAAAATATATTCCGACGCCTCACGCATGATGAATATTTATGTCCAGTCTTGTCGCAATTCCAGCATGTAATCAAGTTAACCTGAGAAACTTCACGAGACTTCACGGTGCTCAACCCAAGAGTACCCTCCACTCTTTTACACAAGGAGGTCAGATCAGACAGAGTATCAATATCTCTCAAAACCAATGCCCTCACATAGTCCGGTAGCAAATTCGATCTAATAATCCTAACCATCTCTACCTCAGGAATTTTAACATTTAAACGATAAAATTGGGCTTCCATCGAGGATATAAAAACACCAACACTTTCCCGCGAACGCTGCTTTCTCGATTTGATTTCATCGAGTAGAACCTGATCATAATTTGTATGCAAAAAAGCATCCTTGAGCGCATCCACCATTTCCGACCACGTGCTGAAAGATTTTCTAACGAAGTGATTGTGCCATCAAGTCCAGGCATCTGACTCAAATAAATCTGAAGCCGAGACAAATAAGTCCTCATCAGAACAGCCACGAGAGATCTTTAAAGTATCCAAAAGTTCGAGAAATGGTACGAGTGGCTCTTTTCCAGAAAATTTTTTGATGTTCCATTTATAAACAGGCACTTTACCACAAGATGATTGTACACAAGAGGAAGAGTGAGAAGTTAGAGTGACAGGATCCGAAAGAACGGAGGTAGCAGTTTTAGTCGAGAGCTTGTGGTCACAGAAATCTGCCTCTAAATCAATAATCTTAAGCCTAACGTCATGCTTTTGACTCTCCAAGGTATCGTCCTCAAGTGAAATGCGTTTCAAGCGACCAGCACAGTGAGATAACCTATCCTCAATTTTGGCCAAATCGGTAAGGCCAGACTTATGAGTTAATTTAGATATCTTCGATTCTAAATCGGAAATCGAAAGAGAGAGCTTATGAAAGTCATCCTCTACAGAAAAAATACTCCGATACTCAGAAGGACCTCCATCCCTCTCTGCTTGTGCCAAAAGACCTCTCAAAATCTTACGATTAAATTCAACGGTTCTCCTGTCATCCCTGCCCAAGCGTATCGCAACCTCATAAGTGAGTTCATGACTCTTTAAGGAGTTCGGATTCATGACCTCAAAAATTTTTTTAGATATAAGATAATAATTGTAGTTAAAAAGGCACAAAATGATAACAGTTAAGGCACGTGATAATAGTAAACAGAAAGGTAGATAACATCAACTCATGCAATAGCAAATATATAAATGTAGATAACGAAATACTATGAGAGACTGGTTTTGTCGTTATAAGTGAGATCAATTTGTTGCCAGGTTCCTCGAGCCCCACGTTGGGCGCCAATGTGTAACGTGCTAATTGCCACGTCAAGTAATGATGGTGAGCATGAGACTCTACTCTTAATTTTCTCAGGGTGGGCTTGATTATCCCAGCAACAAAACTCCCCTCGGTTTTTGACAAATATAATGAGTACAATAAAAAGATACAATATTAGGTTACAAAATTGTGTCAAATGTCCAATCTCCCAAGTACAACACACATTGGGGACTTATCTTAACAGTTGTCGAGCCTCCAAGCGCATCCTCCAATTTTCCAGATATAAGGTGAATTCCCACGAAGATGTTCTATGCCAAGGGATCAGTGCATGTAGATGGTTTCTGCACGAATTCTCTATCGTATTCAGACAGCTACTTGATACGATGCAATTCTCATCTCAGTCGAAGAAGGTGACCATGCTACAAGCTCAAATTAACAGTGCTTAATCCAGTGAAAGGACGTAGCTCAACAGCCTATGGTATAACTCATCTCAACATCAAACTGTGATGTTCTTGGCTTCGTCATAAGATGCAATTTAACCCCAGGAGGAGCGAGAATGATCACGTACTTCTCACAGATATTTAATTCAGAAAAGTTACACTTAGAAATTGATCTATTTAATTTCTTCAGAATATGAACGTTGTAACTTGATTGATTCGAGACCGAAAAAGGAGATCCCTGAAGGTAACCGATAGAGATTAGCTTCCGGAACACAGAAATAAGCATAGAGCACATACATCTTCTATAATGCATGGTATCGCGAAATCGTTTCAAGTCAGGGGCGTACGAAAAAGGGGTGCAAGCCGTTGCAAGCTGAATATGGAAAAACCGTAATAAAAAAAAGTGTTTCTTTTGATCTCAAGAACCTATGGTTAAAATTAACGCAGTGGTCAAAGACTCTCCCTGTATATATTTAATTCCTTACTTTATATCCAAAAAAATTGGAACGGCTTACAGAAGTGCCCCCAACTTCATGAATACAATACTAGGCATAAGGATACAATCTGCTTTCCAGTTCACAGAACAGCCAAATTTGAACGTTCACCTTTGTACGCCGGAATCAAACTATTAAACCATTTACCTGTATGGATTAAAATGCAAGAGTATAATGGCTTCAAGAGAACTATTAAGGAACTCTTAATAGAACAATGCTTTTACAGTAAAGAAAAATATTTTTATTACAGTTTCACTTGAATGCATTATCTTGGTTTATAGTTACTTCTTTTTATTTTGACTTGTCCTATACAAATCTATATTTGTCAAACAGGATGCAATAAATATTATTATTATTATAACTATCGCGAGTGAATTGAGCTTCATCTGTGAATAATAATATTCTCTGGATATTTCTTCTTTGACTCTTTATCCACCTGGAAAATAAAAGCCGTACGATCTCATTGCCGAGCTCCAACTTGAGTGTGATATGGATGATATCTTTCACTGATCAGAGAAATCCAAACTTACCGTTTCGATATTTAATGAGTTATATATATATATATATATTCTTTTGAAATGAGTTAAAGCTTATCGTCTGATACTTACTCCCAGATTGTTTTGTACAGTTTCTAAAATATTTTCACGGATTTTGTCTTCTATTGTATATGGTCTTTCAGAAACTATTTTGCTGGGAAAAGTACCGTGTTGTTTCGTATGCGCAACAAAGAGGGCAAAAATTTTGTTATTTCGAACCCGACGATTGGGAAAACGTCTACGATACTCGCAGCTGCTCTTCCGTTCATAATATCACATGAATCATACACCAAAAGCATGTCAATTATAATTTTCATTAGAAAATGTGTGCGGCATTTTCAACATTTCTTCTCATCATAAATGATAGAATTGACATAACTGGCAACAAGATTCAAGACTAATAATGGAGATATGTACATGACGAATGAAACTTTGGATAGTAGAGGAAAAAATTATTTTTTCCTCATTTGAAAGATGAACAAACAGACAAGAAGTTGACGGTTTTAATTTTAAACAATATTTGAAGAATTAATCATTTATTTTGTTTCTACTGTATTGTAATACGATATGTCTAGCGATGCTGGATAATGGGTCTTGATAAGAAAATACCATATCAAATCGGAAATTCTCAGACATTCCAGACAGTAATAAACCTCTCAAAAATATCACACTAATAATCATAAAACCTAACATTTAAAACAAAATTTATTGATTCCCTACATGAAAATTTGAGAAATTAGCCAGGGGAGTTCGACTTATGATATATTTACGTGACCCTCGCGACCTTAAGAGCTTTTTATCAATTAGAATAATTTAACGATGGGAAAAAGGTGGATCTTTAGTAAAAATTAAAATTGAATCAGTGGACCAATCAGAGGTTTGTATCGAGGGACTCAATTGACTTAAGCCAATGAAACTTAGATTTCGAAGTAGATGGGGTAAATTTCGAACTATCGAACAGAAAGACACCAATTAGAAGGAATTAGGGAATTCCGGATTGTGTTCGATAACGCCCACGGACAAAGGGATATTCGGAAATATTAGGGAATGAAAACTGAGTTCAACGTTATCGGTAACAATGAAAACAGTTGAAAATGTATAGAAGAAATCAGTCTGTAAAATTCTAGGAAAATAGTTATTGTGTTGTAATTGAGTGAGTTCGAAAATTTCGGTAGTGAAGTTCCATCCTTTCCGTGTTAGAAGTCTAAACAAAAAGGTCAGATATAAACTTTATAAACAGTCAGATGTCCATAGTCCGAAGCCTCCAATAATATTTTGTCAGAAATTATTATTTGTGCTTGCTAAAATTGTCATTTTGGATTTTTGTGTGCTTCGAATAAATGAGTTTTTGTTATTCAGGAATTTTAATGAGTTCCCTAATCTTACAGAACTGAAGACTCGACCTTTCTAGCTACGAACCGAACCCTGAAGATTTCTCCCGTCAGAAGAAACTCTAAAATAAACAGAATTTTTAAATTTTCAATTTTTTTTTAACACCTCTTCGTCGGTGAAAAGCCACTCTTCTACTGGGACGTTGGAAAGAGGTGTTTATTACAGTATCATCAATTAGTACTTCAGAAATACTGAAATTTTTCCGAATTTAATTTTTTTTTTGTTTTTCGCTTATTTGATAATTTCTATAAAATTTTTGATTCGTTTATGATGTTTGTTTTTTAAAAAATATGGAAGAAGCGATGATCGGAAGATTGAGATTCGAAGGGTATGAGAGAGCAGGGAAAATTCATGCGATTCGGGATAAGAGTTGAGTTTAAAATTATATTTCCTGCTTTTTCAGAATTTGAAGTCAAAAAGATTGAAAACCACGAACAGGGTGTAGTTTTTTTTTAATTTTAGAAAAACAAAAATTTCTGACTGCGGATCTGATTTTATTTGAAATTTTTTATTCAAGTCTATTCGTTCTCACTCTTTCATTGTTCATACGAAAAGTCATCGGATTAGCTCTAATATTCCCTGAATTATAGTAATTTGAAATTTCGTTATATATTAAGAACTTCGTGTATATCAGAAACCGCGAACCTTTGATTATTTCAAATGGCATTTTCTCACTAATTGAGATATCTCTCATCACCATCCAAACGTTGTCCCATTCCTCACCAGACACCCTGTAGAAATTTTCCTTACAAAAAATCGGTCAGTTGAAATGTAACTACCTTTACTTTTTATTGAAAAAATATTAGAATCAGTTCTTGTAGAATAAAATATCAGCAATCAAGTAATAACATGATTTGATTGGCAACTGACAAATCATTTTGTACTCGTTTCATTGCGTGCTCATATGATCACAGTATTTTTCAGTTTAGTTGTCCACTGCAGACGTACTAATCTTTGATAAAGATGAAAACCAAAAAACAATATACTATAAGCAGAGAATTCAATAGACAAGCATCGACGTGCAACTCTTCTGAATGATAAATCAACGCCAGATTCGATTACACGATAAAAATGTTCATTTTGTCGAACAGACCGAGAGTCGATTGTTTTCAAAAAGCGTCGCATTAGCTGATCCAAATTGCCATCATGAGAGTCGTAAATTGGCAGTATTATTTCAGAGCGAAATGCCAGTATTCCCTGTTAAATTTCAGCATATACACAATGAACGAGCTAATTCGGCAAACATGTGCCTGATTTGGGTAGAAGGGAATATGCATTTGGTTCGGGCATTGCTTTGTCAACACTCTGCGGTGGAGTTCCGACCGGGTTCGTAATGAAAATTATAATGATATTTATGAATCCCAGAACTTTAACTCTTATTTAGGTAAAAATACATTGCATAATCAAGTTTCAAATGACATAAACGCTCTGTTCGTTCATTTCTAGTAAATAGATGATTGTCAATAGAAATCACTATCACAGATATCGCCTATGACATATGATTGGCGGCCAGTTTAATTGAAAAAAAAACACCGAATAAGCACGAAGCTCAAGAAATAACTTATGGAAGTAATTGTTTTTATATAGAGTTCAAGACATTCCGGCAACAAAATTTACTTTTTCCATACATTTCCGACTTCCAAGAAAACATTTCCTTGGATTTAGACGACGATAGGTTATTTATTGATTTAATTTTATTTATTTATTTACCAAAGAGAATACTAACAGGTTTTCAACTGAGTACTCACAAGTTAAAAAGAAGTATTCGTACAATGCATAGCACATCAAAGTCAAACAAGAAACATTTCAATTTATACCCATAACAATATAAGAACCGAAAAGGAGAACAAAGTTCAACAACAAAAGTATTTCAAATTTATGTGGTAAATATCGATATTCTAATAAATGTTCTGCTTTAAAACTAAATACACATGCATATGTGCATGTATAAATATATCTAACTAAAGAATATAATAAAAAAAAGCAATTAAGAAATAAAACGCGCAGCTAACCCATGCCTCAAACAGCGCTTGAACCGACCAAAAGACACATTGAAAACGTCGACGTCGAAGGACTCGGCGTTGAAACCGGTCAACAATCTACATAGATTGCGTGACGTTCAATCTGCGAATTATTGATGGTAGTACTCGTATGAAACCACTTTTATTTGTATTTTCATGATTTTTCATGGATGTTTTTTATACGAACATAGAGGTGTGTTAAATATTCATATATCATTTCGTTATATTGAACTTCACGAATTTTTTAATATCCTTCAACATATATTATTGATTCATAAAAGTTTCTCTGGATATTAATGTTGAAGCTACAATTTCGGTTGAAGGAACCAATAACAATGCTTCGATCTGGAGCTACGTTTCGACGTCTATTTAACGTCTTTTTCAGGCTATACAGAAACGAAATACACGTAATGTTTTGGAATTTGGAACAAAAGCAATAAATATTATACAATATAAATTACAGGATAAAAAACAGCACAACACTATGTAACATTGAGATCACATAGAATATACTTATACAACTAGAGAACAATTGAATATAAAAAACAAGTTTGCTTTTAAAATTCGACACAGTTCAACAATTGAAAGCACTGGCAATTAGGCTGTCAAAGTATTAGAATAAAGGAACTGACGTGACGTCAGAGTTTTTGCACGCATATTCTAGAGTCTTTTTCCGCTGGAATAATACGATACTAATACATCCGCCACGATAAATGAACAAACCTATGTCAATAATAGAAAATAAATAGTTCCAGTTTTCCCTAAGTTTCGCATAAAGCTCATGATCCCTTTCCTTAAAAGCAGAATAAAAGTTGGCATATCAACTCCACGAAATGCACTTGGAATATTCATCTTTCAGTAAGCTCTTGTCCTTTGAAATACCTGATACATTCAAATCCAAAGCACTAATATGTTGAATTAAAATGAACAAAACTGAGAGTTTTTCTTTATTTTGTTAATTCATAGCAACTTCCGTGATGGCTTACCCTCAAGCAAATGACAAAATAATCAAATCGTTCGGTGGAAGAAAGCTACGGCAATGAAATTCGGAAATATGCCATATATCAATAACGTACAAACAAACACAATATTTTGTTTGAATCCGACTAATATCTTATCGAATATGGCGTTTAATTAATTTTTCTTTTGAATTCTCTAGCGTGACGATTTCCACGGCATTTTGCAAAGCTAGTTATTCCGAACTCATTAAACATCTTTCAAGTTACAAAATGATTGGATTGATATCCTAGGATTTATCGAAAAAAATTTCAGATGTTCATAATGAAATTGACCATGATATTTAGACAAGCTAACTATTCCGAAAAAAATGAAAACCCTAGGTCATCTAGTTCAGATGATTGTCGGACGTACCCAAAATTGACACCGGATTCTTCATTAATAAGTCAAACTCAATCGATTCATTTAATTTTCGATTCGTTGTTGGGAGATAACAACACGTTCTCATGATAGTTTTCCATCTAGAACAATCACGCAGAAAATAATCCAACCAAAAATTTCCTGTAAAAACTCGATGAAGCCGCTTGTCCATCTCTCAAAAGTAATAAAATCTAGACAAAGTCTACAATGTTCCTTACTGCGTTTTCAAGGGTAATACATGACAATTTTTTGAGAACACACGAGCCGAAGATGAGTGGTATTTCTGGATCACTTTGTTGAGTGAAATTTGTATAATTTTCAAAAACGACAGAGTGTTCTCAAGAAAAATTCGAATCTCGTGTGGTATTTGTAAAGATCATTCAACAATATAAATCAAACGAAATAAAAAATAGTTTTTTATTCGAAAATAACCAGATAGAAGCATAACAACAAATTATTCATCTTTATTCTCAAAATAATAATTATTGATAGTACAATCGGTAAGGGCAAGAACACCGGAAAATTTCACGAGAGTGACAGAAGGTATTGAGCGATCGCCTACTCGTTCTGCCCGGAAACATTCAATTGAATTGTCATTTCCAACAGCTCAGTAAGGTGGATTTTGCATAAAAACTTATTCTTCCACCCCTACGAAATTATGAAGGTCCAGGAGTTGAGTCCACTCGACTATGAAAATCGATTGAATAGCTCACAAGAAATGTTGAAACGGATCCATCTGAGGTCAACATTTTTCAGTAGTGACGAGGCTCACTTTCATCTCAGTGGAGCTGTAAACAAACAAAATTTTCGCTATTGGGCAGAACATAATCCACGGCAAATTCACGAGAGACCTCTTCACCCCCTAAAAGTGACCCTGTGGTGTGCAATTTCAAAATTTGGGGTAATTGGGCCCTATTTTTTTGAGGAGAATGGGCAAACCGTAAATGTCAATGCTCATCGTTATGTTTCCATGTTGGACAATTTTTTTGAGCCTCAATTGGAAGAGCTGATGGAAGAAACAGATATGGGGAAGATCTGGTTCCAACAGGACGGGGCTACGGCTCATACGGCTCAAATTTTAAGGACGAAATTGCGTCAGATGTTCCCTACGCACCTCGTCTCTCTGAGGGGCTATCTGAGTTGGCCCGCACACTCACCGGATTTGAGCATTTGCGTTTTTTTCTTGTGGGGCTACCTTAAGGAAAAGGTTTTCAAACATCGGCCTCACACTTTAGAAGAGCTAAAAGAAAGAATTAGGGAGGAAATTGGTGCTATACCGACCGAAATGTGTCGTAATACGGCAGAAAACTTCCGAAATCTTTCTGATTTAATTTTTAAAACATGATAAAATAAATGGCATGATGTAACGAAAAATTTAAATAAATTTAATCCCTGTAAGTTGCATACTT